>WOXC01001815.1:600000-950823 GCA_011680675.1 Gymnobelideus leadbeateri
AAATCTATCTTGAACTATAAGAAAGTAAGGGGGAAGAGGATAGGAGGGAATCTGGTGATAGAAGGGAGGGCAGACTGGGGGAAAGAGTAATCAGAATGCATGTCATCTGAGGTGTCATCTGTAATCAGAATGCATGTCATCTCATCTGAGGAGGGGAGAGATGAGGAGAAAGTTTGGAACTCAAAATCTTGTGGAAATGAATGTTGAAAACTAAAAATTAATTAATTGGTTTTTTTTAAAAAGCAAGCATAGCTTAAACACTGAAGTGTTCATATTCTTTGACTTAGAAGTCTCATGGTTAAGACTATACCCCAAGGAAGTTATTGACAGAAAGTAAAGGTCTAAATGTAAAAAATATATAACAGTAGTATTTGAAATTTTAAAAAACTGGGAACAAAATATTTAATTCAATTCAAAAAATATTTAATAAATGACTATCTGCAAGGCATAGCACTTTTCTAGACTCTGGGAATGCGAAGTTGAGACAAAAGAAACAGTTCCTGCCCTCAAAGAGCTTATATTAACCTGAAGGAATAAAGTATTTGCCCAATGAGTACAGAATAATTAAACAAAGTGCTATACAAATCTAGTATAATATTACTGCCCCATAAGGAATGACAAACATGAAGAACTCAGAGAAACAAGGGAAGACTTGCATGAAGTAGTACAGAGTAATGAAAACTGAGCCAAAACAATATATAGAACTACAATCCTGTAAATTAAATTAAAAGTAAGAATAAAACTAGAGTCAATTACAACAATGTTGGTACCATACTATCATCATTAAGCTAAAAAAGAGAAAAATGACATATACTATCAGTTTCAAGCATATAATTAGGCACCTTTACTTAACTGTTTTGGGGGAATATGTTCATTGGTAGTATTTGGGGATTAGGAAATTTCTTTTGTGAAATGTACCATTTTTAAAAAATTGTCATCAAAGACACCATCCATTATAAGTATGTCTAGAAAAGGAGATTGGCCGGCCAGAGAGCAAGATCAAGGGATAACAGCTCTACAGCTTGAGCACTGCACATTAGTGCAGTCACAAAATATCAAAAATATCAAAAGTCCTAGAGAAAAGTCTCTGGTGTATTGTATAAATCCCCCAAATTTATGGAAGGACACAGACAAGAGTCACACAAGATGAGAATTCATCAATGTGCAGAAAATCTCCACCAGTCAAGGGAATAGCCACACTGATGAGGGAAGGGGCTATCCATCAGATAATAACTTCAAAATATAAGGGACAGGGAGGAGAGGCATGACTAGAAAATAATTTGTTTGGGAAAGAACAGGGGAATTTAATGGATTATAAAATCAAAATGAATTTTCAGAGTGACATGGCAATCAAATAATTTAATATTATCCCAGGATGTATTAAGAAACTTAGGAGAGTTGGGGCGGCTAGGTGGCTCAGAGAATAGAGCACTGGCCCTGGAGTCAGGAGGACCTGACCTCATATACTTAACATTTACTAGGTGTGTGACCTTGGGCAAATTGTTTAATCACAATTGCCCTCCAAAAAAAAGGAGAAAAAAAATTAGGAGAAAAGGTGTTTTCTTTGCTGTCCAGACTATATTTAAAGTATCATGTTCAGTTTTTGGAGCCATATTTTAGGAAAGACAATGACAAGTGTTTCATTAGGAAGGAAACCAGGATGATGAGAGGACTGGAGACCATACCATATAAGGATTTATTAAAGGAACTGAAATGTTTAGCCTGAGAAAGAGAAGATTTAAGGGAAATTATAATTATCTTGAAGTATTTGAAGGGATAGCATGTAAAAGAGGTATTAAATAGATTCCTTCTTCTTAGCCCCAGAGAAAAATGGACAGATGTATTAGAAAGGCAGATTTTGGCTTTATTTAAAGAAAAAATTATTCATAATTAGAGTTGTCCCAGACTAGAATAAGCTGGCTAAGAAAGGAAAGGATTCCCCCTCACTGGTGGTTACTTTTTAGGGATGTCAGAGAAGAGATCCTTGCTTAAGAATGAATGGGATTAAACTTCTGAGATCCTGTCCAACTTTTGAGATTCTGTTATTCTACAAAGTACCAAAGTAATTAAAAGAAAGAGTTTAAGGACCGGGGGGGTCAAGGCAGAAGGTTCTGTTTCTCAGAGGGTGGTTGGAAATGAAAAAGATTCATTTGTAACCTAAGTGATTCCAATTAAACTCAGGCCACTCCACTGCCTCTGGTTAATTCAGTCTTCATACCTTATCACTCAATTTGTTTAGCAATAGTAATTTCATAAACCTGGGCAAACTTTTTATCCAGAGACAACAACAACAACAAAAGACAGTGACCTCTTTCTTCTATCAATACCTTCACAATGAATATGGTCATTTCCTTCAGCCGTTTTTCAGTTGTGTCTGGCTCTTCATGACCTCATTGGGGTTTTCTTGGCGAAGATATTAAAATAGGTTGTCATTTCCTTCTCCAGTTCCATTTTATGGATGAAGAAACTGAGGCAAACAGGGTTAAGTGACTTGCCCAGGGTCACACAACTAGTAAGTGTCTAAGGTCAGACTTCAATTCAGGAAGAGCTTGATTCCAAGTGTGGCACTCTATCCACTGCACTACCTAGCTGTCCCTGAATAAGGGAGAGTAATAAATTCAACTTGATCAACACAGTTACCAAATACACCATTTACTTTTAAATCATCACCTTAATGGGATGGCGTCAAGAGCTACAAAACTGTATAGCTATGGATCTACATTAGATTGAAGACAATGCACTTTTGTGTAATCTTACAAATCAAGATAAATTTCTCTCTTTAGCTCATTTAAATGTCATTCATAGTTGAGTCACAGCTGTATCAATTGTGTTCATCACCTGCCTCATCTTACAAAGAAAACCACTGGGTTACAGAAATATTTTTTGTTGAATGAAGTGTCATCCTGGAACTCATCTTTTATTAGTTGATATTTCATGGTCTTATATACAGAATCATTTGTAATACTTGATAATTAGTTATACACATATTAATCCTATGACAATCTTAATTACACTACAGAGAATTGCATGTTAATCAAGTTAAACAGAAACTTGAGAAGTCATTTTTAAAAAGTAAAACATGTGCCTTTCAGGTATAGGGCTCAAAATTTTCTGAAATATTTTATTCCTTTTTCAAACTTATTTTAAGTTCTACTGTGAAACCATGCACTAATATACATATATAATGTGATTATAAAATTAGCTATATATTGCTAGTTATATGTGTATACTAATTGATGTATGCATACATGTATAACACATATACACACCTATTCTGAAAATTGTGGAAATTCCGGTATACAGAACAAAGAAATATATTGTGGTATGAAAACATATTGAAACCTTTTATAACAATATTCACTCAAGAGTAAAGTTTGTATGATAAATCATTTTTCTTGATTCCCATGTAAGGAAACATATTTACAAATATTCTCCAAACACCTCATTATAAAATGTCTTAATTATAAATCAATCTTTGGATCCCAAGGGCAGCATTATAATGAGGCAAAGTGTTTATGAACACTTAGACATATAAATCATTTGGATCTCCTAAACAATATAGTAAAATATCATCATAGAGATACTCATAAAGGCAGTAATATGATTCTACAGTCTTTAGATATGAGGGAATTGTGGGGATTGAGTGAACCACACTGACTCCATCTTGTGACTCAATTCTAGGGCTAGCTCAGTTCCCTTTCTATTCAATTATGGGTCTAGCTCAATTTCTATCTTGTGAGAAATTTTTACGCAGTTATGGGAATTGTGAGAAAATTTTATTGCTGTTTGAACCTAGCCCTGCATGGTTGAGTAGCTGGACCACTTCTGTCTGTTGCTTAGAGACCCTTAATTAAGAATCCAGGTTATGCTGACCAGAAATTCAGTCAGATCTGAAGACTGATGCAAGTTTTCTCACAATTATACATCTCAAGAAACCCATATGTCTTATCTTAAAACTGGCCCTATGCTGGTCAATCAGTTATTATTTTCATGTTCCCCTGATTGAATACGGACTGTGGACTAAGACATCTCTTTTTCTGATTTCAGGAAATTGCACCTGCTTGCTCCCAATTTTGGAAAGCCATTAATCTCTCCTCCAAGTAGAAATCAGATTACCTAATATTGTATTCTGGTTGTTTTTTTTAAATTAGTTTATTAAATTAATTGTTTTTAATGCTTAAAAAATCTGTCTCCCCCTATATTCAGGGTCCAGAGTCAAAGCTTAGAGTCCTGATCCCAATTTATAATGCAGCTGGCGTGCATTGCTTAATAAATCGATATACTTAAAAGCTCAAACCTCTGTTTTTTCAGTTACCTCATTTTTCACATGCAACACCTACAATGTACATAATCAAAGTGTAGTAACATTTTTAGAGTTCATATTCAATTTTTCCCCTCAAAGAAATCTAGTTTTTAGATCTGTTCAATTAAATAAACTATTTATTCCAGAATAGGGTCACCACTGTTTTGTTCTGTTCTGTCATCCCCCCAAGACTGGCCCATACTGCTCCCTCATGCAGGACTAAAGTGGAAGGTCTGTGTCTACAAACCACATGCATACCCCAGGGTGGTACAGACAAAGACTCCACATCTTCTATTTCTTTGGGACATCTTTCTCATCTTCATCAAATGCAGGTGGTGCTGGCAAAGCATATCTTGAAGGAGAAGCCAATCGACAGAATAGACATTTGGATACTGGTTCAAATTCCTCATCAATTTGTAGGCATGAGAAAGGCTTTCCACAGTTTTTACACTGATATAAGATATTTGAATAATAGGAAAACGTGTCAATCAGAGGTAACAAACAAGTATATCTCTTAACTGCTAAATTTGAAAGTATTTTTACAACCTAACTACTTTCAGAAATCAAGTCTCAGGAGTGTGCTGGAACCAGCTTAAACAGGCTCAAAAATCTGATTGTTAAATTTCCAATGTAGTAAAACCAATAAAGAAACCAATAAAAAGTACAAATCATGGCTTGATTTATTATTTTGTTGATTGTCTAAGCTTAAGGAAGTGATGGAGAAAAATATCATTAGGAGTGGCTAGGTGGTACAGTGAATAGAGCACCAGCCCTTGAGTCAGGAACACAGGGGTTCAAATCCAGCCTGATACTTAACACAAATACTAGCCATGAGACCTTTGGCGAGTCACTTAATCCCAACTGCCCTGCCCTCCCCCCTCCAAAAAGCACTATATATATATAAATATATATATATATATGTAAGAAAAATATCAGTAATGCAATTTAAACTTGAAAATGTGAAATGAATACTTTTTTTTTCAGAAAGTCAATTGTTAAACATGTATCAGCAGATCGCTGCCAGGTTCATACAGCACAACGACTTTCTGTTTCCATATTATCTCCTTGAGTTATTGGCACTGCCCAAACATACCAGAAAATTTCTAAGATTTGACCTCTTATTTGGCACTGTGTGGTTTGACCTGAGATTACATGATGGAAGTTGAACCTCTCCCAGTCCAGAAGAGTCTATTTGTTTATGGGGCAATTCTGCCCTCTTCCAAATTGCTATTGTACCTGGAAACTTACCTAATGGACTAGTATCGAAGAAACATGCTTCATTTACTCTGGGGAAGGACTCTAGCCAGTATTATACAGCAGAAAGAGACTTGGTATGGGAATTAGGGGGTGTACCTTATAATCCTGGCTCTGCTATGAGTTTGTAATGGGATTGGGGGCAATAACACCAACCTACTTTATATGTACTTCCAGGTGTGTACTTTCCTCTTTAAAGGTATGTGAGGTAGTATCCCCATTTTACAGATGAGAAAATTGAGGCCCAGAGAGGGTAAGTGATTTTTTTGGCCCAAAGCATTAGAGTCAGAATTTTAACACAAGTCTTTTTATTCTAACACCTCGACTCTTTTCATTCTGTCATGCCCTCCCTTGTTCATCTGTAAAATGGGGAGGGGGAGGCAGACTAAATTATCTCCTAGATTTCTCTCCCAGCTCCAAAATTCTATAATTTTCATCTTATTTTACTCAATTAAAACCCAGTTTTAAATCTTTTTTAAAACTTAAAGGAAACTTAAAGGAAAGTTCTTATAGCAAATATTCATTCTAGAACAGGCATTCTTAATTTTTTTGTGCCATGGACCCCTCTGGCTATTAGTCTGGTAAAGCATATAGATGGAGCCCTGCCGTGGGCTGCTCAGTGTCCAGCACTTAGCATGATCCGGAGACATGAATAAGAAATGACCAGGCCATGTGGGTAGTTCAAGGAAGAATGATGAACTCCATTTATTGATTCTCAGGGCAAAATTTTTATAGAGCAAAGAGACAAAGGAAGGAAAGGAAGAGATGTCATTATCTTAGTCTGCTGTATCCTGGAAGTAGCATGGCAGTAAGGCCTTTTGATCCCTAGGTGCCAGAAAGTCTTAGGAAAAGTCAGTTATCTCCCATCACATGCAGTCAGTTACATTTCAAAGGATGCTCTTGAGCACTGGCCTCAAAGCCTAATAGCCAAAGCCACATCATCAAGTACATCTGCATAGGAACTGACTTCCTGCAAATGTTTTGGACAACTAAAGTTTTGGGGCAGAGCCTTAGATCTAGGTATAAACAGATACAATTGAAAGCAAACTTCAAAGCTGAAGCACAATCCTCAAAAGACATCATGTTTAGAGCTGGCCGCTCAAAGATACCAGAGTGCAGAATCAGATATATCCTGGGACAGATCCTGTTGATCTCAAGAACTCCAACAATATCCTTTTAAATGCAATCTATATCAAAAGAACTCCGGAGCAGACTTAGTGAAAAGTCGCATCTCAAAGAGATCTTTGACATGCAGGTCCACTGATATCAGGGTAATTATCAGAGTCCTGGGACAGGCCTCTTTGGCTCCCAACAGAGCCCTTCTCAGGATAATGTTAATTGCATAAACTATAACACATAGGATGACAATTATATTGAAACACACATATCTTTGAAAGACTTGGGAATTCTGATCAACACAATGGCCAGCCACAGTCCCAGAGTAGTCATATGAAACACGCTGCCCACCCCTGATAGAGAAGTGATAAAGTGAGATGCATTTTAGGGGGCATGGCCAAGGCTGGAATTTGTTTTGTTTGACTAGACATGTTTGTAATAGGGGTTTTGTTTTTTGTACTTTCTGAGTGTAAGGAATGAGAAGGGGATAGTGATCGAGAAAACAAAGATCTTCATTTGAAAATAAAACAAATTTGAAATAGCTATCAATTTTTTTTAAGTTCACAGACCTCAGATTAAGAACTTTAGAGTTTTCCTCACAATTAATGAGTTAAATTGTGTATACTGAACTTGAGCTTTGGGTAGGTAATGTGACTTATTTTTACCTTGTAAAACTTTGCCTCCCCTCTCTAACCTTTCCTGCCTTGCCCCCATCCTCTTTGAAAAATCAGGAGGCAGCTAGGTGGCAGCTAGGTGGCACTCTATTCACAGTGAATAGAGCACTGGCCCTGGAGTCAGGAGGACCTGAGTTCAAATTTGGCCTCAGACACTTAACACAAAAAAATAGCCGTGTGACCTTGGGCAAGTCACTTGACCCCAATTGCCCTCCAAAAAAGAAAAATACAAAACAAAACAAAACAAAAACCAGGGGGAAAATACACACTTGTATTTCTGGCTTCGTATTTTATTAACTTCCATAGGCTTTCTATAGAAATAGCATTTTTGTTTAGTTTTAATCATTACAAAGCAAGTCACACAAACATTGTTTAAACAGTTTAGTCCTGAATGCTCTAACCATCATTTCCAGCACTTCCCTCCTAAACCTAAGACCCTATTCTGTCCCTACAGAAAGAAGTAAAGCAACACCTAATTATTTTCAAGGAAAACAGAGTGGAAGCTCAGAGGCAGCTTTTTAGCATGTTATAAAGTCTGCTCTTGGCTCCTGTGTAGGAAGGCCTATTTCTTCACTGCTGGCTGGCTCTCGGCCGGCAGAGGGCATATCAGATGGCAGTCCTGGCATATCAGAAGTGCTAATCAACTGATATCAGGAATCACAAGCTAGAAATCTGCTGCCTTTCCCCTTTCACCCACACCTAAAGAGGTGCTCTCAAAAAGCAAATAGGAAGAGCAGAGATACATCTGTCAGGTGGTTTGGTAGCTTTAATAGGTATGAAGAAGAAAGAAGCTGCAATGGAAAAGCTTTACTGACAATGGCAAAGACAACAGGATGCTGAAGGATCCTTCACTTCAATTTTAATATGACACTGGAGACATGACTGTGGGTGTAGGGTGCCTGCTTAATTCCTTGGACAAACACATACACACACACACACACACACACACACACACACACATCCTTGTAGTTGGAAACTGAGACTATTTATAAGGAAAAAAAAATCATAGCCTCATAGATCTAGAGCTGGAAGGACTTCAGAGACTATCTAATTCAACTCTTACATTTTACAGGTGAGGAAACTAAGGCACAGGTAGGTTAAGTCACACATTAGTAATCATCAGAGTCAGGATTTAAATCTAGGTCCTCTGACTCCAGAACCACTGTTCTTTTTCTGTTGTTTTTTTGGAAGGGGAAGGTAGGGCAGTTGGGGTTAAGTGACTTGCCCAAGGTCACATGGCTAATTTTTGTGTTAAGTGTCTGAGACCAGATTAGGTACTCCTGACTCCAGGGCCGGTACTCTATTCACTGTCCCAACTAGCCCCACTACCACCGCTCTTTTTAGAGGTAAGAGAAAGAAATAAGTCACCAAGGAATAAAAGAGTAAGTCTTTTTAAAATTCACTTTAGATCTAGGTTGTCCTTGTTTCTAGCTGTGTCTCTTTTTTTCTCTACTAACTTGATTTATAAGGCCAGAAAATGGGAGGGAGACAACACTAAGCTTCGTTTTCTTTAATACTAACCTGAGTTATGTGAAGACCATGGAGTCTTCTGTATTGTATTAATAGAGGAATTTGATCAGCCTTTTCAATGTTCCACAGTCTTATAGTAGTGTCCTGAAATTCCAAAAACAATATTCATCACACAGCAGAAACCATCCTGTTTAAAAAAAAATAACAACAAACAAACCCATTTCACAGATGAAGAAATTAAGAGCCAGAGGGGAAGTGATTTGTCCTAGGTCACATGGATAATTGCTGGTGAAACTAGGATTAGAACCCAATTCTTCTAACCCTGTCTACACATTACACTGTAGCATAGGAATTTCCAAACAATTAAAGGATGGTCAAAAGATAAACTATGACTGCTTTTCTAGTGTATACCTCTATGATAACATCAGGAAATACTCTTCAGTATTATTCATTTTGGAAAAAGGAAGCATTCCATGTGGAATTGAGCACTTAGGACATCAAAGGCCATGAGCAGAATGGTAGGGCTACCTCAGGGGGTATCATCTGCTGGGGCAGCAAGTAGAGGGGCTCAAGAGCCTCTCAACTGCCAGAAATGACTTCCAGAAGAATTTTATTATTGTTACTTTGGGACACTTTGCTCCTGAGGTTTTGGTGAACTTGAGTGGCATTGCCTGGATGGCACCTTAGCCAGGCTAATAGCAGAATGATGTTTTGAACTACACCCAACCTAAGGAATCCCTGCTTCTGATGCATGACTACACCTATGACCACACTAAGAGGTCTATTTTGACCTGCCACTCAAGTTCTGATTCAGATTAACAGCATTTCCAACTACATACTAGATATTTAATGTGTTGCTAGTGATATTTGCTGTTCTCTGCCATAATACAATAAAGTTTTTCGCAAAATTTTGAAAATAAAGACAGCCAACAACAAAAAGAAAGAAAGAAAAGAAAGAGAAAAGAATCATAGTTATTAGGAAATAACTTCCTAACTAAAGGTCTACTACAGGACAAAAAATAATGCTACTGGGTCAAAAGTCACTGAGTTGTGTTTAAAGAGCCATTTTGAGGCTTTCAGTCTTAAGGGTGAAACACTTAAAAAAAATCCTCAAGGTCTTCTAGATTACACTAAATTTTAGGAAGAAGGAAACCCCCAGAACTTGCTATATTATTCTTTCTTTTTAAACAAATGCTTTATTAATTTCTGTATTACATCATTCATTTCGGCCAGATTTTGAGTTACAAGTATTTTTCCCCCTGTTTTTCCCCTACCCACCCTCCCAGAATAGCAGTCCCACAAGGTATCGCTTCCTCCAATCTACTCTCTCCCATATCTTCTCCCATACCCCCTTCAACTTTTCCATCAGAGGAAGGTGTCCCAATGCCTGCACATCTTATCTCCCAATTACAAGCAAAAAAGTATTAATAATAGTATTTATATATATTTGAAACATTTAATCTTAAGACCTCGAATTTCAGGTCCATTTCCTTCCTCTCTTGTCACCCATTCCCTCTGGGAAGATAAGTAATTCAGTATATGTTGTACATGTCTAGCTATGCAAAACATTACCATAGTAGATATATTGTACAAGGCTGCTTATAATTCCCTCCCGCTCATCCCACCCCCCACCTGGTCCATTCCCTACTTGATCCTATCCCTCTTCTATAGTGGGTACTTCCAACCTCCCCTCACCCCAAGGATGCCCTCCCAACCATCATCCCTCCTCTCATCCCCCTTCCCCCTATTCTGCTGCAGGTTGAGATATCCCATTTAGTATGTATGTCATTCTCTCCCTGAACCAAATTCAATGAGAATGTGGTTTTGCCTTTTTGCCTTCCTATTCTTCCCCTCCCTTGCAATTACTTCCCCTTCCTTCTTCTACATGAGATAGTTTACCCTACCCTGTCTCTCCCCATCTCCTCTTGCCACTTTCTTCTCTCACCTCATAATTTCACCCCTTAAGTATCCTCCCTTCCCAACAAATTCAGCCTATGCCCTCTATCCATGTATAACTGTAAACATATGTACACACATTCACATATGTATTCATATGACCATATACCCTTCTTCCATTATTTTCATACTGAGAAAGATTTCATCAGTCACAGTTATTGTTTTTCCATATAGGAATGTAAATAGTTCAACTTTGATAAGTTCATAGTGATTTCTTTTCCCTGATTATCTTCTCAGGTATCTCTTGCTTCTTGTGTCTGGATGTCAAATTTTCTATTCAACTCTGGTTTTTTCCTCAAGAATGCTTGAAAGTCCTCTATTCCACTGAATGACCATATTTTCCCCTGAAACAAAATACTCAGTTTTGCTGGGTAGGTGACCCTTGGGTTTATTCCCAGCTCTTTTGCCCTCTGGAATATCATATTCCATGCCCTTTGAACCCTCAGTGTAGAAGCTGCCAGGTCCTGGGCTATTCTGATTGTGTTTCCACAATATTGAAATTGTTTCTTCCTGGCTGCTTGTAGTATTTTCTCCTTGATCTGGGGATTCTGGAACCTGGCTATAATATTCCTGGGAGTTTTCTTTTTGGGATCTTTTTCAGGAGGTGATCTGTGGATTCTTTCAACCTCTATTTTGCCCTCTGGATCTAAAACATCAGGGCAATTTTCCTTGAGAATTTCTTGAAGGGTGATTTCTAGGTTCTTTCTTTGATCATGGCTTTCAGGTAGTCCAATAATTTTTAAATTGTCTCTCCTGGATCTATTTTCCAGGTCAGTGGTTTTTCCCATGAGATATTTCACATTGCCTTCTAATCTTTCATTTGTTTGGATCTGCTTAACAGCATCTTGATTTCTCATAAAGTCATTAGCTTCCATTTGCTCCAGTCTAACTCTGAAGGAATGAATCTCCTCAGTGAACTTTTGTGATTCTTTTTCCATCTGGAAAATTTGACTTTTTAAGGCATTCTTCTCCTCATTGCCCTTTTGGGCCTCCTTTGCCATTTGAGTTAGTCTATTTTTTAAGGTGTTGTTTTCCTCAGTCAGGCTGTTGACCCTCATTTCATACTTTTCCTGCATCCTTCTCATTTCTCTTCCCAATTTTTCCTCCACTTCTCTTATTTGATTTTTAAAGTCCTTCTTAAGGTCTTCTATGGCCTGCAACCCACTCATGTTTTCCCCTGGGGTTTTTGGAGCAGGACTTCTGACCTCACAGCCCTCCTCTCACTCTATGCTTCAATCCTCTTTGCCCCCAAAGTAGGAGTCTTCTCTTTAATTTGTTTCCTTTGCCTTGGCATGTTGCCACTTAATTACTTGACTTTTGGGCTTGTTGCCACAGTATGGCCTGGTGCCAGACGGGAACTTTCGTCCCGAATGTGTTGGGGGAGCCAACTTCCATTTCTGGCAAGCTGGAAACCCACCCACGACCTCCACCCCAGATCACAATCCAGATCCAGGGAGGTTAAAGCAAGAGCAATTACCCCCCAAGACTGATAGCTGGATCTCCCTACAGTTCGCAGGCCAGGAGCTGGAGCTGCCTCTGAAAACTACAAAATGGCATGTCTCCTCAGTGGCTTCTAGCCCCCAGGGGAGGAAGCTGACACGTTCCCCAAATACTGGTCCCAAAGTCCATAGGGCACTAACCTCTCACTTTGTCCTTGGCATGTCTATGTTGACAATTCCGGAATCTCCACAGCTGCTGGTGTTCTGGGGTCCCTCCTGCCGGCCACTGGCCCTGCCACCCTGGGGCTAAAACCGCAACTCAGGCAGACTTGTGCTCTGCTCCCCGTGCACTGTGCACTGCACTGCCAGCACTGCCCTGGTCCTTTCTGCAGGGCTGCTGGGCTGTCCTCAGCGGGAGGTTAGCTTCTCTGTGTCGTTCTGTGGGTGCTGGGGCTCCAGAAGTTGTTCAGAGTCCCCTTTAACATAGTTTGGAGGTAGTCTGGGGGAAGAGTGGCTTGGACGCGCTGTTTCTACTCCTCCATCTTGGCTCCACCCCCCGCTATATTATTCTTCATAAGTGATCCCCAGGTTACTTCTAATGACTTAATTATATCAATATCAACTTGAACCCTTCCATCATCACCTGGGAAGGAGTTACTAATTGCTTACCAGGAAGGAAGTATGAGATGATAACTGTTTTTTGACTAGCAAAGAAAGTCTCTTTCCCCTTGCTCCAAATTCCTGAGATTGAGTGTTGCCATCTACCAAGATGAAAACTAAAAACTCTGGTCCTTTGTTTATAATTTTCTACTCCTTCACTACTCCTACCCATCCCATTCTTTTGTTCTGCTCCCTGCTTCCAGGGTACCCTATAGAAAATCTTCATTGGGTTGTTAACAAACTTCCTTTATGTTAGATCTCTGCCTTTCACACTCCTTCTATCTTCATGCAATCTCAGGACTTTGTCCTTCACAGGAAGACATGGTACCCCTGGCCAACCTCCCTAGTTCTGGATGCAATTTCTGTCATGTCCATCAACACACTAAGCCAGGATGATGAGTAGATATTTCTTACTCACTTACTCTTCATCACCATTTATATATCACCATCATCTATGAATAACCTCTACATCTGTGAAGTTCATTCCACTCATCTATTTTACTCTGTCTAAATCACATTTTTATTGGTGCCAAGGTGTAGCACCAATACAATATTTATGGTGCCCATAATCACGATAAAGACCATGACTCTAAGTATCGTATGATGTTTGATAACAAAACATACCAGATTCTCCAGATAGAAGATAGAACTGAAGGATTTATTTAGACACCAGAAAACCAAATCCCCAAACCAGTAAGTTGATTCCATCATACTACCAAAGATATTCAGAAGCCATAACACTGAGAGCCACAGCATCCTTCAGCCTTTCCACAAACCAATACAAGATCAATATTTACTCACAAAACTCTCTATCTCCTTGCCTGAGCTCCTCTATCCCCCACCATCTGGCTAGCTCTCACAAGCTTCCTGTGGGCTCTGCTGCACCCTTCAGCAAACTCCTCCTGCCACAGGCTCCATGTGATTACATTCAGCCTATCAGGGGTCAGAGTTTACTTTCAAAGCAGGGGAGGTCTTCAAACTCCCCCCTAGGTCTATTAAGGGGCAGGGAAGATCTTCAAATTTCCATTCCTATTACACAAGATCATTCTATCTTCTTTCCCAAGGAGGTCAACACTGGGCTCACAATCTTTCTTACTATCCCATACCCTGCCTTTACACATGGGTACTTCTACATGCTGAAAATATTCATTCCCTATGATCCAGGAATCTGAAATTCCCCTTTATGACCATAACCTCCTAGTTGTTTATCTTTCCCTCTGCTGCCCTCTTCCTAAATCTGTTCTTCAACCTCAGTAATAACTCCAGTCACACCCTATCCCCTCTCAGTGTCTCACTTCACCCCTCCTGCTCTATACTCACTTTTCTCCATTTAAGGAGGATATCCAAGCCAGTTTTTTCTCTATATGACTCTAGGCTGCACTCCTCAGGACTTCTCCATCATGCCCTTGGCTGGGTGCCTTCCCTCTTCCCTGTCCATATTTTCAGCTTCCTTTTGTGTTCTATCTTCCCCCATCATAACATAAGCTCCTTGAGGGTAGGGACTATCTATTGCCTTTATATGTATCACTAGCACTTAGTATAGTACCTGACACATAGTAGATATTAAATAAATGTTTACTGAATGATTAATTTTACTCCTTTCAGAATCTTAATCCTATACTTAAGGAATTAAATTTTATACTGTGTTCTACCCTCAATTCCTTTATTCCCTTATCCTATTGATGTTCATATTTTGTCAAACCCCAACCCTGGTTACCCCTACAATATATCTTCTTAATTTCTAGTTGGGTGCTGGAAAAAGTCACAAAATGAAGCTACATATTTGTTATCGAATTTCAACTGGGCCCTCACTGATCCATAACAATCCTTCCGTTCTTCCCTAATACACTCTCACACTACCCACAGCAACTGTTCCAAACCTTCTCTCTTCTCAAAATATCTATGCAATTCCCTCCCACCTCAATCTCAGCAAAGGACCTCATCTACTTTCACTGAGAAAAATAGAAGCCATCCAGTTTGAATTCCCTCTTCTTCCAAACTCTAGAATTAAAATCCTTTTACATCACCCTCCTTTCTCTTCTCATTTTCTCTCACCTCCTTGCCAAGTTCAAGTCTTCTACCTGCTCTCTTGATCCCACCCTTCTCTGGCTTCTCTTCACATTTGCCCCACTGGTCATTCTCTCTGTCTCTCTCTGCATCTCTCTAACACCTTTAATCTCTCCTTATCTACTATTTCTTTCCTTGATGCCTCCAAACATTCCAATCTCTCTCTCATCCTTAAAAAACCATTTACTTGACCCTGCCATCCTTTCAGTTATTCTCTAGTTCATATCCCTTTTGCAGTCAAACTCCTAGAAAAGTTCATCCACACTCATGACCAGCACTTCCTTATTTCTCCACTTCTTATTCCCTTGCAATATGGTTGATGATGCCCCTTTCCCCCTGCATTTGATAGAACCTGCTCTCTCCAAGGTGACCAACAATCTCTTAACTGCTAAATCAATCATACAAGCCTTTATTTAATGTCTATGATGTTCTAGAAACTAGGAAAAGCCCTAAAGACTTTTTTTCTCTTCACTGAGCCCTCTGGAGCTTTTGACTTTATCAAACATCCCCTCCTCTTAAATACTCTTTCATTCCTTGGATTCTGACACCATTGTCTTTTGGTCCTCTTCTTAACTGTTTGAATTCTCCTTCTTTGTCTCCTTTGCGAGATTTTCCTTCTCTTTTTCATCTATGGGATTCTCCTCTGTCTCATCTGTGGGATCATCATTCATACCCCACCCCTGAAATGTGGGTGTACCCCAGTTGTTCCATCTTGAGACTTCTCTCTCTTTCAGTAATCTCATGAGCTCCCATAGGTTCAATTAGCATTTCTTTGCCCATGACTCCCAAATTTACATAACCAGTTTTTATCTGTCTCCCGAGCTCCATTCTTATATCACCAACTGTCTGTCAGATGGTTTTACCTCTGTACACTATAGGCATTGCAAAATTAACACGTCCAAAATAGGATTCATTACCTTTGCTCCCAAATCTATCCTTCCTCTTAATTTCCCAATTTCTCTTAAGGATACCACCATCCTAGTCATCCAGGTTTGCAACCTAAGAGTTATCCTCAACTCTTCCTCACTTTCCATAAGCAACCAGTTGTCAGGTCTTGTGGATTCTACCTTCACAGCATCTCTTATATATCTCCCCTTCTCTCCATCCATAAGACCATGACCCTATTTCAGGCTCTCATCACGTCTCACCTGAACTACTGAATAGTTTCCTTATTGGTCTCCTGTCTTCCAATCTTTCTCCTCTCAAATCCATCTTCCACACAACTGACAAATTGAAATTTCTAAAGTATAATATTGAACCTGTCATCTGTTCCATAAACTTCAGGGGCTTCCTATTGCCTTCTAGGAACAAATATGGACTCCTCTATTTATCATTTAACGTCCTTCACAATCTGGGTCCACTCTATTTTTGCAGACTTACTTCTCATTACTCCCTCTCATGCCATGCAATCAACCTTGCTTACTTGCTAATTACTACACATGGCATTCCATCTCCTTATATCTGTGCCTTTGTAAAGGATGTCTTCCATGCTTAGAATGTCCCCTTTCCTTACCTCCACCTCTTAGAGGTACTAGTTCCCTTCAAAGCTCAGTTCAGGCATCATCTCCTACTAATGGACCTTGTAGATCCCCACCCACTCTAGAAACTACTTTGTATATATTTATCTATATACTTGTTGTATGCCTCCCAGTGGAATGTTTCTTAAGGCTTAAGGATGAAATAATCAGATTGATTCTGTGTCTTTTTAAATTGATCCTATTTACAGTTAATTGATTCTACCCTATGATTGCCTAAGTCATGATTCTGTGTCTCTAAACTTAATTCAGAAATTTAGCTGACCTGTAATGAGTTAAGTTTAGAAGTCCAGTACTGTTAATCACTGTTCTATTCTTGTGTCAAGGAAATCTGTTAACCTTGAAGGAGGTAGGTGAACACCAGGGAGTCTGGTCTAGTATCTTTACACCACCAAGTTATGATTCAAAGATGTCTGTTTCATTAACTAAAGAAGTCTGGTCTACTCTCTCTGTCCTTGTATATGCAGTTAGACTCAGTGAACATTTCTTAGTCATGGGAGGGAAAGAGGGGTGCTGTTATTAGCCCTCATTCCCAATTTCAATCAAATCATATTTTCTTCCACCTATGACGCTAATCTTCCTATTTTCTTTCTTTCTTTTTTGCTTCAGTCTGAATTCAAACTCTATTCTTTCTCTAAATGTAGACATCTCTCTCCATCATGAGTCTTTTGGAGTTTACTTATAGCCCTGCATTTCTGAGAAGAGTCCAGTCTATCAAAGTTGGTCATCACACATATGTTGTATCTGTAATTGTATACAAATTTTTCCTGGTTCTGCTCTTCTCACTCAGCATCAGTTTTGTATAAGCCTCTCCAGGTAAATATGAAGTCCATCTGCTCTTCGTTTCTTATGGTGCAATAGTATTCCATTACATTCATATACCATAACTTGTTTAGCCGTTCTCCAATTGATGGGCATCCCCTTAATTTCCAATTCTCTGCCACCACAAAAAGAGCTGCTATAAATACTTTTGTATATATGGGTCCTCCTCCCACTTCTATGATCTCTTTGGGATACAACCCTAGAAGTGGTATTGCTGGGTCAAAGGATATGAAATTACTTATAACCCTTTGGGCATAATTCCAGATTGCTGTCCAGAATGGATGGATCAGTTCACAACTCCATCAGCAATGTATTAGTGTTCCAATTTTTCCACATCCTCTCCAGCATTTATCATTTTCCTGTTTTGTCATCTTAGCCAATCTGACTAGTGAGATGTGGTACCTCAGAATTGTTTTGATTTGCATTTCTCTAATCGATAGTGATTTAAAGCATTTTTTCATATGCTTATAGATATCTTTAATTTATTCCTCTGAGAACTGTCTGTTCATATCCTTTGATAATCTTCCTATTTTTCTATACCCCTTGAAATTTTATAAAAGAGAGCTATACCCTCATTCAAGGTCTTAGATTTTCTGGGAGAGATGAGATCCTATTTATTGGTAAATTCCTGTTTTATTAAGAAATTGATCATGCTCAGAACTTCGTACCTCAATCTAACTTAATTTTAACTGTTACAAGGGAAAAGGACCATTTCACTGCTTTTGTCAATGCCAGTAGTACAGTGCTTTGAACATCGTAGGTGTTTAATAAATACTTGATGAGTTTAACTGATATGAGACTCTCCTTTTAACTATCTGTCCATGGAGGTCTATGAACACTGTGGATTACTTAACCAAGTTGAAGAGATGATATAGAGGCTAGACTTGTGGGTAATTAAGAAAATAACTGAATTCTCCAGAAAATGACTGAATCTTTCCAAGAATCTTTGCAATGGGGAAGATTCTAAGAAATTAATTTATGTCTATATAAACATTTGTCTCCAAAACACTGAAGTAAGAACGACCTTTAAGGTCCTTTCTAAGCTTTACATTCTCTAATTTTAAGTGAAAGTATTTTAAGTTAGCCAATGTCATTAATATAGCCTAAGAATGAATAAATCTGGATTGAATTTGTAGGTATGAGTTCTCCACTGACTTTCTGCAGTAAGTTTTCCGAGCCCAAAAGTTCATTTGCTTTCTCTCCACTAGTCTGTATTCAGATTGAACCTCTGTATTAGTTGTCCTACCAGCTCTGAAAGGAATTTCCCTTGATAGCAAATGTGTATGTGTGTGTGTGTGTGTGTGTGTGTGTGTGTGTGTGTGTATTTTAGCTAATGCAATAGAGATTTGGAATCAATGAAATATTTGTAGGTTTTACCTTTGAAGCAGAAATAACCCATTTTCTGTTGTTGCTAATTGCTACATCCATCACCCAGTCTTCATGTCCCTGCAGGAAAATGAAACTTAACTGTACCCCAAAGTAAAAGCTTTCTTACTTTTATAACAGAATAAACTAGTGTCAGTAACTCTCAAATGACCTTATCCTGAAATGAAAGCAATGAATTCTGATTCTTTTGTTTAATCAAAGCTATTTTTCACAAAAACATAAAAGGCTTAAAATAAATTTTAAAATTATACTTCTTTGAATTATTTTTGAGAATACCACATAATTATTCTGAAAAATGGATAAAGCGAAAAGTTGTATTTAACCAACAGTTCTATAAAACTGCCTTTTTAAAAGAAACCTACAAAAAACTGCAATTGTCATTCATACTAGCATTCAAATTATCTAAAGTGTGGTATAGTGTAGGAGGAAAGGATTTACAATTATAATCACAGAATCTCAGAAATCAGAAAGTACTTCAGGAACCATTTAGCCCAACCTGTAACTGAACAAGTATCTCTCTTACAATAGCCTAGAAAAATGGTCTTACAAGCTCTGATTGAAGATCTCCAATGGGGAGTGGGGAGGGATGAAATGCACTACTTCCACTAATTAATATATCATCAGAGGTTCCTCTAGAGACAAAAGTGACCAAGACTGCCTATTAAGCCTATTAAGCTTACTACTGTACTCCTGATTTTTAATTCCATTTTAGCTCTTAAGATTACTTTATCTCAATCCTTATTTCTGCCTCACAGCTTGCCAAAGGTTCAGCTGCATGAAGGAGAACTCTTAGTTTGGGTTGCTAAAGATAGTTAATGTTCATTTATATATATATTTCTGACATTCAATGTTGAAACTAAAAGGCTGAAGGGAATGGTTTCAGAGAAACCTGGGAAGACTTACATGAATTGATATAAAGTGAAATGAACAGAATCAGGAGAACAGTTTATACAATAACAACACTGTAAAGACAGACAACTTTGGAAAAACTTAGAAACTCTGATCAACACAATTACCAACCATGATTTCAGGTAACTCAAAGTGAAACATGTTACCCACCTCCTGAAAGAGAAGTGATGTACACAGTTTCATTTTGGAGCACTTACCATGTGCCAGATCCTATGCTTGATTTTTGAGGACAGAAAGACGAAAGCAAGTGCAATCCTTTTTCTCATGGAACTTAATAGTTTAGTAGAAAAGATGTGATAAATACACAAATAAGGATGATACCAGTTAAATAATATTATATCATTAAATAGAGCTTTTGAAAAATTTGAGGAGAGATCTTCCTATACATAGTCCTAACCAAAGTTTTGTTTTTCTTTCTTTTTTTAGGATGAGAGAAAGGGATAAGGGAGGAAGGTATGAGGAAGAGAAAGTGGATTTTTGTTCTTTAAAAAAAAAAAACTAACTTAGGGGCAGCTAGGTAGCACAGTGAATAGAGCACCAGCCCTGGGATCAGGAGGACCTGAGTTCAAATCTAGCCTCAGACACTTAACACAAAAACTAGCTGTGTGACCTTGGGCAAGTCACTTAACCCCAATTTCCCTACCTTCCCCCACACACACAAAAGAAAAGCAAAAAAAAAAAAAAGACTAACTTAAAAATTTTAAAAAGAAATTAAAATGTTGATTTACTTCTTACATTACAGGTTATATGGCAGAAAACTGGCTATTTTTCATATCATCTTTAAGTAGTTGCCTTGCTTCTGATTGTCAGGCTTTGACTATGGGTTATTAACCATTATGAAAATATACATAATACTACTATCCATTAGTCTTCATAATTCACAGGGTCCTAGGATCACAGATTTAGAGCTGGAAGGGACTTTGATTGAGGTTGAGGAGAATTAAACATTTATCTGTATTATCAGACTGAATCCAATAGCTAACTCTGAGCAACACATGGGAGAGTCAAAAAGAGATCTTTCTTTCCTAAGTATCCCTCTACATGGAACCTTCCTGCTCCAAGATTTAATGCCAAGTCTGAAGTGCTTCCAGGTGCAAAGTTGGCCCATCCCTGTTAAATGTGTACAAGTGCTAATTCTCAGAAAAGAATACACTCTTCTGGGGCAGCTAATTCTAGCACAGTAAATAGAACACTGGCCCTGGAGTCAGGAGGACCTGAGTTCAAATCAAACCTCAGACACTGAACACTTACTAGCTGTGTGACCTTGGGCAAGTCATTTAACTCCAATTGCTCTGCCCTCCAAAAAGCAAAAAAAAAAGAATACACTCTTCTGGAGAAAGCCTGGACCATGGGACAATTGCTCTGTTCTCTGAGGACTGGACTTATCTGAATAAAAACCTAGGATTACAGTATGTAGGCAGTCTTGTTCCATTCTTCCAGCCAGCCAGCCATATCTCCTATTGGTCATCTACAAATCAGTCTCCTCAGTTACTTTCTTGCTGCTTTGCCTCTGCTCATACCATTGCCCCACCTGGAATGTCTTCTTGCCTCTCCTCTCTTTAATCAAATATCCAACATCCTTTAGAGCTCAGGTAAGGTTCTATTATTTATTTAACCTCCTTTGAAATCTCTCTCTCCCTTCAAAGTCCTGCTCAGGTTTCATATCCTTCATGATGCCTTTCCCTCTACCCTTACCCCCAAGCTGGAAGAGAGCTCTTCCTCCTCAAATTTTCCAAAAGCACTATGTTCTTTCCCCTTATTTCATTCAAACTGGTATCACCCTCATTTGTGTACTTTTCACATCTCCCCTATTAGATTGTAAGTTCCATGAGAGAAAGGATTACATCTGCTTTCATCTTTCCATCCCCAGGACCAAGCACAGGATCTGGCATGTTGTAAGTGCTTCAAAAGTTTTGCTGAATTTAATTGTACTGTCTGTACCTCTCATCTGCAATTGTTCCTCTCTAACTCTTCACATCCTGCTATCCTGTACACTAGATCCTTATCCTTTTGTATTATACTGTGAGCGCAATAAGGACAGGGACTGCGTCTGACTCTGTATCACCTGGAGCACCTGTCATTCAATATATGTTGGCTAGTAACATGCTTATAAACCAGAAATTAGCCTGGGCAGTTAAATCAACTACACGTATTGTAGAGAAAAGTGAGCTTATTGAAGCTCATCTTCCTCATTTTGCAGATGAGGAAACTGAGCACCCATGAGGACACAATTCAAACTATAATCCAACCCCAGTATTTTAGTCCTGAAATCCTGCTTCAGCTTCTTAATCCATATATAGTCATTTGTACAAGGCTTCTTTTTTTCTCTTATCAGTAAATCAGTACCTTCAATGTACATTTTCTGTATCCTCCGGCCACATCCCAGACAGTTACCATTTTGTCATATGCTCCAGACACAATAAGTGAGGCTGAAACACAAAATTGGAAATTCTTGGGCTTTTTCATGGATTCATCCCTCCTGTGGTCAGTCAAACTAGCTGAGTGACCTTTAATGACAGGTTCTTATTAGTCACACTTCAAAAAGATGCTGAAAACCCCTATCAGGTTTGGCTGAATGATTCACATCTCTATTAACATGACAATAGAGGACATAATTAAAAAGCACTGTAAAAAAAGTTCTGATTTTGAGATTTAATGTTTTGTTTAGGTAGTAAAAATACTAAACCAGTCCTTAGCTATTTCTAATACTTTCTTGGAAACCTAAGCTAATTTATTTGTACCTCCATTCTTTTTTTTTAATTGATAAACACCGTGATGTAGTAGTTGAGAATCTGTGAGTCATTATAGCTTCTGCAAAAGCCTTATGATGATCAGTGAAATGCTTCTTGGCACCTAACAAACAGGAGGAAGTCTTTCCTGAAAAGCTTCTCTAATCAATCTCTGATTAAGAGAAACTACAACCATAATTATGAGCAAAAGAAATCTGATCAATAAGAGTAACATTGAAAAAAATCCGTTTTCAGGAAATCTCCTTAAGCTTCTGTTATTTTCTGGGATATTCTTTACTTGTAGATCTATGTCCCTAGAATTAAGGGAGATAGATACATGTCACATTACAGTAATTAGTAATGACCTTGGCTTAGAATTTCACATAGCACTTTGGTAACTTTCTAATAGATGTATGTAAATGGTGTATATTATTGTGATCTGTGTTTGTGTCTCATCTCCCTTCTAGACTGAGATCCATAAGATGCACGACAGAATCTTACCAAAGTTTTGCATCTTGTCCAGTGCCCAACATACTATTTATTAAATAGTAGACTCTTAATAAATGGTTGTCAAAGGAATAAACTCTGTTTAAGAAATAATAACCTAATTACTTCTATTTTTATCCTTATATTACTTCCAAAATTGCAATAATGACCATTGGAATTCCACCTATTTGATTTAAAGACATTATTCACTCCAGAAGAAACATGTTTGAGTTCTACTTTGTAGCCTAAACCTAGAACATGGTCTAATTGTATCTAAAAAGAATAACCTTCTATTGTGTATGAAAGTCATTTTGGCTTAATTTCCTAATATTATTACAGGAAAGACAGTGGTTTTGATGCTGGCAGAAAGACTGGATAATGTGTTGCCATCCTCTCTCTGTCTTGGTGGAGACCTTGGGAATTTATACAAGGTGAAAGGAATTTTCTCACCTTAAGTCAAATGGTAGACTGAGGTCTGAGAATGAGTACTAAGACAGAAGCAGGCTCAAAAAGGGTTCAAAAAAAACCACATTTAATCTAAGGGTAAGATCTTGTGTTTGCCTGGCTGGTGAGACTGAGCCTGAATTCAGATCACAGCTGTCCCTTCCTGGGTGGGAGAGGCTGTGTAGCAACTGCAATTCATGAGAAGACCAGAAGATGGAAGCTGAGAGCCGCCTAGTAGAAATGTTTTTTAGATGACCACAAGTCCAACCAGCCTACCTACTAACATTCTGTAGCTCCAACACATTACCAGATGAGCCACGGTTATCGGTGGCTCTGCCTGGGAAGTAACATCAGGCAAGAGAAGCAGTTCAAAAGGAATGGTGAGAATAATTCATGTTGGGGCAGTGGACATAGCACTGGGCCTGCTGTCAGAAAGACCTGAGTTCAAAACCAGCCTCAGATACTACCTGTGTGACCCTTTGTCTGCCTCGATTTCTTTATCTGTAAAAATATAAGGATAATAATAACACCTACCTCCCAGGATTGTTGTAAGGATCAAATGAGATAATTGTAAAGCACTTAGCAGAATACCTGGCAGAGTAAGCACTACATAAATGTCTGTTGTTGTTATTATTCCCTAGGAATGTTATGTGCTTTGGCCACACATGGTCCCAGGGCACATGTGTTCTCTAAGTGTGCCCTCTTTACTTATGTTCCTTGGCCACATGTGTTCTCTCTCTCTCTCTCTCTCTCTCTCTCTGTATATATATATAGATATATATATATGTGTGTGTGTGTGTGTGTGTATGTATATATACATATGTTCCCTTTCCTACATATATTCCTTATGTGTGTACTTATGGGAATCTGCAGGAATATATATATATATATATATATATATATATATATATATATATATATATATATATATATATACCCTTATGTGTTTTGTGGAAATTGTCCTTTTTTAAAAAAGGTGTTATACTTTAGTTAAATGTCTTTTGCTTTGAACTACATATCCTCTTGTTGGTCTGGCAAATGGAACATCAGTGTGGGCTGATGAGCTCTTGGTTTGATGGAGGCTGATCCAACATACACCATGAACAAGGATAGTTGACAGGGAGCTCACAAATGGGACAGTGGGTCAGGGGCTATACTGTATTTGCTAGCTCATTTTCTTTTTTCTTTTTCTTTTTTTTTCCTTTTTTTGCCTTTTTGGAGGGCAATTGGGGTTAAGCAACTTGCCCAAGGTCACACAGCTAGGTTTTTGTTTTTGTATGTGCATTAAGTGTCTGAGGCCAAATCTGAACTCAGGTCCTTCTGACTCCAGGGCTGATGCTCTACTCACTGCACCACCTAGCCGCCCCTGCTAGCTCATTTTCAATTAATTTAAATTTAGCAAGCATTAATTAAGCATTTTACCATGTATAAAATATTGGACTAGGTGCTAAAGATACAGAACAAAGGCCAAATAGCCCCTACCCTCAAGGAGTTTACATTCTACTGGTGGCATACAACAGACCCAGATAAATAAATACAAAGTAATTTCCAGAGAAATGGGAACAGAAACAACTAGGTGGACCAGGAGAAACCTTTTATTGGAGATGTCACTTAAGCTATACCTGAAGAGAGCTAGGGAATCCAAGAGGCAGAGATGAGAAGGAAGAAAATCCCATAAACGGAAGATAGTCTGTCCAAAGGACCATCATACATGGCGGGCAGCAAGTAGGCCAGTTTGACTAGGACATAGAATGTGTTAGAAGAAGTAATATGCAACAAGTCTAAAAAAACTGGCTGAATCCAGAGTGCAGAGGGCTTTTAATGTCAAACAGAAGAGTTTTTATTTTATCCTAGATGTGGGTGGTGGTCCCTGAAGCTTCTTGATCAGGGGAGTAATATGGCTAGCTCTATGTATGAAGAATAATAATCTGACAACTTCGTAGAGAATGGGTTGGAGAATAGGTGCAGGGTGATCAAGTCAGAGGCTACTGCAATCGTGCCGGTGAGAAGTGATGAGGTCCTGAACTAGACTGGTGACCACTGGTAGAAAAAAAGGAAGGATGTGATAAAGCTGTAATTTTCAATTGCAAGATTACACCTTCCTCTTACCTCCTTTGTCTGAAGTTATATAGAGAAGCTCTATTGTCCTTGTGGAAAATCATCGTCTTAGTCTATTATAGACAACAGAGTTTTTGAACAGTTGGATCCTTTCAAGAATGGGTTAACATTGTGCTATGTATAATATAACTGTACCAAAGAATTCATGTATTTATAAAATGGTAAAAAACAAAACAAAATGTATTTTCAATGTAATACTGAATTGGAAATCATGTAAATAGCTTACCATCTCTGGTAAAAAGACAGGAACTGACAGAACCTCCATGACCTTCCATCAGAGTTACACAAGCTCCCTTACTCCGAAACCCTCCTGCATTTACATCCCATATCTTTAAGGTTTTGTCCCAAGCAGCTGTACACAAGAAATGGCCACTGAAAGTAAAACAACAATCCGAAATAACGTTGGAATGCGCTCTGAAACACAAGCGAAAAACAGACAATGAGGGTTATTCTACTCTGGTTAAAGCTCTTGTGCTATTCCACTCCAAGGGTCCTGAGATAGATATGGCTTAGTTTGAATTTCTATAGGGCAATACTTCTCTGGCCATTGAGACTCTGGAAAACAATTTCAGTCATTCAGTCATCAAACATTCATCAAGCACCTACTATGCACATGTATTCCTAGAAAGGTACATGGTATATACTTATATGTACAGCTTTTATTTTAAATTTAACTTTTAATGTTTTAATATATTCAATATTTTTATATATGCATATATATACATATATATGTGTATATATGTATATATATATACACACACACACATATATAATCCTAGAGGCATTAAGAAAATCACTAGAGTTGATTAAGCAGGACAGTCATAAGATCAGATCTGTGCTTAAGGAAAATTACTTTGGTCCTCACTGGCTTCCTCATTCTGGGCTATCATATTTCTGAACATCTGCAGATAAAGAACTGTGAAAAACTGAAGAATAACTAGTAAGTTGTTTCAGAATCTACTGAATGCTTCCCCTTTTTCTCTCTCCATCTCTCCCTCTCTTTCCATTGTTGTATATATGCAAATAAGTCTTCAACATTTATTCAGTACCTACTATGTGTAAAGCAATATCCATGGAACCTAAAAAGATAAAAAAAATAAATAAGACATTGTTTCTCTCTTTGGCCCCTTAGATGGCTTAGTGGACAGAGAGCTGGGCCTAGAGTCAGGAAGAACTGAATTCAAATCTAGCCTCAGACACTTACTAGCTGCATGACCCTGGGCAAGTCATTCAACCTCTGTTTACCTTAATCCATTAGAGAAGGAAATAGCAAACTACTCCAGTATCTTTGCTAAGAAAACCCCACAGACAGTGGGGTCCCATGGAGATATAAAGAGTCAGACACAACTGAACAACAACAAACAAAACCCTCCCTTTAAGGAACATATACACCTAGGTCCTGATTAATATGAATAATATATTCTGAAAAGTAGTTGCATTAATAAAATACAGTAATTGGTTCCAGTCCAATGGAGATATGCAAGTAAATGTTTAAAATTAGTTTGTTATCTGTTCATTAATGTGATATAAGAGCAAAGGATAAGAAAATGTATTTCTAATGCAAATTTATTACAAAGTAATAGAGAAGTTATAGAAACAAAAACTTTAAACATTAGAAAATTACTGAATATGGTATTTAAAGATAAGCCTACACTGAGAATATGCAAAAAACATCATTATTGTTGTTTAAAATATTTTACAGTATAGATTGAACTGTCTTCACTTTAAATCTCCATGCATATGCTGGTAGGTACAGACAGCTTTATCTTCACAAATTTGCATGTTCATATTCTCACACAGTGAACAAAGTGTAGAGAGATAACCCACGACATTATCTAAAATCAGCAATACTTTCAATATGTGATGTTGTTGTCCTGACAATATTTTTCCATAGCTGGGCTAAAACAATTTGAAAACCAGTCTTTGATGACATTAGTCACCCATACTTTCTTATTCGCCAAACAAAGAACTAGAAACAATCAATGGTGGTAGACTCTCAGTGCAAAGATTTTGAGACCAATAAAAAAGCATTCATTCAAAAGTTTTCATTTCAATCACCTTTCTATGTTAGCTACCAATAAAAAGGTTAGGTGATTCTTAGACACTTTAAATCCAGGTTGAGTTTTTTTCTTTCTAGAAATGTATGTTCTAGAAGGCATCCTTTCCCAGAATAAATTTGTTACATCCACATTAAAAATTTGTTGATCAATCTATCTACCTTCTTTGATTATTTTCTTCAAAATGACAGAATATTTGGCTGTCATGTCTTCCTTCATAGGCACTGGTTGCCTCTCTGATAATTTTAACATGATTTTCAATTTTGAACTCAATTGAACTCAATTTTGAAAGTGATTGAACCAACACTCATAGTAAAAGCTTCTTCACTAGCCACTTCATTTCCGTTTTTCTTTCATTGCCTTAAATAAACTTGAAGCTTTTATCTGAATGGCCCTTCTATAAAGAGCAATGTGTTTTTAATTGATGTCTTCAATCCATCCATTTCTATAACTGATGCTTCTCTTCCTTGTAGTTATTTGCAAACCACAAAAAGCTGATTCAACTTTTCCTTTTTCTTTTAGCCTTTGTGTTTTAGAATATTCTGTACCATGGATTCAAGCAAGTTGTCCTGTTTTAGAGCTATAACCCCATTCATGCATTAAATTATATCAAATTTATGTTCTAGTGTAATAACAAGCCTCTTCTTTTTGTGCTACAGGTGTTTTCATTTGAAATACTCTTCCCTTTGACCAGTTTGTTAAAGGCTCTTTTAAAAAAAAATTTGACACAACAGAACATCATATCCATACTTAATGATAAAAGCAGACAGATAAAGTACCTTTATGTTAAAACCCTCAGTTAGCTCAAATGACTCTTATTAATTGAATTTTGGTTTATATCAAATATGACCTGGTATAATTTTATAATTCATACTAAATTGAATTTTACATTATTCAAATTCACGTGAATTGTAATCTAGGTGTATACTAGGTAGGGGTAGAGTAAGACAGGATTAACAAGTGCATAAATAACTATAATATAAACTAAAAGATGATAAATACATGATGGATACATACAAAGCAGTATGTTTCTCTGTGCCTGTCTCCCTAACTTTGATTTTTTTCCTATGCCCTCTATTTTACTCTCCCTACATCTTTCCCTCTCATTCCCTTTCTTGCTTCTCTTAATGTCCCTACATCTCCTTCCCCCCTCAAGTGTCCATAATATTCACTTTTAAAATATATCTCTGGATGAAAACTAAATTAAATTGCTTTTTTCTTGTGTGTGGGCCTTGACACAAGGTATTTCATTGGGGAAAGGGAAGATGGAGGACATAGGCTTTAAGAGGCTCTCCATTCCTGCCCTAAATAGACTGCTCAAATGAACCATTAAATATAATTACAACCTCTGCATTCTGTAGAACTCAGCACTATTCATCAGAAGAAAAGAGTAAACAAAAACTGGTTTCTAGAACACAATATCTGGTTTTGCCTTTTTATCCCCCCTGAAAATAGCCTTTTGAAATGCACAAACTAGACAAGGCCAAAAGAAAAGACTAGTCAACTCTACAATAAAATTCAATTTTGCAAACAGTAGCAGCTCTTAGACAAAACCTCAATGTTCCAGAACCTGGTAGGGTATGAATAATCCCCAAAAGCTGTATTATATATATACATAAGGGATTATAAGCATCTTCATGGGAAACTAGTCTGTACTCACTGTGATTAAAAAATAGGATAGAGTTGCCATTCCTAAATATACTTCTAATCTCTTTCTCTATTGATATACATGTATATGTGTGTGTGTGTGTGTGTGTGTGTGTGTGTGTGTGTGTGTGTGTGTGTGTGTGTGTGTAGAGAGGGGGAGAGAGAAGGAGAAGACAATTCTCAACAAATACCCATGCTCACTACAGATTACATTTCCTGAAAACAGTTCAGCTAAATTGTTTAATAGCAACTAAGTGGTCAAATGGATAGAACACTATGCCTACAGTCAGGAAGACCTGAATCCAGCCTCAGAGATTTACTGGCTGCATGAGCCTGGGCAAGTCACTCAACCTGTTTGCCTTAATCTACTGGAGAAGAAAATGACAAACCACTCCAATATCTTTGCCAAGAAAATTCCATGGACAGTATGGTCCATGGGACTATGAAGAGTTAGACATGACTGGATGACTGAAGAACAGACTGACATGTGGCACTTTCCACTTTTGTACCTTACAAAACTTTACAGAAAGGATGCTAGCATTGTTCATTATATTTTCCCTGAGTTTTGTTGTTTCTTAAGACAAATTTTATTTGCACTATTATTGTCTTTGTGTGTGTGATTTTTTTTTTTTGCCTCTTGATTGGTGGCTGGATTAAACCACTAGAGAAGTTCTCAGAAACTAAACTCCAAAAATATAAACAATAATTACTCCAATTAGAAGGAAAAGGGGGAGATATCTAAAGATAATCATATAAATACAAAAGGAACCATTATCAACAAACTTCAATTTTAAAGGACATATACGAAAGGTGGAAGCAAGAAGAGGTAGCAGGACAAACAAAACAGCAGGGCATAGCCAGTCATACTAACACTTGAAATGAGTCGATGCTGGCAAGGAAAATGATGGACAAAAAATGCTAGGTTTTAGGGGTGTTTTTTCAGTTATATTGGAGAAATGAGGACAAAGAAGGGATAGGCCTGCTGCTTGGAACAGAAAGGATGCTGATAACTAACAATAGAAAAGAAGGCAGAGCTATTCAAGTCAAATGGCTTCTATTTTCACTACCAAGAAAAATGATCTCTGGACTGGAAAGAACAGAACAAAAATGGGTAACAGGGAGCTGATAGTGAAGATGAGCACAGAGGTAGAAGGAGCACCTCACTGACCTTGGTGAATTCAGGCCACGACACCTAAATGAATTCTTCAGCTACTAAAAGAAGCAGCAAATGTGATCGCTAAGCTCCTGTGAGCAATCCTTAAAAAACTGTGGTGAATAGGAGCGTTACCATAGTAATGGAGGAGAGTAAATGTTATACCAATTTTCAAAAAAGGGAAAAGAGAAAGACCTGAAAATTCTTGATTAGAAAGCTTGACTTTGATTCCTAGCAAACATCTATTAATGAGATAGTTAATGAACATCTAGAAAAGGGAAAGGTGCTCTTAGCCACCAAGGCTTTATTAAAGACTGACTGGTCATGCCAGACTGACCTTATTTCATCTTTTTTGAGAACCTTGCTAAACTAGTAGATGAAGGGAATGTTAATAGTTTACTTAGATTTTAGCAAAGCATTTGACAAGATCTGTCATGCTAATCTCATGGAAAAGATGGAAAGAGACTGATTTTTTTTTTAATTTTAAGGAGTCAGTGGGGTGTTGCATTAGAGAGAGTTGCTGAAAACAATTCCTGAAAATTATCTTAGAATCGTGAAGAGCTGAATTCAAATTCTGCCTTAGACACTTAATATATGACAAATCACTTAACCTCTTTCAGCCTCAGTTTCCTCATCTATAAAATGATGATAATAATACTACTTTCTCACAGAGTTGTTTTGAGAGCAAAGTGAGATAATAGATATGTAAAATGCTTTGAAAATCTTAAAATGCTATCTAAATGATAGGTATCATTATCATTACTGTTAATACTATAGTACAATTAAATGGATTTGGAACTGAATGGATGGCCAAACCAGCCTATGCTTTGTGGTCTTTATGACTACAAAAAAAATAGTCATTAAGAGTTCTTTATTAACTTGGAAGGAAGTCTCTAGTGGAGTGCCCCAGGGATCTGTGTTTAGACTTGTGTTTTCTAACATATTAATCAAGTATTTAGAGAAAGACGTAGATGGTATGATTATCAAATTTTAAGATGACAAAATTCTTTTGGAAAAACAAGAAATATAAACTATGAAGGGAAATGGCGAAAAGAAGTAAGGACAAAGGTGGAATAACACTTTTCAAGCCTCAGACTATATTATAAAGCATCAATCATCAAAGCTATCTGGTATTGGTTCAGGAATAGAAAGCTACATTAGTGGAACAGACTAGATAAGAAAGATTCAGAAACAATAGAATTTCTGTGTTTGATAAAGTGGAAAACATAAATTGCCTGGGGAAAAACTCCCTATCTGATTAAAAAAGTAAAGAAACAAACTGCTGGGAAACTGAAAAGTGGTCTTGCAGAAATTAGACTTAGACCAACTTAGACCACACTCCATAATACATTCTAAATGGATACACAACCTTAATAACACAGATCATAATATAAAACAATTGGAAAAGAAACAGAGCATATGCATGTCACAGCTATGTGTAGGAGATGTATTCTTAACCAAACAAGAGACAGAGGCAATAAGAAAAGATAAAATAGGTAACTTTCATTACTTGAAACTAAAATTAAAAGGCTTCTCCAGAGACAACATTAATGCACCTAGGAAAAGGGAAGTGGTCAAATGGGGAAAAGTCTTTGCATCAAATTTCTCTGATAAGGGTTTGGTATCCAAGATTACACACACACACACACACACACACACACACACACACACACACACACACACACCATTCCCCAATAGATAAATGGTCAAAGGATATGAAGAAATAGTTCTCAGAAGACCTGCAAAGTATTTACAACCACATGAAAAAATGTTCCAAATCATTAAGAACAAGAGAAATATAAACCAAAACAACCATGAGGTTTTACCTCACATAATGAAAATTGGCAAAAATGGCAACAGTCAATGTTGAAGGATTTGCAGAAAGACATAATAACATATCCAGAACTATATCAAGGTAAATGGAAAGAAAAACAGCACATCAAAAAATTAAAAGTAAGGGCAGCTAGGTGGTACAGTGAATAGAGCATGGCCTAGAGTCAGGAGGACCTGAGTTCAAATGTGACCTCAGACACTTGACACTTACTAGTTGTGTGACCTTGGGCAAGTCACTTAACCCCAGTTACCTTGCCATCTCCCTTCCAAAAAAAATCAAAAGTAAATGTAATAAGAGTATAAAGATCAAACAGGACTCAAATGAAGGGATATGAGAAGATACCTCCAATCTACCCCTTCATGGAGGTAGAAGGGTCATGGGTGTTTTCAGACTTTTTAAGTTCATGGATCAGTTGTGCTGCCTTTTTTTTCCCTTCTAAAAAAACTTTATTGTCCTCTGGGATGATTCTCTGGAAAGGGGAGGGGGAGGGTCACATGGGGTAACTATGCTGATGTATGAAACAGAAAATATCAATAAAAATTATTTTTTTTAATTAAGATAACACATAAATGAAGAAACAGCTAATACATTGGATTATTAGATTAGATTTTATTAGCATCAAGATAAAAAAGATTCTAACAGGCTAGAATGTTAGAATCTAATAAGATGAAATTTAAGAGAGAGGAATGTTCAATCTTATTCTTAGGCTCAGAAAAATCATCTTCGCAAGCATAAAATGGAGAAGTTGTTCCAAAACAGTAAATGATCTGAAAAATATCTGGGGGTTGTAATGGATTGTCAAATCCATATGAGTCAAAAGCATCAGTCAGTCAATAAGCACTTGCTACAAATCAAGCTCTTCACTAAGCAATGGGGATACCGGAAAAAGCAACAATAGAGTCCCTGCCTCAGGGAGCTCACATTCTAACAAGGGAGACATATGTAAATAACTATATATATATATATAATACCAGCAGCAGGGTAGGGATGGGAACCAGACAAGGCTTCCTGTGGTTGGGATTTGAACTGAGTATTGAAGAAAGCCAAGGAAACTAAGAGGTAGAAGTGAGGGGCAAGCACTCTAGGTATGGGGGAAGGAGGGGAACTACCAATACAAAGTCACAGAGTTTGGGGCTGGATTGTCACATGGGAAGAACTACAAGAAGGACAGTGAGGAGGGATCTTAGAGTATGTGGAGGGGAGGAAAGTGTTGTGAAGGACTTTAAATGCCAAAAGAGAGCTTTAGATTTGATCATGGAAGTAATAGGGAATAGCAGAATGACATTGTAAGAGAGGATATAATAGTATCTTGTTTTGCTTCCACAAAAGTTATTGGAAGATAATCAATAGCTGTGGGGAAGCCATGGATTATCTAAAACCCAGGCCTTCCTGGAACCATGACAATGGCCAGAGAGAACTAGAAAGGTGGGGGTGTGGCACACAGCTCTGACCTTAGGAGAGGCCAGGTCCCTTTATGTCTCTAGTATCCTCATTACCACGCCTATGTAATCTGTATATATTAAGGGAATGTAGGGAAATAAAGTGAGGAATTCGAGGAATTTGACTAACCCTAAGTCTACCAGGAAGGACAGAACAGTATAACCTCACTCCTGCTTCAGTAACAGTGTAAGTGTGTCCCCAGTGACCATCACACCTGCTTCCTTGCTGGTAGTGTAATGAACACCTTCCTTTGTACACTATTTCTGAGTTATTTCAGTGAGAAGGGGTTTACCATTTTAAGGAGTACATCATATGGCCTAAGAGCCCCCAAAGGGAAGCCATGGGCAGCAGAAGCTAGTCCCAGGCTAACTCCCTGAACCTGCCAGGAAGTCATGTGATCTCCAGAAGCATGTTTCTTATAACACAATCAGATCTGTGTTTAGCGGAAAGCATTTTGGAGCTGAATGGTGAGCATAGATTGGAATAGGGAGAGAATTGACACAGCCCGGAAGCCAATTATTAAGTAGTCAGGACAAGAGAGAAGGAGGCCCTGCATTAAAGTTGTGGCTGAGTGGGGAGAAAGGCCATTAGATTTAAGGATTAAGAAGTCACTCTGTTGAATGATGAGCCAGAATGAAGTTTAGAAATAAGTGAGAGGTGAGGAAATGGAAGCAGCTATTGTAAACAGCTTTCTCCAGGAGTTGAGCTAAGAAGAAGAAAGGAGGTATAGCAGAGGTGTGCTGGCTTCAATTTGTACTGACTTGTGAGAACTAATTGTTAAATTTTCAGTGTGAGTATTTATACCTTGAAAATTAGCAAATGCCATATCAGGGCTTAATGTATTGTTTTGTTAATTTCTAGACTTAAGAAAGTGGTGGAGGAAATGTTAATAATGCAAATTAAACTTAAAAGTATACCATGTAGGGTGGCTAGGTGGCACAGTGAGTAAGAGCTCCAGCCCTGGATTCGGGAGGACCCGGGATTGGTTCCTGCCTCAGAAAATTAGCACCCACACATAAATAACTAGCTGTGTAACCTTGAGCTGACACAGAATGAAAGAAGAGAGTGTAGAAAGACATTAGTGATGTGCTTAGGAGGAAACTCTCTTAGAATGGCCTTGTTTTGTAGTAATATGGAAGGGAAAAAAACAACCTCATAGAAGTAGGACGACAATGAGTGCCAGGGATAAGGAAATAATAGTCCTGCTATACTCTGCCCTGGTCTAAAGTATTATATTCAGCTGTGGGAGCCACATTTTAAGAAGAATGTTAATAGGATGGAGAGGATCCAATGTAGGGTAATCAGTGAAGGGTCTCAAGTTCAAGCCATATGAAGATCAATTAAAGGAATTGGGATTATTTAGCCTGAAGAAGAAAGCCTACAAGAAGACTTAGTAGGAAATGTGATAGCCAACTTCAAGTATTTGCAGGAATGTCACGTGGAAGAGAAACAAGACTTGTTCTGCTCAGGTCTAGGTAGCTGTATTCAGAACAATATCTGCAAGTTTACAAAAAGGTAAATTTTTGCATAATTTAAGGAGATCCTTACTGATGAGGAAAACAATCCCAAAGTAGAATGGGCTGCTTTGGGAGACAGTTGCTTCCTGTTCTCTAGAGGTCTTCGAGAAAAGATTGGACAACCACATGTTGCAGATGGAAAGTGTACTAAATGGTCACTAGCATCCCTTCCACGTCTGAAATTCTGGGATTCTTAGATTGAACTACACCATCCTGATTGACATCAAATACAAACATCTATGGTAAAGCTGTATCTGATACTCTAGCACACAATATTTAGTCAATAATTGAATTCCTCTGTTAGCAGGAATCTACCACAGAGACAGGCAAGTACTAGTAACACGTTCCTTGTTCTCTTCCCACTACTCCTCCTGTCCTGGGGTTTATGTGATCTGGTCTAAAAGGGCTATTAGAACATGGGATACTTCTCTCTGGCCAGGATAATTCATTCATTTTCTCCTTTGATATTTCAAATTCATCTAAGTTAATAGGCACAAATAATGGGAATTAGAGCTGGAAGAGGCCTTAAGAGATCCACTCATTTTATGGATGAGAAAACTGAGGCTCACAGAGAAGTGGGCTTCCTACAATAACTCTTCATTCTTGCTTATTTTGCTTTTAGTACAACTAGGATTGAGGATTGAGACTGGACCTAGAATGTCAATGGCATAGGGAATTTCCAGGTGAGGAACCTCTCTCCACCAGTGTAGATCAGTACCTCCTCTGCCATTTAAAATCTTAAAGAATTGCCTAGAGCACTGAGAGAGGTTACATTACACAGCTAACACGTCACAGGTGGAACATGAACACAGGTTTTCTTGGCTCTGAAGTCCCTCTCTATCTACTATGCCACGCTGACTATTATTTCTTGTTGACTGATTAATTGATAGATTATTTCTTACTCATGAATTGTTAGAAGTGTAGCTTGAGCTGATACATCCCAAATCTTCACATTAAGATCAGATGATCCTGAAGCCACTCGCAGGTTGTCAGGATTAAAACAGCAACTGGTGACTGGTCTATCATGGTGAGCTAAGACAAGAGAAAAAAATCACCTTGCTAAAACATTTCAGATTTATCTTAGGTTACTCTTTTGTCACATATATTGCACATAATAGTTACACTAATCTGAGTGGCTATCAATAATAATGGCGGGCATTCAGATAGTGCTTTAAGATTTGCAAAGCATTTACATATGTCTCTCATTTGATCCTCACTAACAACCCTGTAAGGTAGGTGCTATTATATCAGCCTCATTTTACGGTATGGAAAGTCAGGCTGAGAGAGGTTAAGGTAAAACTACTAGTAAGTGTCTGGGGCAGGATTCAAACTCAAGTCTTTTCAATTAAATTTAATGCTGTGCCACCCAACTGCCTAATACTTTGAAAATATGTTCTTGGTCCTGTTACGTGAAGTGTCATGCCAGCTTTGCTAATCCATATGTACATATCTAGATGAAATGAGAGAACAGGTTGTTCAGGAAAAGGTTGTTCAGAGCCACAAAAAATATTTGCAAACAGGAAATATACCAAATAAGCAAATACAAGGTTGAACTCAGTAAACATTGATATTGCAGAGAAAACCTTTTTTTTTTTTAATAATTAGCCTTACCTAGCCTATGGTGTTCAGCATCAGGAAAAAATATGCCCAAATGCAAACCTGAGTCATGCAAAACCTTTTAAAAATTGTTTCTAAAAGGGAAATATTATTCATCAGTATAATCGTGTTTAAAAACTTTTTTCTTATGTTTAAATGTGTTTAAAAGAAGAAAAGGCACAACACCTTTAAGAATGGCTATGATAGAAGTAGTTGAAGTTAGAATTTTTTATTCCCATTCCTAGCTCCACCCAAGATCATTGGATCATTAATTTTGAGCTGGAAGGGGCCTCAGAAGCCAACCAGTCCAACCCCTTAATTAACTAGTAAAGAAAGTAAGGCCCAGGGACACAAAAGTAATATCAGAAGTGAGAAGAGAAACCAGATCCTCCAGTACTTCAGGGCCTCAATGCCCATTATCTTTTTGTGGCATCCTCATGTTGCATATCACCCAAGAGAAGCATCTCTGCTAGGTGGGTGAATCAACTAAGCTCCCTGCACCAGCTCCTATCTGCAACTCAGTTACCAACTGACAAGACCAATTCTCCTTTGAATCAATGGTTGGCTCTCTTCTCTGTTGCCTTAGGTAATAATCATTGAAACTTCTTCCTGCATCAATTCTCTCTCCTGGGCAAGTAGCTCAAAAGAAGAGGGAGGTTGAGAGAGAAATCCACTCACTTCTTGCTGCTCCCTGGTATAGATGAGAGGATCACCCTCCACAAAGCTAATTTGCTGGGTCATCATTTATTTCACACATCCTAAATTTGGCTGAACCCCAAAGTTCAATGCTAGACCCTCTTTTCCCTCCAAATTCTCTCCTCATAACCTCATCATTTCCCATGGATTTAACTATCATCTCTATGCAGATGACAGGTCTATCATATCTAAGTCTCCATCTATATACATAGATATAGATATTCTGTCCCAATCTCTCCTCTGAGCCTCAGTCTCATGGGTTTTAAACTGAATGTCTCAGACATCTCAAACTCAGCATGTCCAAAACTGAACTCATTATCTTTCCCCACAAATCCTTCCCTCTTCCAAATGTTCCTGATTCTGTCAAAGGCACCACCATCCTTTCAGTCTCCCAAGCATGTAACATCAGCATTATCCCTGATTCTTCACTTTCCCTCATCTTACATATCCAATCAATGTTACATCTTGCCATGTCTACCTATATAGCATCCCTTACATTTGACCCATTCTCTCCACTGGATCAGCTGCCTTCTTAGTTCAAGCCCTAAAAACCTCTTACCTGGATTATCACAACAGCCTGCTAATGATACACAGCCTCAAGTCTCTCACCACTCCAGCTGATCCTACACAGTGCTGCCAAAGCAATATTCCTTAAACACAGATGTGGCCACAGTACTCTTTCACTCAGGCAACTCCAATGGGTTCTCAATTGTCTCTAGGATAAAATATAAATTTCTCTGCTAAGCTTTGAAAGCCCTTTACAACCTGATTCCAATCTATCCAGCCTCACCAAACATTACTTCCCTTCCTGCACTCTGTGATATTTAGCCAAGCTGGCCTTCGGTTTGTTCCTCATATACCACACTTCCCTGATCCCACCTCATGCCTGGGATATACTCACTCCACTTCTCTCTTTTACCTCACAGAATTCATCTCTTCCTTTAACATGCACCCCAAGCACCACCTTCTATATGAAGTCTTCTCTGATTCCTCCCCATCCCCCAAGTGATAGTGGCCTCCCTCCAGAACCACTGTATTTAACTCACTCTCTTTGTGTTTATGATACATGTATTCTTATTTGTACTTGTTATCTCCCCCCATTATAATGTAAGTTCTTTGGTGATAGGGATTGTTTCGTTTTATATTTTATCTTCCTGGGTCTAGCATTTGTTGTTCAGTCATGTTCCTAATCTCTTTTTTTTTTTTTTTTTGAGGGGGGAAAGCAGGGCAATTGGGGTTAAGTGAGTTGTCCAAGGTCACACAGCTAGTAAGTGTTAAGTGTGTGGAAGCAAATTTGAGCTCAGGTCCTCCTGACTCCAGAGCCAGAGCTCTGTTCACTGCACCACCTAGCCACCCCAAGTTCCTACTCTTGATGACTCTTTGGCTCACACTGTCCACAGAGTTGTCTTGGCAAAGATACTGAAGGGGTTTGCCTTTTCCAGTGCATTAAAGCAAACAGAGATTACGTGGCTTGCCCAGGGTCACACAGCTAATAAGTGTCTGGGGCTAGATTTGAATTCAGGTCTTCCTGACTCTAGGCCCAGCTCTCTGTCCACTGAGCCACTAACTGCCTCCTAGCATAGTGCCTATTAAGTGTACATAATAGGCACTTAATAAATGTTTGTTGATTGATTCTTATCCTAAACTGTCTCAATTGCAGTCTTAGTGCTTGTAAACTTCCTTTTTAGAGCCACCAGGAATATAATCAATCTTCTGCAAGTCATTGGAAAGCTGCCCCTCTAGTTCCATCAGTAATGTGGGCAGACATACCTTGTATGTCTCTTTCTGTTACTTTCTATCTTCTGTGAGTTCATAAACTGGGTTGGGAGGTAAATCAATTGGTTAAGAACTAAAGTCTCTCCCCCAAAGTATTTTTTTCCATTTAACCAATATTTATTAAGGCCTATTATATATTAACTTTGATCTCCTTTGGGAAAAAAATCTAACTATGAGCTCTTTGTGCTAACTACATTTCCTCCAAGGACTTCTTATATTCCCTTTCAAGTCTAACTTCAGTTCAATTAAGCAAACATTTCACAAGCACTTGGTATGTTTAAGACACTAAACTAGCACTAGGGAGACAGAGACAAAAAATAAAATACTCTAGGTTCTTTCACTCTCCTTTTCTTTTTATTGTCCATATGCGGTGTATGTCCAAGATCTGTTATTTTAGCCACCTATGTTTTCCTGTGTCGATTTTTAATTCACTCTTTTGAGTCATTATGGATCTTATTGAGGAGGTTCTGCAATATTGAAATCTATCAATCAATCCATCAATCAATAAGCATTTACTAATCACCTATTTTATGAATAATACCATGTTAGTTGAGATAAGAGAACAAGCCATGAGACAATGCCTGCTCTCAAGGAGCTTACATTCAGCATGTGATCTAACGAAAGAACACCTGAAAGTTTCATCATCTCTAAGAAATTCAGTCTCCATTTGGACTCTGTTCTGGACATACTGGCAAATACATTTGATAAACATATGTCTCCCTGTCTTATGTCTCATTTGCTATTAGAGAATGGTTGAACAAAATTATCTGTATTACTAGGTCTATAAAAGAATTTTTTGTGATCTTAACATAAACATGGTAGATATTTCTCTGAAGGAGATCTTTTAAAGTTTTGTTATATCCTACTGAATAAAATGGTTTGGGGTTTTTTTTTAATCACACTGGAATCTTGTTTTCTTCGCACTTTTCATCCAATTGTATAACTCTAAAGCTATGATCTAATGGGGAAAAAATCAGTTTGCTGCAGAAATCTTGACAGATTTATTCCATTTTTTTCTATTTGTTCTCAATCTGGTTTCATCCTTAAATTCTTTCCCCTGAAACAATAACTGAAGAGATTGTGGGAAAATATCTTTTTAACATCAATATTCTTTCACTGATACTGTATAAATTATGAAATATGACAATCTCTGAGTAATTAAAATTGAAGATCACTCAAAAAGCAATGAAGAGATTCATGATGGGTATAAATATCATATTACCAGTAAAGAATAGCATACAAGAAAATCACTGCTAGAAGAAAACACTGGAAAATTATATAGCAATATAAATTAGTCATGTAGCAAGAATAAGGGACAGGACTGTAACTGGGGTTTTTCTCTAAAGCACCAAATTTGGAGGGTACTGATATTACTTTGTACTTTCTTTGTGCTATGATGAGCTCCCTCCCTCTCCCACAGCAGCTACTCCAAGAATGTCCTCACATGGATGTCCCTTGTTCTCTCCCTCCTTCCCTCTCCCTCTCTCTCTCCCTCTCTCTCTCTCTCTCTCTCTCTCTCTCTCTCTCTCTCTCTCTCTCTCTCTTTCTCTCTCTCCCTGTGTCAATTTTTAATTCACTCTTTTGAGTCATTATGGATCTTATTGAGGAGGTTCTGCAATATTGAAATCTATCAATCAATCCATCAATCAATAAGCATTTACTAATCACCTATTTTATGAATAATACTATGTTAGTTGAGAGATGAGAACAAACCATGAAACAATGCCTGCTCTCAAGGAGCTTACATTCAGCATGTGATCTAATGAAAGAACACCTTCCTGTAAAGGGCAATGTCCAGACACCCTCTCCAACTGAAAGTCCACTTATCCTGTGTAAAAAAAATTCCTGGGCGGCTAGGTGGCGCAGTGAGTAGAGCGCCGGCCCTGGAGTCAGAAGGACCTGAGTTTGGATCCGGCCTCAGACACTTAACCCACACAAAACAAAAACCTAGCCGTGTGACCTTGGGCAAGTTACTTAACCCCAATTGCCCTAAAAAGGGGTGGCTAGGCGGCGCAGTGAGTAAGAGCGCTGGCCTCGGAGTTGGGATGACCCGAGATCAGATCCGGCCTCAGAAAATGAGCACCCACACATAAATAATGACTAGCCGTGTAACCTTGAGCAAGTTACTTAACCCCAATTGCTTAATAAAAAAAAAATTCCTAGGGAGTTTTCATGAGAGATAACAGAGAGACAGGCTACATGTTGCACTAGCATCCTTGTAAAGTCAAGAGATTTAGAGAAAGGACCCCAAATGTTGGATAAATATTCAGGGGAGAATTTATTGGACAACCTGACTAATGGTAAGCCTGGATGCAAGGTATAAAGGAGTACTGATTCTTATCATAGGAGTACCCACATCAATGAGGTTAAATATCTACAGAAACAGGCAACTAGGTAGTACAATAAACCGAGTGTCAGTCTGTCGTCAGGAAAGTCTGAGTTCAGATCCAGCCCCAGATAGCTGTGTGACCTTGGGCAAAATCACTTTACCTCTGTTTGACTCAAGTCACCTCAACTATAAAATAAAGATGATAATAGCACCTGCCTCCCAGGATGTTGTGAGGATCAAGTGAGGTCACTGTAAAACACCTAGCACTGTAACCTGGCACACAGAAGAAACTTAATAAATGCTATAATAATAAAACAAATGCTACCATAATAACAACCATCTATTATTAGTGAAGTACAGATGATCAACACAATGCTGTTTGAAGCAGTGTGTTCTACCATTTCCACCAATTGTGGTGACTCCAAGATAAGAAGAATTTCTTACTTCTTCATTATATTCTGGAAAAGATGAAAAAAATGTCCAAATCGTTTTATGTTTGTGACACCAGTTGATGCAAAATTAAGGCTGAGCTTTCAATGCTCTAAGAAGTCAGAAGACCTCTTCCATGCTAGAGATTAAATGCTGACACTTATTTCAGGTTGAATGAACAAATGATGGCATGAAAAGGGCCAATTATATAATGGAAAAATAAGTCTTAATTTTGTCTCTCCTTGCTTTTCTTGATGAACATCCCAACCTTCAAAGGAGGCTGGTCTCTTTTTCTTCTTATGAATGTTTCATCATACAAAGTAATCAAACCTCATTAACAATCAAATAACAAGATATAATGCAAAAATAACAAATATAATAACAAATAATGGAATAAAACATCCCCTTGCATAAAGTACTCTTACCTTTGACAAGTGAGATGATTTTTCCATTATTTGCATCAATGACACAGATTGCATTTTCTACATCCAAACCACAGACCACGTATCTACCATCATAAGAAATTTTACATGAAAGTATAATGCTTTCATGGTTGAAAGACCACTAGAAAAGAACAGATAAATGAATATTCAGATTCAATCAGCTTCTTGTCAGGCTATTTTACATCAAAAGAAATCAAAGAAGTAGTAATACAGATATTCTTTGCTTTTCTCTATGGTTTTGGTTACAGTAATCATGTCATCATGGTGCCTGAACTGAGCAGGAGCCAAAAATGTTGATCCAGTTGTGTTAGAAAGTATTATCTTATGTTCATTCTCTTGTTCAGTTATCTCACTTACAAAGTATACCTTAAATAGCCTAATTTTTTAAAAAGATTTTTTACAGGCTAAAACTGAGACTTCTAACCAGAGTCACTTTTATCTAGAATAGATATCACTCATCTTTGCTATCAATGTCTTCACCACCTCCCAATCAGTCTGCAACTCTGAGTCATCTTTCATATTTCCCTCTAATTCACGCCCCACACACACACATCCAGAGAGTTACTACATCCTGCCTATTCTTCCATCAAAGTTTCCTTCATAGGCATTCTATCTTCACTCTCACAACTAACCATCACTATGGTCAGAACCCCCATCAATGCAAGTCAGGATCGTTGCTTGATTTCCTCCTATCTAGTCTGCCAAATGCCAGACTCTGCCTTCTTCAATCTATTCTACATACGGCTGCCAAACTCATCTTCCTTGAACATTATTATTATCACTGACTCCCAAATATAAACTCTACCTGACTTTGAAGACCCTCCACAATATAATCCCACTTGTGCCATAAGACTTAACTTCCCACTAATCCTTAACAAATGCTCTACTTCAGCTAGGTCAGTCTCCTCACTGTTCAGTAAATATATTTTGCTCATTCCTATCTCCATTCTGTTGTTTGTAAGGTTTCCCACTTCTGGAATTCCTTCCCTAGTTCCTTCTGCTCATCCAAATTCTTCCCATCCTTTAAAACCCAGCTCAAGTGTCATCTCCTCTATGAAGCCTTCCTTGACTACTGAAAAACTTATTATTGTTCTTTCTCTGAAGTACAGCACTTGAAACGTGTCCCACCATTTAGCACTTAGCAACTGTCTTTGTAACTGTTTACTATTTCATATATGAATGTCATGTCTCCTTGTTCAGCTTGTCAGGTCCTAGAGAGTCAGGACCTGTCTTATACTTCTGTTTCTCCTAATGCATAACTGAGTACAGAATTAAGCATTTAATATATATTCAACAAACATTTGTTGACTGGTCAATATCTATGTTACTATGAAAATAAGGTAAACATCACTATCATAGTATACCAAAAGTCCAATCAGAAATAAGCAGGGTACTCCTGAACAAAAGAAAAATAGCAATACAGACCAGAACTTTTCCTCTTTCCATATCCCAAGCCTTTATTGTTTTATCATAGGATGATGTAACAACTCTGAAAACAAAAATAAAATCATGTTTTATTAGATACAGTAAATACTGTATCCCTTGGGTCTATATATAGGCACTTAGAGAAGCATTTTTAATTCTTCATAAAGGATTTTTGTTTCTCAGGGGAAAAAACTGACTTCTTAAACTAGCTGTTTAATCTTGAAAACTATTAGAACCTATGAAAACAACACAATGTGGTTTTTAAATTACATTTATTTTTAAAAATCATTTACAAAATACCATAGTAATTCGTTTTTTTTTTAACAAACCTGTGATTTCATTAGTACAGGGAACTTCCAGTGAGGAAATTCCTACTATCAAGGCAGATAAGTACCTGCTTTACAATCTATAATCATGGAAAGTTCCCTGAGGCACTGAGAGGTGAAGCTATTTGTCCAGGAACACACTGCTAGTATGTGTCACGCAGAACTTAAACCCAGATTCCCCTGAATCTGAGGTTGGTTCTGTACCCACTACACCATGCCTCATCTCTAACTGATGTGATTTTTAACTCCTCAGTTATCACTAACTTGTCAACAGTCTTTCATCAGCCATGATATTTGCCATTCTCCATATGAATTCTCCCACCAACTATTTCTTTAACATCCCAACTGCTGATGTTGCTAGTAGTAAACTTCTTTCTCACTGATGCTGTGGTGTACAACTACAAATCCTGTTAACCACAAAGCTATGTATTAACCAATAAACCACTATGAACTAACATGTTTCTGTTAACAGGAGATCCATACAAACATTCTTCTCCCAAAGCTTTTCTAAAACACACACACACACACACACACACACACACACACACACACACTTTCATAGAATCACAGAATACTGGAGCTGGAAAGGGCACAAAGTAATCTAGTATAGTCTCTTTAATAGATGCAAATAGTAAGGCCCAGAGACATAAACTGATTTTCCTATTTAAAACTCACTTAGATTTTTTTTTTTGAGAATCATAATGACTTTGTGTTTATAATGTGGAAACATTGTTTATGATGGATGCTAAAGCAGTCGTCATTTTATAATTTCTTTATTCAGGAGACTTTATTTTGTAACACATTATAGACAAATTAATCTCAAAGGCAACATAGTAATGTTGTCATTTTGTAGTCTGGCAGCAGCCTGACTTTGTGATTTTATAATTATGACCTTTTCTTGAATCATGTTGGTTTGTTATAATTTGTTATCTACTCTGAAATGGATGCCTATTATGCAAAGTCATTATTTCTTTCTCTACTCACATGTCTATAAGTTGTTTGTGGGGTTTTTTTATTGGGGAGTAATTGAACAGATGGCTCCTTTTTTCTGACTTTTGTTCTTATTGTACATTTCAAATTGGATGTCCTGTAGGCATCTCAAATTCAACATTTCCAAAGCAGAATTCATTTTCTTTCTCTCCAAACCTACCACTCTTTCAATTTCCCTCTTCCTATCCAGAATGACACCTTTCTTCCAGTCACCCAGATTTCCATCCTCAGTTTCATTCTTGACTCCTCACTCTCACTCACCCCATATATCCAATCAACTTTTAAAATCTTTCCTCTCTACCGCCACAATATCTCTGTAAAATATCCCTTTTTCTCTGCTCACACGGCCACCACCATAATAATGGTCCTCATCACCTCTCACCTGGGCTATTGCAATAGTCTCTTATTTGGTCTCCCTTACTCAAGCCTTTCTCCTCTCCAATCCATCCTCCACTGAAGTGATTTTCCTAAAGTGCAAATTTGACCATGTCACCACCACCTTTTCCCCTTCCCCATTTGATAAACTCCAGTGGTTCTCTTATACATGTTAGATCAAATATAAATTCCTCCATTTAAAGCCCTTTACTACTACCCCAGGTTGTTTCTGGTTGTGTTTTTTTTGACTGTCCCCTATGCCTAGAAATCTCTCTCTCATCTCAGCTTACTGGCTTCTCTGACTTCCTGGTTCCAATTAAAATCCCATCTTCTATAGGAAGCTTTTCCCAACTACTTTTAATTCTAGTGCCTTCCTTCTTTCCTGTTTCTTCTGTATATAGATTGTTTGTAAGGGCAGAGACTGTCTTTCATATCCCTTGTGCTTAGCACAGCATCTGGCACATAGTAGGCACTTAATAAATGTTTATTGACTATCCTCTTCCTACCTTTCCAGTGCTAATACATATTATTTCCCTCCACACTCTATATCTCAGTCAGTCTGACTTTCTTGGTTTTTCTCCCAAAGGAACTCCTTATAACCCATTTCTTTGCCTTTACACTAGCTGTCCCTCATTCCTAGAATTCATACCCTCTCCACATCTGCTCCTTGAAATCCCTGGTTTCCTTCTAAACTCATATCAATTATTACCTTCTACATGAAGCCTTCCCTGATTCCCCAAGCTGTTAACACTCTCTCTCCTAAAACTGAATATCTTATATTAATTTTGCACATGTACAGAAGCTTGGTCCTTGAAAGCCCAGAGTTTAAATTATTGAAAGGGGGCTGATAACAAGGTATTGATAAAATTATAAATATGTAGCCTCCTTCAGTGAATTAAGGAACAATGGGACAGAATAGTGATAGACCATGAAATCCCAGGTGATCTTTAAAAATAAATTCAGGTAGAATTCAGATTCATAGAGGAACCCAGCACTCGGTGTGTGCAAGACATATGGAGCTGGAAAAGGGAAGGCAGTCTCTACAGAGAGCTAGGCCAGGACTCTGGGAGACAAGTCAAAGTCATTTGAATCTATTGGCAGAAAGTATGTCAGGACAGATGCTATATTACTACCCTCTTCCCCACTACAGATCCCAAGGTGGTAATCCTATATATTTCCTTATCGCCTCTTGGACTCCTTCTTAGGAACTTGAAGCTTTTCCTTCTGGGTAAGAGAAAAGCTTCTTATTTGGTCTCCATTTCTTTGTTCTAATGTTTATCTTGTCTTTTATAAACAATGTTACTTGGACTTTTTAAAAACAGGAGTGGTACTTATGGGTAATAGAGCTAGGATGAGGCACTTGAGGGAAAAATATCTCTAGAGAAGAGGGATCTAACTGAACATTTTGCCAAAAATGCTATGTCTGCAGGGAACAGGGAGAGGGGGGTCATGAGAGAAAGAAAGAAAGGAAGGAAGGAGGGAAGGAAGGGAGGAAGGAAGGAAGGAAGAAAGAAAGAAAGAAAGAAAGAAAGAAAGAAAGAAAGAAAGAAAGAAAGAAAGAAAGAAAGAAAGAGGGAGGGAGGGAAGGGAGGAGAGGGAGGGAGACAGGGAAGGAAGGAAGGAAGGGAAAGAAAGAAAGAAAGAAAGAAAGAAAGAAAGAAAGAAAGAAAGAAAGAAAGAAAGAAAGAAAGAAAGAAAGGAAGGAAGGAAGGAAGGAAGGAAGGAAGGAAGGAAGGAAGGAAGGAAGGAAGGAAGGAAGGAAGAAAATGAAAGAAAGAGGGAGGGAAGGGAGGAGAGGGAGGGAGAGGGGGAAGGAGGGAGGAAGGAGGGTAGAAGGAAGGAAGGAAGGGAGGGAGGGAGGAAGGGAGGAAGGGAGGAAGGAAAGAAGGAAGGAAGAAAGGATTATGATTATTATCTTTTGATAGAACTTCCCAGAGAAGAGGAGAGTTACATAGGGAAATCCATCTAGGCAATGAGTCAGTAGGGTGGGCAGTAGGGCGAAAGGGGCACAAATATGACTGGCTAAACAACTCTGTTTGACCTATATATTCTGTATATTCTCTTAAATGTACATGTTATCTCCTTTGTTTGAATATAAGCTCCTTAAGAGAAAAGTCTTTTTTTCTGCTTTTTCTTTGTATTCCTAGTATCTGACATGTAGTAGGTGCTTAATAAATATTTGTTGATACACTTATAAAAAACAAGAACACATATTTCTTGTGCTGCATATTTCCTATTTCTTCTTGAAAGAAAAGGAATTCCATAATATTTTCTTAGGACCATGATTTTTAGCTATTACTCCATGTGAAACATTTGCTTTCTTTTATACCAATAAGCTAACTTATGGGTTTTTTTTGAAGATTCATTTCAGCATAAATGATTATAAATATGTCAGATAAGGCACAAAATTCATTCAATCTCCTACTTTTAAAAATAATTCTTAGGAGACTGAGTTCTAGTCCCAGAATTGTCATTAACTAGCTATATGACACTCCCCTTCTCAATAAACTCCAATGGCTCCCTACCACCTCTAAGATCAAATACAAGGTTCTCTGGAAGTTAAAGCTCTTCATAATTTGGCTTCTTGTTACTTTCTGGTCTTCTTCCATTTTAATCTACACACTCTACAACCCAGCTGTCCTAGTCTGTTATCCTTTGCACATTCCACCTCCTTCTCTATCTCCCATGTCTAGAATGCTCTCCCTCCTTAACTCCATCTCTTAGCTTCCTTGACTTCCTTCAAGACTAACTCAAATCCCACTTTCTATAGGATGTCTTGCCTAGTTCCCTCAACTGTTAGTGTACTACCTCTGAGATTACTTACCACCTACTCTGCAGGGGTCTTACATGTATCTAGTTATTTACATATTGTCTCCCTCATTAGGATGTGAGTTCCTCAATGGCAAGAACTGTTTTTACTTTTGTCTTTGTATCCCCAGCATTTAGCACAGCCCCAGCACACAGTAAGTGCTCAATAAATGCTTTTTGATTGATTAACCATGGACAAGTCTCATTTCCCCTCTTGGCCTCAGTTTCCATCTCTAGAAAATGAGGTAATTGGATCACTAAGGCCTCTTCCAACTCTGATCTTTATATGTGACCAAATAGTATTCAAAAGATGTTTAGAATGACTATTTGTTTATAATCACAAACAATAGCAATTCCTTGAAGACTGATAGAGTATTAACTTTTCAAAGTATTTTTACAGTTATCATCTCCTTTGATCCTCATAATAACAACACAAAAGGAAATAACAGTAAAAGGGAAATATCAGTAAAAGGGGATCAAATTGTCCTTTCTTCCCATTTGTAGAAAAATTTTAGTGACATTAATGTGCCATAAGCAGCATACATTTTTTGTTGTATTTTACTGACCCATAAAATATAAGTAAAAGTCACCTCTTGCTATCTGCTGTCAGACTGCATTCTGAAATAGGAGCTGTATGACTGTTTTCAAAATCATGAATATTAACTCCTGTGGCAGCATCCTCAAATAAATGAAAGCAAGTATCATTAGGAAGTGCTTTAATGAAGCTGTTCAAAAGAAAATGCTGCAGACATTAAACATCTGAACTTTGGTTATTTGAATTAGATTAGTGCGAGAATGGGACTGTGGAGATTCATTTAACTCTTAGAGGTGAAACAAATTTTCAAATTTCTATTGCAAGTAAGAAGAAAAAAATAAAGAAAATGAAAACAATTAGCACTCTACACAGAACACACTTCTACAATTATGTAGCAAATATGAAACTATGATAAGATATGACTAGAGATCTGGGATTTCTGAAAGTTATGTAGAAAAGAGGGGACATTTGTAATTATATCTTCTATTTAATCATTTAAAAAGGTATTTGGTTTTCAAATAGTATTTCTTATATACAGAAGTTCCACTTTAGAGTTTGGTTTGATACTTTCTCCAGTTGGCCAAGAGTTGTCAGTTCTAACTAAACCTATGTGTGATAAGAGGTTAAGTGGGGGGAGGAGTGTGAACTAAAAGGCATGATGGTTAGCCTTTTTTCTCTCTGTATGTATGATCTTTCTATTCCCTTTCTCTAGGTGTTGATGCACAACCCTGTCCACTCTCCCAGAAACAGCCTCAAAGTCTCTATGAACCCATCAGATCTTGTGGGCTGCCCATTTCTGAAATTTGCAGAAGAAAATAAACTAAGAATCACTTTACATGCCTACTAAGAGGCAGAGCTTCCATTTCTTAAACCCAGTCTAGGCTGATCTCTGAGAGAAAATATGGCTACTTTCCACTCTGCACTGAGAGAAAGCACATTCTCTACCTCACAGGGAAGAATTGAGCTCTGTTATTTGGTTACAAGAATGATGAGTAAAGAAAGAAAGCAGTTATTATTTAGTAAAGAGAAAAGAGTTATTGTTCCAACATGAAGAATGAGGTCAAAACCTGGTATCCAATATAGTATAGATGAAATAGTAAAGTGAAAAATGCTATTTCTTCTAAATAAATTTGTTTTGGAAATATTTGCCAAAATGTATTACAGGAAAAAACGTGACCATATCTGGTCAAAATAATCACCACATGAGGGTGATTGTGCTTTACATTTTACATTTTGCATTTCAACAAGACTTTTAATTTTTTTTTAAAGCAATTGGGGTTAAGTAACTTGCTCAAGGCTACATGGCTAGTCATTAGTTTTTATGTGTGGGTGCTCATTTTCTGAGGCTGGATTCGATCTCGGGTCATCCCAACTCTGAGGCCGGCGCTCTTACTGTGCCACCTAGCTGCCCCAGACATTTAATTTTTTAAAGTCAACTTTTCCAATAACCACATGAGGAATGCAGGGCAGGTTTTATGATCTCCATTTTGGTTAAAGTCAACAAACATTTATTAAGTGCCTACTATGTACAAGGTACCATGTTGGGCACTGGGGACACAAAGACAAAAACAAAAACAGCCCTTGCCCTCAAGTAGCTTAAATTCTTCTGGAGGATCCAACATGTACACAAATGAGTAACTTTAGCTGGGGTAGGATTTTAATATATCCTACTGAGTGATGAGCCTATGGCTGAGGCTACACTCTAGTGCAGGCCCTCAAGTCTGCTTCAAGTCTCTCCCCACTCCAATCCATTCTCCATTCAGTCAGTAAAGTGATCTTCCTAAAATGCAGGTCTGATCATATCATTCTTCTACTCAACAAACTCCAGTAACTTCCTGTTGCCTGACTCCAGGGGCAAACACAAAATCCTCTGTTTGACATCTCAAAGTCCTTTATAACCTATCCCCCTCCTTCCTTTCCAGTCTTCTTACATTTTACTCCCCAAGACCTTCTCTTTGATCCAATGTGCCATTAACCTCCTGGCTCCACAGCATGGATCCACAAACAAGGCACTCCACCTCTCAGCTCCAGGCATTTTCTCTGGCTCTCCTCCATTCCTGGAGCACTTTCCCTCCTCCACTCAGAATATGGACTTCCCTGGCTTTCTATAAGTCTCATCTGAAATCCCACCTTCTACAAGAAGCTTTCCATAACCCCTCTTCATTCCAGTGCTTTCCCTGATTGTTATTCTTCAGTAATTTTTCAGTCACATCAAATTCTTTGTGATCCCATTTGGGATTTTCTTGCCAAATACACTGGAGTGATTTGCCTTTCCTTCTAGAGCTAATTTTATGAATTAGAAATGGAGGCAAACAGAGTTAAGTAACTTGGCTAGGATCATAGAGCTAATAAGCCTCTGAGGCCAGATTTGAGCAAAAGACAAGTCTTCCTGACTTGAAGCTCAGCACCTTATCCACTGCACCACCTAGCCCCCACTTCTTAGAGCTTGCTCTGTATATATTTGTTTGCATGTTGTCTTCCCCCATTTGATTGTAAGCTCCTTGAGGGCAGAGACCATTTTTGCCTCTTTCTGTATCTTCCGCGCTTAGCACAGTGCCTGGAACACAGGAGGTATTTAATAAAATGTTCATTGATTGATTGATTTTTTAAAATCTGCTGATATTGGTATTGAATTGCTTTGCTGATTAGGTATATTTGTTTTTATGGATATGCATGTATTATTATGAGAAGAGCATATACTATATCCTGCATGTATTTTAAACATACGGTCATTAAGGAGCTATCTGGAATTTGGAGATATGGATAAATCTGTCCAAATGTGCTCCGGTTAATTGAAGGACAGTAAATGTTTAATTGGGGACAGAATACAAGGGAATTATTTTTGAAAGCACCGGTTCTAATTATAGGAAAGGAATAAAGAGAGAGGTGCTAAACTAACTGTAAAATTGCAGCCATAAAAGGTGATCCCTTTACAAAATGTGAGCACCTATCTCTGATGGAATTCTAGGAAGCCTGGCCAAGTAGATGCACAGAAATCTGGCCATGCCCCTGAGGTCCTTTAAAAGGCTGAACTGCTAACACTACAGGAGTCCAAACTGGGATCCTGAAGTGGAAGGAGCCAAATCCTGACTAGATAATAGAACCTGTGGAGCTGGAGGAGGGAAGGGCAAAAGAAGTCAGATAGAGCTGGGAGAAGAGAAGCACAAAGGAAGCTGTCACAAATAAAGGGGCCAGCACTGTGGGAATGAAGCATGGAATGTTGCTTCAAAGTTAACTGAAGGACAAACCACTAACAACAGGGCATGTTGTGGGGATGGATTAGGGAAGGTTTCCTAGAAAAAATAACATTCAAGCAGCATACTAGAAGAAATCAGTGATTCTAAGAGGAAGAGATAAGGAAAACATGTATTCAAGGCTTAGGGATCAGCCTGGGCAAAGGCATGTTGAGCTCAAGTTCAGGGACCAGCTAGTACAACCAGTTTGGCTGAAATATAGAGTTCCTGAAGGTGAAATGTGAAGTAGGGTTCAGAAGGTAACTGGGAACCAAGTCCTGGAGGGACTACAGTGCCCCGAGAATAAGTTTGGATGTTAAACTAGACCCCTGAAGACTGTTCAGCAAGAGTCAAGGTCATACCTATGTTTTTAGAAAAAAATTATTTTGGCAGCTGTGTAGGGAAGAGGGGAGAAGTTGGAAGGAGGAATTAGGAGACTATTGTAATAGTCTAAGCAAAAAGAAACAAGGGCTTAAACTAAGAAGATGGCTATAAGAGAGAGAAAGAAGCAGAGAAGAGATTGAGGTGTTGTGGAAAGAGAGTCAATGAGATTTGGTAACTGACTGAATGGGAAGAGGTAAAAGTCAAAAATGGCTTCATGATTGTGAATTTGGTGACTAGAAGGGAGATTGGAATGAGAGATAATGAGTTATGTTTTGTACGTGTTGAGTTCGCGATGGAAAGGTCCAGCGAGTAAGTGGAGCACAGAACAGAGATATGAGCTGGATATACAGTTTTAGGGGTCCCCTTTACACACTTTGCTGTCTAATCAAATTGGCTTTCTCATTGTTCCTAACAAACAACACTATCTCCTATCTTCACCCTCTCCATTATCACTCTGTATCACTCACGCCTGGAGAACATTGCCTCTTCACTACCATCACCTTTTCTATATGAAGCCAGTCCCGATCCCCCAGCTGTTCATAGCTTCTTCTCCTCAAAATACTTTAAATTTATTTTGTGTATATTGGTATATATATATATATACATATATATATACATCTATATTGGTATATTGGTATATATATTAGTGAATATTCTATCTCTTAATAGGTATCTTTCTTTTTTTTTTTTAAAGCAATTGGGGTTAAGTAACTTGCTCAAGGTTACACGGCCAGTCATTATTTATGCGTGGGTGCTCATTTTCTGAGGCCGGATTTGATCTCGGGTCATCCCAACTCCAAGGTGGCGCTCTTACTCACTGCGCCACCTAGCCGCCCCTTTAGGGCAATTGGGGTTAAGTAACTTGCCCAAGGTTACATGGCTAGGTTTTTGTTTGTGTGGATTAAGTGTCTGAGGCCGGGTCCGAACTCAGGTCCTTCTGATTCCAGGGCCAGGCGCTCTATTCACTGTGCCACCTAGCCACCCCGATAGGTATCTTTCTTGAGGGCAAAGGTCATTCCATTTTTTGTCATTGAATCCCCATTGCTTATCACAGTGCTTGACATATAGCAGGCACTTAATAAATACTTGCTGACTAATTAATTGATCTACATAGAGATGATTATTAAACCAATGAGAACTTATGAAATTACCAAGATAAAAACTGTGGAGAGAGAAAAGCATTCACTCAGTGCACTTGGTGACAAACACACTGAGTGAGGAAATGGATAAAAACTTTTCAAAGGACACTCATGCTCAGAGAGCAGTGTCATGGGACCCAAGGAAGGAAAGATTATTCAAGAGGAGGGAAGGTCAACATTGTCAAAAACTGTAAGTAGAATGAGGTCTGAAAAGCAATTGGATTTAGCAGTAAAATACTATTTATATCTTTGGAGAAAAGAGTTTTATTCCAGGTTTGGGATTATAAACCAAATTGCCAAGAGTTGATGAGAGAAAAGGTGGGGGGGAACCTCAATGCATTCAAGTATGACTTTGTGTAGGAGACTGACTGTGAGGTGAGCATAAGGTCAAGTAAAAGTTTGTTTTTTAAATGAGGAAGAATTAATTGGGGAGGAAAATCTTTGATCAAATATACATACATACATACATATATATTGCTTTCTGGAAGGGGGAAGGTAGGGCAATTGGGATTAAATAACTTGCCCAAAGTCACACTGCTATTTTTTTGTGTTAAGTGTCTGAGGCCAGATTTGAACTCAGGTCCTCCTGACTCCAGGGCCGGTACTCTATTCACTGCACCACCTAGCCACCCCCAAGATATGTAGTGAATTAGCACACACTCATATAATCAAGAGCCATTCCCCTAAAAGAGTCAAAGTATATAAACAATTCCCAGAAGAACTACAAACTATTGACAATCATATGAAAGAACATTCTAACTCATTAGTATTAAAAGAAATGCAAATTAAAACAATACTGAGGTTTCCTGTCTCAGCATATTTAAAAAGATGACAAAAGATAAAAATAGTTTATGTCAATGGAGTAGAGAAATACAAACACACTGGAGTGTGTCCAGCACTACTGGAGCTTTGATTTGATCCACTATTCTGAAAAGCAATTTGGAATTGTGCTTTTAAAATGTGACTAAAATGTGCATATGTTTTGACTCAGACAGCTTATTGCTGGATGTATAGCCCAAAGAAGTCAGAAAGACAGAAAGTTATACTCCAAAGTATTCAAATAGTACTTTTTGTAGGAGTAAAGAATTTTAAAAAGTGTCCGTCTATTGAGGAATAGTTAAATTTTGGTATATAGATATAATAGAATACTATTGTACTGGGGCAGCTAGGTGGCACAGTGAATAGCATACTGACCCTGGAGTCAGGAGGACCTGAGTTCAAATCTGGGGACACAACACTTACTAGCTATGTGACCTTGAGCAAGTCACTTAATACCAAATGCCCTGCCTTCCCCCCTCCAAAAAGACAAAAAACAAATGAACAGAATATTGTTATACCTCAAGAAATAATAAAAAATAAATTCAGAAAAACATTGAAAGATAAGTGAACTGATGCAGAATGAAGTAAACAAAATGAGGAAAACAACATACACAGGGACTACACAATGTAAACAGAAACTCCAACAAAATGAAGCTAGTTACGTAATTAATATGATGTCATTGGTATAGCAAGCTCCTCAGTGAGGAAATCCCTTCTGTCAAGGAAAATCCGCCACTGCTCTGCAACTTACAGTCTCGGGACACTGAGAGTTTAAGGGATTTTCCCCTCTATCTACCATAAGAGGCTGCCTCTCTCTCCACTGTGTAATTATGACCAAGCCTGGAGATGAGAAAGTATACTGTACTCCCTTCATTGGAGATCTTGGGAACCACGATTGCAAAATGTTGCATATACTGTTAGATGAGATGGATGTGTTAGGTGTTTTCTGAAATTTTTTTCTTTTTAAATCTTTATTACAAGGGAAAGCTTTCTGGGGAGGGGAGAGGAAGAATAGGAACATATTTGGACATTTAAAAGAAGATAGGGATTTTTGTAGACAACAAGGGATAAAACAGTGGATAAAGATTGCTAATGGGGGGGGAGGGGTAAGAATGAATATCAATAGAGCAACCTCAGTAAGGAGATAGGGTCAAAGGCACAAATAGAAAGGTTAGCTTTGTGTAGGAGAAAACCACTTGTTTCTTAAAGACTAGAGAGTTGGAAGAAAGAAATAAATGATGAAGAGAGTTTTTGAGATGTGGCATAGGGGAGAAGAGGGAGCTAACAGAGGATGGCTTTAATTTTCTTCTTTCTTTCGAGGTAATAGGGGTTAAGTGACTTGCCCAGGGTCAGATAGCTAGTAAGTGTCAAGTGTCTGAGGTAGGACCTGAACTCAGGTCCTCCTGACTCCAGTGCTTTATCTACTACACCACCTAGCTGCCACCTTAAGTTTTGTAGTAAATTTGAGAGAGATCCTCTGCTCAGGACAGAGTCAAGGGTAACATAAGGGATTTAAGTAATGAGAAGGTTTAGAATAACTTTTATGAAGAGTATGAGAGAGAATCAAACAGGGAAGGAAAAAATTGATATTCAGTAGTAAGGGTCCAAATAAGAGTGAATAGTATATATTTGTAGTAGTCTATCTGACAGCATGATTGAATGAATCTCTCCATCAGTGTTCAGCAACATTTGAGTAGGAGCAGTGATAAAGGGAAAATAAAGGAGACATTGGTCCTTATTCTAGGAAGGCAAAAGATTTGGTCAGTGGGAGCTGATCAGGAGACTTGGAGCCTTTAGGACCAATTAGAAGAGTGGTATTAGACCATATAAACCTGGCATATGAATTTGGGATTCAGCCACTCCTAGAAAGAAATCACTAGCCAGTGAGAATGGCAGGCTGCAATGGAGCTTTGCGTGGGTAAGTGTACATTCATTTTCAAACCTACAGGCTGGCTGCCAGCGGCAGATGGGTGAAAGAAAGGCCCTGAAAGCTCCAAGTCCCAGGCTGACCTTTCGGAGTACACTGGGAGCTCAGCCTGGCCTTTCTCTAGCACCACCTGCTGCCTGAAACAGGAACAAGCGATGCTAAGATCTAAACTATGAGCGTAGCAAGAGCAGAGGAAGGTAGGTTAGGTGATGGGAGTAGCCCAGGGATAGAGATTGGCAAGGCATGAATGAATGACAATAGGATAAAAGGAAAACCATTCAAGAATATAGGACAGTATGAACCTGAAGATTATGGAGATGGAGTAACATAAAGGGCATGGGGACTGAAAAGGCTGATAAATTTGGAGGCCAGGTAATCCTAGGAAATGTCAAGACAAGCGTACTAAAATCCCAAAGTATAAAGGTAAAGTTTGGGAATGCAGGAGACAACTATGAGCTGGGTACTCAGTCTCCTTGTGGAAGGACAGAAACTCATCTGTAGGCCAATTATAATAGCTGACATTGCTGATGTGTGCCCAATATCAAGTTGGTAAAGATAGGATCAGAAACCAGTTTTCCTGTCATTTTATGGATGAAAATCAGCAAATACCTAAGGGATGAGGTGGATGAGGCAGGATAAATGCTTGGTATGAAGTGAGAATCAACAGGGGGGCACATTTTGGATTGGTTAGAGCTGTCTGAAAATGGAATAAGCTGCCTTGTGAGGTAGGAAAAAATGATTCATCCCAGAAGGTGCTCATGAAGAAAATGGGTTACAATTTCAGAAGGACATTATTGAGGAAATTCACAAATTAGTCAGGGGATTAGACTACATCAACTCTAAAGTCCCCTTCCACCCCTAAGATTTTTAAATAAATGTAGGAAATGCCCATGATTTTTTTTTTAAAAGCTATCTGTTTAAGGCATTCCATTCCAACAACAGATGGTAGCCAATAGACAAATGCCAACTGCTGACAAATTTCTTCCTAATGTTGACATTTGGTGATAAATGATGCAACTTTTAGAAAAAAGCTGGACTTTTTTTTTTTTTTAACAATTTATGGTTAACAGTGGTGGTGGTGGTGATGGTGTTTTTTTAGAAAATACAGTGATGACTTCGGTCATTCTTGTAGTAGTTTGCATAGATCTCTTCAAATTTCTATACATCCCTCATATTTGTAAGTTTCTTCAAGAGCCACCTCCTAGAGCATCAGGTCTGGAGTCCGGAGAAGCTGAATCTGAATCCAGCCTTGGATACTAAGTAGTTGTGCGATCCTGTGCAAGTCTGTCTTCCCATGCCCCCTCTAACACTGTTCAAATTTTGGTCATCTTTGCCAGTTTGCATAGTATGAGCTGATATCCTCAAAGCTGATTTAGCTTGTATTATCTTCTGGTGATTTGGATATGTATTCATGTGGTTATTTTATCTTGCAATTCTCTTTTTTGAAAAATGTTCATATTCTTCAACCACTTGTCTATAGGAGAAAAGCAGTTCTGTCTCATAGATTTGTGCCATTTGCCTCTAAATTTTACCTTTTGTTGGTAATATTTGATACAAATATTTTCATACTTAATCTCTTCTAAATATCTTCATTGATTTTTTTGGTACAATAAGCTTTTAGAATTTTATGTTACTTTGAGAGGCAACTTGGTATAGCAGAAAGATTTTGGAGTCAGAGGACATAGGATAAAACTTCACTTCTTCTACCAGTACTACCTGTGTGACTTTGGTTAAGTAAGTTATTTAACCTACTTGAGGCTGTTTCCTAATATGTAAAATAAGGATTGGACTGGATGATATCTAAGGTCTCTTGCAATTCTAAATTAATGGTCTCTCTATGTCATTTGGTAAAGAATTCTCTTCTTAAAAAAAAAAAAAAAAGAATTCTCTTCTTAGCCATAGTTGTCAAAGGTCCCCGATCAGATTCCTTTATTTATCTTTAAAGATGTAGCCTTTTATATTCTAATTATATATCCATTCTTGAAGTTAATGTACTATGAGAGGCAGATGCTGCTCTAATTTCTGCCAAACTGCTTTCTGATTTTCCCAACCACTCTTGTCAAAAAGGGAGTCCTCCTTAGTAGCTGAACTCACCATACTTGCATACTTCATTAAAAGGAATCCTTGACTGTTTGACAATGTCAAATGACAATTCATCTTGGTAGTGATCGACCTCACAGCTAAGTGTCACTGATCTAGACATAGGTTTCTTTTGTTTTCCCTTTTTTTTCTGTTCAACTCAGCTCAGTTGTATTCTTTAAATATAGCTACTACCTCCTATCAAATATTATGCTTTTGGAGAAAGGGAAAAAGGGAGCTCTTCTCCCAGTAATTTAAGTTCTTAGATTTGTCAAACACTGGCTATCATTTTCAATTACTTTCATTTATTCTTTATCTAGTCTGTTCTACTGGCCAGTTTTTCTGTTTGTTTGGCTTCTTTAAGCAATGCCAAGGAGTTTTGATGACTACCCCTTTATAGTAGATTTTGATTTCTAGTAATGCTATAACCCTTTCATTTGTACCTTTTTTCATTATCTCTTGGGACTCTAGAACTTTTGTTCTTCCAAATTAATTGTTGTTTTGCTAATTCTAAAAAGTATCCCCCTAGTAATGTGATTGAGAAAGTGCTAAACTTGTAACCTAATTTAAGCAGCATTATGCTTTTTGCCTTTTGGATCTATCACACAAACTTGGAATGGTTGATGTCATTTCAGATGAATGGATTTGATGAAATTTTTAAAATATGGAAATTTTATCAAGTATTTTATCAAGGCACTCTTTGGATTCGTTAGTTATTCCTAACTTGACTCACTTCTACACACTTAATCAGATTATTTGCATTACACTTAATTAAATATAAAACACACACACACACACACACACACACACACATCCTACCCTGCCCCAGACTAAACTGTACACTCCTTGAGTAGTAGGGACTATGTCATTTTAAAATTTCTTTATCTCCCATGGCCATGCATATAGCAGGCACTTAATATCTCTTGAACTGAAGTGAGTATCTACTTACTTCATCTCAGAGGTATAAAAATTAGAGAATTAAATCTGTTAAATATTTCAAGATCATCAAGTTAGAAGTGCTATAGTACAAATCTACATCCTCCAAACCCAGGAGATTATCAGTTGTGTCACTATGAGCCATATCATAGATACACCTCAACCTTTGAGCTCCAACTTTTAAAAGAATGAGACAAATTATGAGTCAAAGGTGAGGCTAACATTTCTCCTGACTCAGAGATCAAAACTGACCTTTCAGAAACTGGAATTACTTAGGCCTTTCTAAGTGAAGGAAAATCAGATTTGTTTTTTTAAAGCAGAAATTACCAAGATCAATAAGCCGTTGTCTCTTTATCAGGAAGCTCTTAAACTGTAGTCATTTTCAGAACATTCAGGAAGATCAGGAAGGCCTCCAAACACAGTCATTTTCTGAGTGTTCTGGCAAATACTTGCAGACAGCCCCTGACAATCTCCAAGACAAACCTTGATGAATCACATCTTCTTTAAGTGGCTAAGGCAAATGAAAGTCAGGTGGCATCATACCAACTCAGGAAAGTTCCCTGACCCACAACGGGCATGTGGTTCAAAGTATTCTCTTTTTAAAGGAATCATGAATAATTAAATCACTACTAATTTCCTGTTTGTTTTTGTTTTCCCTATTTTAATTTGTCTTATTTCATTAAGTAGATTCTAAAGTTAATTTTTTTCCCTCTGGCAATCTGAAGGAACTACTCAATTTGGGTTTTCATTCCTACAGCACATACAAAATTGCAACATGCTTCCTCAAATTTTCCTCCTTTATCTGAAGGACACAATTGCAAACCTTAACCTGAAATCTCTGTTCCTTTTCTGAGCTTGCCTTTCAGTACCTCCACAAAGTTTCAATACTTCTTCATGACTCCTCAAGATTTCACACCCTCTGACCAAGCAAGGAGATACCACAAAGGAGCTGACAGTCCACAGCACTGCAGTTGTACAATAGACTCACAAGGTTAAAGCAAGCCTGAAACCTAACAAACATTGAAATCCATAGGGACTGGAAACAAATTCAATGAAAGAAACAAGAATATAAAAAAGCAATCTCAATATTACCCCAGGAAAAGACAAGGCTAGAAGTTACTTTCTATGCTGGAACGTATGAAGAATAACACAGTGTTGGGTTCATATTTAACTTCCTCTCTTGGTTGAGGAATCTATTGTTTGTAATCTGCCATCAAAATATGTCTTTATAGCTCAGAATTTATTTAAGCTGATTTCCAAGAAATAGGTCACAACTATTAGCAAAGTCACTAATTAGTATTCCATTGGTTATTTTATTGTGAATTAAAATCATTTGTTAATAAATCACGCTTGGAATCTACCTATTACCTGTCATTATGCTCAAACACTGAGAGAGGCTGGCCTCCTGCTAAGAAAGGTCAAAGTGTTAAAATCATGAATACTTTTGACATCCAAGTACATTATCTTTTCCTTACAGTAATGACTATAATGAGAGAAGGGAACCCACAGGGCAACTGAATAACCAATTACAGTTGGCATCAGCAGTGTAAACATAGTCTAATTAATTAATTTCTTGGTTGGTTTTCCTTTTTAAAGATATTAGTTCAAGTTTTGCCTTAAGCCAAAAGATACAACCCTCAGAAATTCATTCAGTTAACTTAGAATGTAAGAGTAGAAATAAAGGATAAGGGAGACTAAAGATTAAAGGTTTATTCCATATCAAGCATTATTGCTTGAAAAGTGAAAATGTCAGAATCCCTCAGGACATCATGGTGATAAAGAAATTCCTCTAAGCTTACAGTGAAATTTAGAAAAAAGGGTGTGTGTGTGTGTGTGTGTGTGTGTGTGTGTGTAAAATATGGCTCCCAAAGAAATTCACAGCTGTTCTCCAAGTCATTGTTACGTCATTGAATAGACTGCAGAAACTATTTATGGAAATGATTTAAGCTCTTCTGGATCACACTCTACCAAGAAAATTGTTGTTGAGTCCTGTCCATCTCTCCATAACCCCATTTCTCCTGCTCATTTTGCAGATAAGACAACTGAGGCAAACTTGCCCAGGGTCACACAGCTAGTGTCTGAGGTCAAATTTGAACTCAGGTCCTCCTGACTTGAGGACTGTCACTATCTATAGCCCCACCCAGCTGCCTCCAAAACTTAATTAACAATGTGGAAAAATATGTCAGCATTTGGTTCACTTTGTTTTCCCCTTTTAATCTATTTAATTTTTGCTCTGAAGAATCTTTGTTTTCCAGTTTATAAAACTTAAGTTTCATTCCTAAAGCTTCCAGTTCTCCTTCACCCTTGGGTCCTCCAGGCAGTTCAAACCACCAACATGAACTGTATGAATTTTCATGAAGACTGATAGTTTATAAATATAAGGGAAACATGAGTACAAAGAAAGCAGAAAATTGTTATTCAACCTTCATATGCATGTTATACAAACTGAGGGTCTGGTCTGTCTTCTTAAAGTCACAGGATAATGAAATGCCAATTAGAAGCAACTTTACAGCCTCCTTTTATGGAATAGGGCTTATCCAAAGACACACAAGGAGACTGTTGGCAGAGTGTTAGGACCCAGGTCTTCTAATTCCAAATGACTGTGTTCTTTTCAATACACCATGAAATCTCTTACCCAGATTTTCACAGTTTTGTCGTAGGAACCAGAGAGAATCCTAGTGTCCTCAAAGCAGAAATGGCAGGAGCTCACGACATGATTATGTCCTCTCAAGATCTTAAAGGGGATCTATAAAACGAAGAGGCCACAGGGCAAAAATGAACTCCTGTCAAAGGCAGAGCCCTGAGGAGCAAGATTCAGAAGAGCCCACAGGGGAGATACATCTGGTCTGGAGGATACCTTCACTCACTCCAGGACTTCAATGCTGGCCCACCTCATAACAGGTGATAGGGGCCCTTCCTTTGTGACCCCAAGGTCTCTGTTAGATGAGGTGTGAGCCCCCTGCCTTCCTCCTCTGTCCCCTACACCGCTCCTGCCCCAGGCATTCCTGAAGGTGAATGGCTCAGGGCCCAAGCCTGTAACAACTACGGCCCCTCTAACCAAAGCCTGGGACCAGGCACCGCCCCACTCCCAGCACTAGAACTGCAGGAACGACCCTGCACACAACGCAAGGGCCTGAGGCACCTGCACACAGCTCCCACAAAGCCTCTCTTGCTGTACGCACTCAGAGCCCAGGACACCTGCGCACACTTCACACAAAATAGTTGCTTGTTCTGCGGCCAGAAGCAGAAACGCTTGCACACACCTCAAAGCGATGCACGCCCCGCAGGCAAGAGCACAGACACTTGCACACAATACGCCCGCACGCAGTACGCACTAAGGGTCCAGAACACCTGCAAACACCTCACACCCAGCACTCACACCTAGCACTCCTCGGACCCACAAATGGCCCATGCAACTCAGCATAGTGCGCATACAATGCGCACGTGCACTGCACTCTAGACACCTGCACACACCGCACACCCAGCACCCCAGCCAGCACGGCATCAAGCCTCCTGGGCACTGTACCCAGGCTCCCCGTCCCATCCCTCACTCCAGATGCAGCCCCTCGGGCCCAGGCTGGGATGGAAGGCAGAAGGCCTGGCCAGGATCCAGGGTGCGGCCCCTGACCTTGGACTGCCGCTCATGGTCGCCCCATCGCGGCTCCTCCGGCTTCGCAGGCTCTGCTATTTGCTCGTTGGGATCCCACAGAGCCAAAGGGTCGCTGGGTCTCTGGGTTCGGACGTACTTGTTGGTCCATAAGCTTCCCGTAAAGCTATGCCACGCCATGGCAACTGCCGCTATGGGGTCCCGCGGGGGCCAGATCGTGGCCTCCCACCACCGTGGGGGCGGGGGGGGGTGGATGAGGCAGAGGGTTGAGGCTTTTGGGGTCCCCAACATTCCCAGTCTGGGCCTCTCCTGCTCTGCAACATCACCTCTGGGCACGCCGCCTGGGAACTTCGGGAAAGACCAACTTGGAGAAGAGATCTCAAGTCCAACCCCTTCACTTTACAGATGAAGCCCAAAGAGGCGAATAGACTCGCCCAGAGTGTCCCAAGTGATTTGTAGCAGAGGCAGAGTTCAAATTCAACTTTCTGACAGGACTTCTCCCTGTACCATCCAGCCAGATGTCAATCATTCATCTTTCCAAGGTCTTCAAGATTTACAATGCACTCTTCACAATAGCTCCTTGAGCTGGGTAGGATATGAGCATCCCCAGTTGGCCAACCAGACATAAACTGAAAGGCTCATCAGATTCAGAGTTGAATAGGACTTTAAACTAGAAAGAATTGGAGTTCAGACTTGAACTAGGGAATCCTGAGTGATTCAGATCCAGAGCTCTCTGTTCCACTACCATCAGCTGCTTCTTATTAAGGCAGCCAGGAGTGGATAGAGCTCAGGGCCTGGAGTCAAGAAGGAATGTTCCCCTTGATTTATTTTTTGATTCAAATTTTCAGTTCAAATGCAGCCTCAGACATTGCACAAGTCACTTATCCACGCAGCCTCAGTTTCCCCACCTGTAAAATGGGGATAATGTACCTATCTCATAGGCAGAGTATATTATAAAGCCCTCAGCACTGTATGGAACACACAGCATACTCTTAATAAATGCTTGTTCTTTGCCCTCTCATAGCTGTCACTAACCTGCTTAAATCTCTTCCCTTCTCCAGGGCTGTTTCCTCCTCTACAAAATAATGAGACTGGAAAAGATTAGGATTTTGTGAACTACAGGCAAACTAGCCAAACCTGGCCCATTTAAAACAAAGATGGAAAAGCCATTCTTAGCCTAAGGGCCATACAAAAGCAGGTGGCAGGGAACTGCATCGACCCCTGGTCTATATGAACCCTTTTGTCATTCCAACTCAGTAAGTCCCCATTTTTAGGCAATGCATTCCCACTCTGCTATCAGACCAGCATCTGCAGCAGTTGGCAGTTTCTCCTGTCTACTGTCAGGACCCCAACACTTACTTGTTTATAGGGGATATAACACTGGACTTGGGAGTCAAATAGATGTGAGTTCAAATCCTGCTTTGGATACTCTATACTAATGTGACTGAGCAGGTCACTAAACCTTTCTCAACTTTGGTTTTCCCATCCTTAAAGTGGGGATGAGCACCTAATTCTCCCTACTAGGATCAAATGTCTAGATATACTTAATATTCATGTAAAACTTTAAAGTACTAACTATATAGTACTACTACTACTACCACTTTCTCCCTGCTAAGAAGAAAAAGATAAAACTCATATAAAGAGGCAGCACTGGCTAGGCACCCCACCCAGCTCAATTAGGATCAACCAACAAGCAGTCCTTTTGTTCTGATTTAACCTTAAATGTTTATCATCTCAAAACATGAATCTTCACTACACACCCAAGAAGCAAGTGGTATTAAAGTTATTTTAGATCCTTAAACCACAAAACTGAAGTGTTTCACAGCTTCCAAAAATAACAGACATTGGTGAGGGATTTTTTTCTATGTGCAATACAAAAGGCACCTATGTTCTCTTCCTTCTTACCTTATTATCCCTGACTTCTTTAATGTTTGCCTCTCTTTTAAGGGTTACTTACTCCTGACCCTTAGTCTTGCTGCCCTTCCAAAAGTTATAGTTTTTATTCTGAAGCAATATTATCAAATTTAGGTTTCTGTCAGAAAATTACTCCTTTAAAGCTGCATAGAACTGGTTTGAAAGATTGAGCCTAAGGAGTCTGGTGGTCCAAGTACTACCAGATAGATCCCTTAAGGGCTGCCTGCAGAGGGATAACTTTTTTATTTGCTCCTAGAACTGAGGACTTTCATTAGACACTTACAGACACTGGAACTGACTTACAAATCTTGATACTGACACTTGATACTTGAAAGTGAGGCTCAATGATTAAAACTCCAAAACTGCACAGATGATGAACAGAGAAATAAAACTGAGACTTTCAAAGAAACCACAAATATCATGGCAGAATCAATTAAACACTGCACTGTGGTGCTGCAGACTGTGGGAAAAGTACTATTATTCCTTTAGATGGTATTAACCTAGTTCCTTGGAACCAGTGATCAGCAGGATATCTACTCAGTCAATAAACACATATTGGTAATATTTATTGATTAATAAATTCTATTTATTAATATTTATTAAGTGCAAAAAATTGGGTCTATCATGAACTGTTTTTACATATCCAAGGAAATTCCAGGAAAACAATCCTGAAACTTCAAAATTACCTTCTAAACTACAGGAACATAAGGACCTAGAGCAGGCAAGGATCTTTAGAGGTCACACAGTCTAACCCTTACAGATACAGGAAAACCGAGAACTACCGTCACATAGAGTAAAGCAAGAGGCACAATCCAAATCCAGACCTTCTTTCCTCAAAATCAGTGTTCTTTTCACTAAATCATATTGCCACCCCATTTGGGAAGAAAGAAGTTTTAAATAAACAAAAAGCTATTTTCTCTCCCACAACCCCCATCTTGTTGGAAAACAAGAAAACCAATGGAACAAATATTCATAGTTAAGCGAAACAGACTGCTGAATTAGCCTTGTCTAAAAAATGTCTCAATTAATACCAAGTTCCATAAATGCTTCATAACATGGGACTTACAAATTTGATATAGTGGAAAGAGCACTAACACTAATTCTGGTCAGCACACCATGATTCAAATCTCATCTATAACAATACCTGGGTGACACTGAGCAAGTCACAACCTCTCTGGGGTTCCTTTACCCCATCTTTAAAATGAAGAAGTTAGACGAGATGGCCTCTGAGTTATCTTCAGTCTGAAATCAAGGGTCTTTACTCAGAGTTCATGAACTTGGATTTTTAAAATATGTCAGTAACTGCATTTCAATATAATTAATTTCCTTTACAATCTCATGTATTTTATTTTATGCAATTATAAACGTTATTCTGATATGTCCATTGGATTCTCAGTCCAGAATGTCAATGAAACAAAAAAAAAGGTCAAAAACACCTTGCCATAGATCTGTGTGCTTAATATCAACTGGTAGTAGTAACAATCTTTTAAAAAATTTTTTTGAAAAGCATTTTTTATTCTTTTTTTTTTTTTTTTTTTGCTTTTTGAAGGTCAGCTGGGGTTAAGTGACTTGCCCAAGGTCACAGGCTAGTTTTTGTGTTAAATGTCTGAGGCTGGATTTGAACTCAGGTCCTCCTGACTCCAGGGCTGGTGCTCTACTCACTGTGCCACCTAGCCACCCTGATCTTTTAAATTTTTATAGCACTTTATGGCTTAAAAACTTTCATAAATATTATCCCAATTGGCCCCCACACCAAACCTTGAGGTAGGTAGGATAGGATTATCCCTGTTTTACAAATATGGAAACAGAGGCCTAGAGAGGGAAAAAGACTTGGTCAAAGCCATGGCTCTGGAGTTAAACTTGCCCAATGTCACATGGCTTAGGTTTTTGTTTTGTGTGTGCGTTAAGTGTCTGAGGCCGGATCCGAACTCAGGTCCTTCTGACTCCAGGACCAGCGCTCTACTCACCACGACACCTAGCCACCCCTGAGTTGGATTTTTAAACTTAGAACAGGGGCAGCTAGGTGGCACAGTGAATAGAGCATCGGCCCTCGAGTCAAGAGGACCTGAGTTCAAATCTAGCCTCCAACACTTAACACTTCCTAACCATATGACTTTGGGCAAATCACTTAACTCCAATTGCCCCTGCAAAAAGCAAAAAAAAAATGTTAAATGTTAAAAAAAATAACAAAACTTAAAACATATATACGCCTTATAGAATGTTATAATGGGTGCTCCAGGTACAGATGAATTAGTACAGCTTAGTTTAAATATTTTGTCAGCTGACCAAACTTAAATTCCCTTTTAAAAAAAACTTTTTTTGTGTGCTTTTTGGGGGAAGAAAGGCAGGGCAATTGGGGTTAAGAGACTTGCCCAAGGTCACACAGCTAGTTTTTTTGTGTGTCAAGTGTCTGAGGCCAGATCTGAACCCAGGTCCAAACCCAGGTCCTCCTCTACTCACTGCGCCACCTAGCCGCCCTTAAATTTCCTTTAAACCATCCATTTCTAAAGAAATACATTCTGGACCCCAATAAAAGCAGACAGGAAGACATTTCTTCTTCTTGGGCAGGCATTTTACCAGGGAGAAAGAGTGGGCATTCCTGGGTGGGAGCTTGGTAAATATGATACACTGTGAACTGATGCTGAGTGAACAGAACCAGGAGAATTGTACACAGTATCAGCAACACTGTTCAATGACTAACTTTGACAGAGTTAGCTCTGCTCAGCAATGCAAGGATCTAAAACAATTCCAAAAGACTCATGACAGACAATGCTATGCACATCCAGAAAAAGAACTATGGAATCTAATTGAAGATCAAAGCATACTATTTGCTTTTTTATATTTTATTGTTTCTTCTTTCTTGTGGTTTCTCTCATTGGTTCTAATTCTTCTTTACAACATGACCAGTGTGAAAATTAGCTTAATGTGGGGGTGGCTAAGTGGTACCAGCCCCAGAGTCAGGAGGACCCGAGTTCAGATCCAGCCTCAGACACTTAACACACATACACACAAACTAGCTGTGTGACCTTGGGCAAGTTACTTAACCCCAACTGCCCTCCAAAAAAGCAAAAAAAAAAAAAAGCTTAATGTGAATGGATATGTAGATTTTATATCAGACTGCATGCCCTCTTGGGGAGGGGGGGGAAATTTAGAACTCAAATGCTTATGGAAGTGAATGTTAGGATAAATAAATGAATGAATGAATGAATAGACAGACAGATAGACAGCTGGATTGATTGATTTTTAAAGATATCACACACTACTATCCATATCCTATTCAACTCATTTCTTTCTCAAGGAATCCATGGATTCTTCCCTGTTCCCTCCAAATAGTATGCCAGTTTTATATTCTTGGCTGGTTTTGAGCTCTATATGATGTACTCTATCTACCATAGCACCTTTTCTGCAATTTTTTGTCTTAAGAGCAGTGCCTGGGGCACTTAGAGAAGGAATAACTTGACCAGGGTCACACAGTCCCTTTGTGATACAGGAAGGACTTAACCCCAACTCTTCTTGATTCTAGCCAGCTCTCCATTCACTATACCATCCAACATCTCTTTATGGTTATAATTGTATTTACAGGGTTGTTGTTTTTTTTAAGATACTCACTTAGTATTCATATAGCACTTGCCAAAATGGTTACCATTGGGGGCGGCCAAGTGGTGCAATGAATAGAGCACCAACCCTGGAGTCAGGAGGACCTGAGTTCAAATCCAGCCTCAGACACTTACTAGCTGTGTAACCTTGGACAAGTCCCTTAACCCCAACTACCCTGCCTTCCCCCCTCCAAAAAGCAAAAAATAAAAATAACAACAAAAATGGTTACCATTTATAGCTTTTTTTTTCTTTGGTAGTGGGTTAAGTAACTTGCCTAAGGTCACATTGCTAGGTTGTGTGTGTGTGTGTGTGTGTGTGTGTGTGTGTGTGTGTGTGTGTGTGTGTGCATGTTAAATGTCTGAGGCTGCATCCAAACTCAGGTCCTCCTGACTCCGGGGCCAGCACTCTACTCACTGTGCCACCTAGCCACCCCACCATTTATAGCATTTAGATCTGAAGCTGGAAGAATATTTGTAAAGAGGTGACCTGGCAATCACTAACCAACTGTACTACTACATGGTAAAAGTCAAGGGTTTTCCCCTGTGAACCCTGATGGCACATATTCCTTTCTTAACAACACATCAGATCCCTATAATACTGAACCAAAATATTAACTGGTATAGGGCGCCTTTAGCTGTCAGTACAATTAGATTCTTTTAGAATCTCAGGCTACTAAACCAAAGCAAGAAGCTTTAGTTTAGAAGAAAAAAAACCAGACAAAACCCATTTTGGTAATTGATAAGAGATTTTTGGTCTTTTTTTCCCTTTAACTTTTCTTCTTTTTTTCTTTATAAAAGAAGTGTTCTCACATGGATGTCTTACTTCTTCATAATGGAGTCATGTACTAGTCTACAATTTTAACTTCTTTATGTAAACGTCAGGCATTAAAGAATTGGAAATAAAACTGTAATTACTAATTTAATATGAAAAATTCTATTTTAATTAAAATGCACATTATGAATTTTATTCTTTTGCCACCAGTTAAATACCAGTTTATTATTTCCAGTTCAGACTTTGAAATGCAAAGATTTAAAAATCAGTTTTAAATCATAGCTTTATACATAAATACAATCTATACACTGCATTAATTATACAACAACCGATCTACCATCACAGAGGAGATCAAAATTTCAGAAGAGAGATCAGACTCAGTTCAAAACTGAAGAAACAGGTTACTTCTTTGTTAATGGAAGACGTTTCAGTCTGTTAAAAAAAAAATCAGAAAATCATGTATTACTATACTTTAAAAATACATCTTATGGGATTCTTCACCATTCATCTTTATTGTCTCTCTACTGTCTAAATACTAAGAATGTAAGAATATAATCTTTTCAATTTCAATCAATGAGAACAGAACAAAACTTGGTCATCTCTCTCTCACTGGCTCATTCCCTTCAGAAATGAGCCTCTCAATATGACCCTGGTCTCCCAGTACACAGCTGTCCAATCTAAGCTTCTCTGAAACAGCCTGCTTTATTTTTGTCCTTTCACTCCTTGCACATCAGCTAACCAATCAACATTTATTGTCTTCTATGGACGAAGGATACAAATGTAAAGAATAAAGCTATTTGCAAAAAGTTTACATTGTAATGGGGGAGGCAACATGTGTAAAAACACATACAGTATAAATATAAAGTTAATAAATACAAAAATATACAAAGTAGTTAAACACAAGGTAGTCTGGGGGATCAGCAAAGACTTCATGTAAAAGATGGTGCTTGAGCTTCTAAAGTAGCAGAAATTAAGGAGTGCATTTCAGGCATAGAGTATGACCAGTACAAAAGAATAGCAGGCAGGGGACAGAATGTATGAAGAACAGAAAAAAGGTCAATTGGGCTGTACTGCGGAGTGTGGGAGAGGCCATAATATCTAATGAGGTTGGAAAGATAGGTTGAGACTAGACTGTGAAATGATTTAAAGTCAAACATGAGAGTTTATATTTTATCCTAGAGGCAATAAGAAGCCACTGGAATTGATTGATTGGGCACCAGCATGGTCAGGAGGCTTGCAATAATTTAGGTGATGGGTGATGAGGACCTAAACTAAGGTAGTAAACTGCATGAGTAGAAAGAACAGGCTGGATATAAGAGATGTTATAAAGTTAAAAACAGCAAGATTTGGCAGCAGGTTAGATACATAGGGTAAGGGACAGTGAGGAGTGCAGGATAATGATGAGGTTATGAAACAAAAAACCAGAAAGATGGTGGTGCCTTCAACAGATATTAGGGAAGTCTGGAAGAGGAGAACATTAGGGGGAAAGATAAAGGATCCAGTTTTAGACATATTAAGTACAAGATGTCTGTGAGGCATTCAGTTTGAGATGTTGGATTGGCAACAGGTAATGTGGGACTGAAGGTCAGAGGACAGACTGTGCCTGGATATATAAATACAGATACAGAAAAAGATACAGATACACACACACACACACACACACACACACACACACACACACACACACACACAAACGTATATAGCTAGGAGTCATCTGCATAGAGATAATAGTTAAACCCATGGCTGTTGATGAAGTTACTGAGAAAGAATAGTGGGAAAAGAGGACCTAAGACAGTGAGGGAACATCATATAAATGATGAGCCAGGAAAAAAAAAGATTCTTAAGGAACATTCAGACAGGTAGAAGAACCAGAAGTGAGAGTGAGGGTGCAGGAGGAGAGGGGGGGTCACCAGTGTCAGATGTGTAGCAGAGTCAAAAGAATGCAACAGTAACAAATGCAGAGATCGATGAGGTCTATGAAAGAGATCATCAGATCTGACAAGTAGAGAGATCACTGGTAACTTTGGAGAGAATAGCTTCAGACTACTTGAGCAGGTTCAGCTGCAACCTCAGTTGAGTTTGCAGAGCTCAGTTTCAGCTGAGCTTGGAAATCAGAAGCAAAGGACCAAGGAAGGCAGTGAGAGGAGATAAGGTGAAGGCAGTGAATCTAGACCACTTTTTCAAGGACTTTGGCTGAGATAGGGAGGAAAGAGAGATTAAAGGGATGAGGGGTAAAGTTTAAGGAAGGTTTTTTTAAGGATGGGAGAGACTTGGCCATGTTTGAAGGCAATAGGGAAGGAAAGCATAGATAGCAAGAGACTGAAGACTGGCACAGAGGAGGACAACTAGTGAGGATAGAACACCAGCTCTGCAGTAGACCAGAGGGGACGTGATCAAGTGCACATGTAAAAAAGCCCTTGTCAAGAAGGGTCACTTATTTGTCAGGGACTGGAGGAAAGGAAGAGAGATATCAAGGTGCTGTGAAATGAGGAAAATGGGAGAGAATAGTAAGCATGTAGTGACTGTTGAATTGAATTAATATAAACTGTGTTATAAAAGATGAAAAAAAAAGGAGTTCTCAGCGTGGGTCCATTGATAATTTACTGTCTGACCTTTGGAAAGTGGTTGATACTTCAATATCAAATGTGACTGAGGATTTTATTTCCAAACCAAAGTCTCAGTCCATTATCATAGTAAAGGCTAATAAGTATGAAATAGAGCCATATCTCTTTTAAACATTAGAAGGAGCAGGTTCATCAATTAATGCAAAAACATTATAATTTTGCTTTGAAATAAAATTTTTTATCCTATTATCTCTATTTTCTTTGTCCTGTAGATAAAAAATACATGTTGTGTCAATTGACACAGTTTGGTCCTTTGAGATAGTTTTAAACTCTGGTCCTCCTTGTGTTAACTGTATTGTATACATATGTAAAGAAATAACTTGAACGTGTAAAAATAATGTTGGAAATCATCTCCTTCAACCCTTTTATTCTACTGATGGGGAAACTGAGATCTGAAGAAATGAAAAGCTAACAAAAGTAATAATTATTTAACCAGAACTGGGGTCTCTTGACTTACATTTCAATGCCTTGAATCCATTCTTCCTTCTGTCTCTACTTCTATATTGGGACAATACAAAAGAACAACATACCTTCTCAGAAGTTCCTGAGGTGAAATGTCTTTGACTTTCTCTGTATCACTCTGGCTGTCACTGCTATCAACACTCTCCGAACTACTGCTCTTCTCTGTTTTTTTATTTTTCTGTTTGCCTTTCTGTTTATGCTTTTTGTGTTTCTTTTTCTGGTTAACAGAAAAAAGAAAAAATATAGTTGTTTAGTCCTGCATTTCCCTTGTTTTAGGGTGAAGTTTTGAGGTGTTCTGGAACAAATGGATAAATTCTGGAAAAAAATGAGAAAAAAGACAGTTGGGTTCATAAAAAACAAAAAACCCCACTTCAAAATGAAATCCAACGTACTCTGGAGGAGCAAAGAAATAACAGTATTGACACAGAAGAGTGGTACAAACTTTAACTCCTAAACAAACATATTTAGGGCATGGTCCTTCAAACACTGCACTTCCAAGATGGCCTATGACATTTATCATTAACTCAAGTGACCTGTTTTTGAATGCTTGAGTGGCTACAAATCTGGGTGACAGATATCATGGAAATGCATACAGAAAAACAATAGCACTATCACCTTGCAAAAACAAGAAAACCTAGTTAAGAAACGAACAATTTTATTTTAAAATTTGTCTGTGATACTTTTTCCTTAATTCATCTCAAGAAGGTATGACTTTTGTGTATTTTTTCTCTCATTAATCTGTTAATAATTGAGCTGTTTCTAGTCTACTTTCCTATCCTACATTCTGTCTCAGTTTCCATTACCAACTTACTCAGATCAAAAGATTATACCATGATCCCAAGAAGAAAAAGAAGTACTTTAATCTTTATCAAAATATAATATTTCAAATGCTAAAAGTCTTTCAACTATGCAACATCAATTACTGAATAGAAAATTAGGAAGTGGCAACCATGCTGACACTTCTGTTATCAACTTAATGTTTGATTTTACTGTTTCCTAAACAATGTATGACCAAGAAATTTCTAATGTTTCATAAATCCTTTCTTGCCGACTGGTAACAAGGGGTAATGGACAGAGGGTAGGTGTGACAGGAAACTATATATTAATAATAACATAGTGGAGAAAATACATTTCTAATATATGTCTCTATATCAGAAAACATGTCTGACAGAAAATGGATAGTTTGACCAGTGTAAGGCTAGTTGGAGAGATGCTTTCCCTTTCCTGTAAAATTCACAGGTATATCAGGGACTGAATGATGATAATAAATAACACTACCAATTTACATAGAGCTTTATAGTTTATAATCTGCCTTTCCTCATAACCACTCCAAGAGGGGGGTAGTATAAGAGTTATTACCAACATTTTATAGATGAAGGAATTGTGGCAGGAGGCTGGGGATAAATGGTGGAACCTACACTAAAACTCTGTTATCCAAAGTCAGAGTCCAGGGACTCTGTCCATTACACTATAACCACTTCTAAAAGACACTGAAAAACACTGACTAGCGTGTACGTAGAACTTGTTAGCATACCAATATGGTATTTGTTGCACCTGGAAGTCATAAACTATGCTTTTTTTCTCCCAGGAAAATTGTCATTAATCTCTTTTTGATGAGCCAACAGCCCCTAATGAGAGTAAGAAGATTAACATCAATAGATTGAGAAGCAAACTTTCAAATTAGGGATGATCTATATGTTTGTCACCTGCTAACAAACTTTTATCTAGTTGATAGATTTTAACCATATCAAAAATACAACTATTTTTTTAAAAACACACATACAATATTTCTTCAGCTTCCTGAATAGCAAATTGCTAATTACATTTTGGGTCTAAAATCAAGGTAAGCCCAACAAAAAATGCTCTCAGAAATGCCCTTATTTGGTACTCAACAGTCCACATGATGCACTCACAGGCTTAGAAAATACTTAGCATTTGCATATTCTCCTGAAACTTCTTTCAGTTCAAATGACTAAAAAAATCAATACACTTGAACACAACTGTTTCTTTACTTAGAAAGAAAAAAAACTTCAGGAAGAAAAAGAAAGATTGTACATAAAAATCCAACCTTTTGGGAAGGATGTGACAGTACCAAGGATTCACCTTTCAGAATCTGAGGACGTGGTGGTTTACCAGAGTCTGGCTTTGAAGACTGAGCCTGAGGATTACACTTAGGTGAAGAAAAAGTAATTGCTAGACCAGGAAAACAACAACCAAAGGTCCTCTTCCAGCTATTCCACCAAGAACAAATTTACCTTTTCTTTTTTGTGTTTGTGATCTTTCTTTGTCTTTCGTTTTTCTTTGCTCTTCTTAGGTTTCCCTTTTGGGTGGCCTTCCAAAAAATTGTATTGCTGCACAGGTTCATGTTTTTGACGAGCATCTAAAATAAAATTCAACTTGAAGTATAACAAACACACAAGCTAACAAGAGCAAAAAGGTTGAAGATATCAAAACTGAATTATCACAAAGACTGGAGTTAATATTAAGGTAGAATTTGTGTCTGTGGGCTCATTTCTGTTGCATTCAAATGCCAATATATTAGTATACTGAATACAATTCAATAAACAATTATCGTGAACCTAATTATGCACAAGGCACCCTACATTAGCACTTTTAAAGAGCTACCACAGCATGTACCCATTATGAGACCTATGTACTCTATTATAATCTCATCTGAGAGACTGAGAATAAAAATCCAACTATTCTGCTAATACAAATTTTTAATTTACCATCAGATCAGTTATTTTGTAAACTCTCATATAAGAAAATCAGTTTTAGAAATAGTCTTCCTAAAAAACAGAGCCTCTTAAGCTAAAAACCATTTATGTATCACTGTATCATTAAGAATGGCTGACCAGGAAGACTTATATGTGAACTGAGGTAAGTGAAAAATTAGAACCAGGCAAACAACATACACTTCAACAATGACAAAATTTGTCCCAGCACCCCTTTCCCCCAACCAGACAACCATCCCATATAATGAATGATATTTTAAAGAAAAAAAAAAGAGAAAGGAGAGGGGAAAAAAGTCAGCAAAATTGATTAAGACACCAAAAATGTCTGAAAATATCCATACCATTCCCTGGACCTTCTACCTTGACAAAGGAATTGGGGTGGGGGGATATGTAATGTCTTCTAATATCTCTTCTTTGAGACCATGCTCAAACAAACAAACAAAAAAAACTTAACAAATTCAAGTTTGATCCTTATGATCTGAAATCAAATGTATCACCTTGCCTCCTGTGCATAAGTAAAGTACTATGGATGTGGTACATTGAAGAGCTTGATTAATTTGTTGGTTAGTCATGCTGAATTGCTTTTTTTCTCCTCTTTCATTCCCTTTTTTTTTTTTTGCTTTTTGGAGGGGGGAAGGTAGGGCAATCAGAGTCAAATGACTTGCCCAAGGTCACATGGCTAGTTTTTTTGCATGTGTGCATTAAGTGTCTGAGGCCAGATTTAAACTCAGGTCCTCCTGACTCCAGGGCTGGTGCTCTATTCATTGCACCACCTAACCGCTCCCTCTTCTTTTATTCTTTATGATAAAGAATGACCTCCGGTCAGAGATGGGAATGGAGATACTGATAGCTGAATGATGTAAGAACAAAAGATATCAATAATATTTTTTAAATGGCTGAAAAACTAGTAGAGTATTTTCCCCAGAGCTGAATTTACCACTTCAAACTCGAGACCAAGATATTTTAATATAATACAATTTAGAACTTGTCAAACAAGAAGAAATTATTAAATTCAAAACAAATACATTAAATTAATTTTGCAGGTTTCACACTTTTCATTATTTTCCAACACCCCAAAGAAGGAAGCATATTTGTTTTCTAACCCTAACAGAAATGTTTCTCTTAATCGGCCTCAGCTACTTAACACTTACTAGCTGTGTGACCTTGGGCAAGTCACTTAACCCCAACTGCCGTCCTTCCCCCCTCCAAAAAGCAAAAAAAAAAAAAAGTTTCTCTTAGTATATGCTTGTCCAATTTTGCTTATCCTAGTCTTCTTGACAAGTTATCAGTAATCTTTTTCACACACTCCCCTACTGCCAAACTGAAGCTTTTTACTAAAATGACATTCAGAATATTACATGAAAATGAGACATACAGAAGATCAGACATTTAAGTGTATTCACTGGCTCAGTCTTTACCAAGGTCCCCTGAAATAGATGGAACGAAATACCTCATTACCAGCAGCTAGGTGATAAGAGTGCTGGGGCTGGAATGAGGAAGACCTGAATTGAAATAGTCTGCCTCAGTCTCCTCAACGAGAAAAATAACACCGACATCCCAGATGGCTGTTGTTGGGATCAAATGAAATAGTAACTGCAAAGTACTGAGCACACCGTAGGCACTTGATAAATGCTTATAGTCTCTCCCTACACAGTAAACAAATGCTACTCTGTTTTCTTAAAAGAGAAAAACAGGAAAAAATAAAGTGACCTGCATTTTCACCTAAACTCCAAATCTGTGCTATGCACCTCCCCTGGCTATTAGGCCACTTCATGCTGAACGTACTGCAGAGGGGATTAACATTTATCAATGGAATTCACTCATTGTCTCTGATCTACAAATGGCATAAATTACATTGCTACTAGTCCTATTGTCAGAAACCACAGGAGTTTGACATATTGACTATAAAGATTTCCATTTCCTCATCTATAACATTAGGGTAGATGACTACAGACGGCCTTGAGGTTCCTTCCAGCTCTAAGAGCTATGATCCTATGAATGGATTTTTCTCTAGTGCTTTTCAGATACAAGCACTTTAAATATATTATCTTCTTATGTGATTCTCCACAACAACCCAGGGAGGTGCATGTTAAAAGGTTGGTTTTTTTGTTTTGGTTTGGGATTCATTTTGGGGGGGGAGGGGGAACCAGACCTATGATTTCATTGGTGTAAGAAACTTCTGGTGAGGAAACTCCCTTTACCAATGCTTACTGGCACCTGCATTGCAACTTACAGTCTTAAAAAGAATTATCTAGGTCACTACAAAGTTAATAACTGTTTTATATATATGTGTGTGTGTATGTATGTATATATATAATTTTTAATAATAAGTGACCACTACACAGCTGCTATGTGTCAGAACTGGGATTACAGTAACATAGTGTCTGATAAACCCAAAGACCCAAGCCTTTGGGTAAGAACTCACTATCTGACAGAAACTGCTGGGAAAACTGGAAAACAATAAGGCACAAACTAGGTATAGGGCCACATCTAACACCATATACCAAGATATGGTCAAAGTGGGTAATGGATACATAAAGAGTGACAATATAATAATGTCTAATGTGAAAGTATTTGCAGATCCTATACTTGATTGTATGCTGTCATGGCGGGGAGGGGAGGAAGGGAGAGAAAATCTGAAACTCAAGGAATTGTGAATCTGAATCTTGTAAACTAAAAGTAAACAAATTAATAAAGACCAAAAAATTTATTTTAAAAAAAAGAGTGACAGCATAAGCAAATAAGAAGAGGAAGGAGTAGTCTACTAGTCAGATCTACTGAGAAGGGAAAGATTCGTGACCAAACAAGAGATAGAGAGCAGTACAAAAAAAGGAAAATAAAAAAGAAATTCAGAAGTAAGAGAATGTTTATTATTTCTGAAGCAAATATGTTTACCTAGGATTCTCAACTTACTAGGGCAGAACACAGGAGGGAGCCGTGGGCCAAATTCTTCTCTTTCGTCCAGCTGCATCTTCTGTAAAGTAACAGGAGGCACCGATTCATTGACCACCACTGCACTGACTGGATAAAATGAGTACATTTTAATTTTTAAAAAGAAACACCTTAGGGGAAAAAAATTTACAAATATGCAGGACTGTCTTCTATCACAAAGTAATGATGCAATTTAACGAAAAATTAATCACAGTGTACAAGTTAATAACCCTATTTTCTTTCTTATATTTTTGGAGAAAAAGAACTGACATATTCAACATTTTATATTTATGTGGAACTTTTCTGTATAAAGTTTGCCAAAAGATTAAATTTATATACCTAGGTTAATAAACATAATAAATATTGTCATTAAAAGATTTTTAGCACACACAAACTATACAGAAGGGATCATAAAACCCATATAGTCTTAGAATACGTTTTTTTCTATAGAAAAAAAACTAACAAACATATTACACTAGACCTCAGTATAGTTTTTCAAAGATCCAAACTTGAATTTGCAAATATGAGGACCTAAGAAATCAAGTGAACTTTCATTCTTCATGGCTATTATTTACCTATGATGCGGGCACTGCTGCAGTTCTACATCGCTATGACTGAATACACAAATCAAAGGAAATATGTGTTAAGTGGTTTTCAAACTTTAAAGTGTTCTGTATCAGTTAGTAGGATTGTGAGAAAATTCTGCTTCTTTGGTCCAAAGTTGACAACAATTTAGTTCATGCTTCTGAAATAAAGAATTTTGAAGTGGCATTTATGTTCACCTTGCTCGACAATTCCTCATACAACCAGCAACTTGAAGAAACCAAAAGTAGTGACTACAAAAATCTGCCTCCACAAAGAAACAATGAGGAACAAAATAATCTCGAAAGTCATATCCATAACAGAAGCCTAGCTAATTAGCTATTATGGACATGGGTGTATAGAAAGAAATTAATACTTAAGTGTCAATATCTGTCAACATATGTTGATTTGTTTTTGTTTAAAGTGCTATTTGCTATCTCTGGCAGCAAAGAACTAAAAGTAAAGTAGATGTTCATTGATAGTAGAAGGACTAAACAATTCTGATATATTAATACACAGAAACACTATGACACATTAAGAAAAACTGACTGAAATACACAGTGAGGCATGGAAAAATGGATCTGGGCAAAAAGAAGTACAATGTAAATTTAAACTGAACAACATGTAATTATAATGACAAAGAAAAGAGATGAGCATGCAGCTCCCCTCCCTCCCTTGCAGAGGGTTGGCGGCCTGGATGTGGAACACTGCACAACTCAACTATTTACTGCCTGGTTTTACCAAACTGCCTTTTTTCCTTTTCCTTTCTTTCTTTTTATTTATCATAAAGAAAGTCTCTCTGGGTAAGGATATATTAAGAAATGAAGTGATACAGAACAAAAATATTAATAAAATGTTTTAAAGAAAAATTGTAAGCAAGTTAAATGTATAATAAACCATTTAAAATTCAAATACATATCTATAAAGTGAATGTATATGTGCAAAGTCCTACATATTTCACAGACAAAAGTTCACAAAGTCCAAAGGACCTGACTTAATTAATTATAAAAATTTCAAAAAATAATTCCTTTTTAGCTATCAAAATTTGCATTGGTTTAAATCTTTCTGAATAGATTTAAAGTTCTGCAAACTATTTTTGTTAGCACCTCCACAGATAGGGTGAAACAAAAGATGGCAATAATCAATTATCATGGCTATCCTAAAAATCCACCAGATACTTGCATTACAGAGAAATAAGAAACAGTCCTTGTGTAGTAGTGATAACATAACCTATGAAGCCTAGTCAAGGCACAATTATTGCTGCTTAAATTAAATCAGTTAGGTAATTAAACAAAGAATTATCTTTGATTGTAAAGTATCCTAATCTGAAACTCTGCAGGTAAAGCAAATAAGTAGTTTTTCTATAAATAGTTTCATTTTCTGCATTAATTACAAAAGTTTTTAAATATGGATGACAAATACCTTGTATATCAGATGATGTTTCTACCAAATCACTTGGCTTTGGAATTTTAGAATCTGATTCTCCGGGATCAGCTTGACTGTCTTCATTTTCACTTTCATCTTCTTCAGAGGAAGAGGATTTTTCATCAGAAGAACTAGCAAAGATAGCTTTAAATAAATCCATGGATGGTCTGCTACCTTCTTCATTCTGCTGATCTGCACTTTCATTTTCCACCTGAATATTATACAGTAAGGACAGTGCACAGAGAAAGAGAAAAAAGGAGGTATCAAAATATTAAAGGAGAGAAAAAAAAGAATTAAATGCACAGAACATTCAATAAGCATGTGTATACGCTTTGTGAAGACTGCCCCAAAGCTAAGACCCTGGACGCTAGGAGCAGTACCAAAGTACCCCTTCAAAATAGGGTCCAAGAAAATAGTCCAGTCAAGAGGTGCTGAAGCCCTGAATTAGGGCAGTTGCAGTGTGGTAAGAAGGGGATATAAGAAATGTTGAAGAGATAGAATCAATAAGACTAGACAAGTGAGCCAGAATAAAAAGTAAAAAATGACTCCTATGGTCACATCATAAACAAATTACAAACAGAAGAAAGAAATTACCTAGTAGACCTATGAATAGGGGAAAAATTCAAGATCAAACAAGAGAAAGAAAGGATATTTTGATTACATAAAATTAAAAAGTTTCTGTACAAATAAAACCAATATAATTAATATTAGAAAGGAAAGAGGTTACTGGGGAAAATCTCTATAGATGGTTTCTTTAATAAAGGTCTTATTTCTAAAATAAAGAACTGATTTAAATGTCTAAGAATAAAAGTGATCCCTCAACTGATAAATAACCAAACATATGAACAAGCAGTTTTCTTTTTTTTTTTTTAATGCAATTTACTTTTATTATCTGTTCTGAATTTTCTCCCTCCCAGGTCTGTCCCTCTTCCCCCTTACTAGTTGAGAAAGCAAAAAAAGGCCCCAAAACCTATTACAAATATGGCTAGCAAAGCGAAACTAATTCCCACAATAACCATTAAAAAAAACCCTTTAATATACACTTTGATCTCATTACCTCTCTATGTGGAGGTGGACAGGATATTTCATCATGAGTACTCTAGTATTATAGTTGGTTCCACTGTGTTGAGCAGAAGTTCTAAGTCTTTCAAAGTTGTTCATCTTCACAGTATTAATATTACTGTATACATTATTCTCCTGGTCAGCTTACTTCACTTTGAAACAGTTCCTACAAATCATTCCAGGTTTTTCAAAATCATTCCCTTTAACATTTCATTTTTTTTTTGCTTTTTTGGAGAGCAGTTGGGGTTAAATGACTTGCCCAAAGTCACACAGCTAGTAAGTGTGTCAAGTGTCTGAGGCCAGATTTGAACTCCTAACTCCAGGGCTGGTGCTCTATTCACTCCATCACCTAGCCGCCCCACCTTCAACCATTTCTTACAGTGCAGTGGCATTCCATCATATACATACACCATAACTGGTTCAGCTACTCCCCAACTGAAGGGCACCCCCTCATTTTTCAATGCTTTGAGACAATGAAAAGAGCTCCTATAAATATTTCTTTACACACAGGTCATTTTCCTTTCTTTGTTCTTTTTGAGGAATAGACCACTTAGTTGTGGTATTGCTGAATCAAAGGGTATGTATTTTGACTACGTGAACAGGCAGTTTTCAAAGGAAGAAATCTAAAGTTTCACTAGTCATATGAAAAAAATACTACAAAATATATTTTGCATGACTACACATGTATAATCTATATCAAACTGCTTGCCTTCTCAAGGAGGGAAAAATGGAGGAAGGGAGAGAATTTGGAACTCAAAACTTTAAAAAACAAATGTTAAAAATTTGTTTTTATATGTAATTGGAAAATAAAATAAAATATAAAAAATTTCCCCCAAAATATTTCAAATGACTGATAAATAGAGAAATTAAAATTAAACTAACAGTGAGGTTCTACCTCACACCTATCAGATTGACAAAGCTAACAAAAATATAAAATGACAAATGTTAGAAGAACTACAGGAAAATAGACACGTTAAATGATGCACTATTGGTAAAACTGAATTGATCCAACCACTGTGGAAAGCAATTTGTAACTATGCCAAAAAAGTTACTGTGTGCATATAGTCTTTGATCCAGTATTACCCCTACTAGGCCAATACCTAAAAAGACCAAATAAAGAGAAAAAGGACCAAGACGTACAACAGTATTCAGAGTAGCTGAATAGTTACACTGGCTAAGACCTAGAAACTAAGGAAACACCCTTCAACTGAGGAATGGCTAAACAAATTATATCATATAAATTTAGTATCATTGTGCCATAAGAAATGACAAAAGAGGGGGTGGCTAGGTGGTGCAGTGAATAGAGCACTGGCCCTGGAGTCAGGAGGACCTGAGTTCAAATTCGGCCCCAGACACTTGACATACTAGCCATGTGACTTTGGGCAAGTCACTTAACCCCAATTGCCCTCCAAAAAGCAAAAAAAAAAAAAAAAAAAAAGAAAGAAATGACAAAAGGGAGGATGTCAGAGAAACCTGGAAAGATATGTATGAATTGATGCAGAGTAAGAGAACAGAACTGAGAGAAGAATTTATACAATAATAGTAGCAATGTGAAAACAAACCTCATAAAGACTTAAAAAAAACTCTGATCAATGCCAATGACCAGCCAGGATTCCAAAGGCACAAGGAATAAGGGGGCTACCTATACATGCCGACAGAAAGCTGAGGGGTTCAAAATGCAGAATGAGATACATATTTTTGAACATGGCTAATACAGAAACTTGTTTTGCTTGATTATGTATATTTGCTGGAAGGATTTCTTCCCTTCTTTCTCTGGGGGATTAAAGGAGGCAGGGGTATAGACAATAAATGCTTGTTAATTGAAAAAATGTTAATATGTTAAAAAAATTTAATACCTCTTAGGTTGTAAACATGAGAGACTAGAAGAAAAATATCTTCTATAGAAGGAGGAAAGTTTAGAGAAAGGGTGAGCTGAGAATTTAAGTCAATAATTCTGTTTCAATATTTAATACAGGCAGAGTTATACATAGTATTGCTCTACTACTTTAGATGAATCTAAATAATTTTTCTAACACTATTAAAAAACACTGCTTAGGGGCGGCTAGGTGGTGCAGTGAATAGAGTACAGGCCCTGAAGGTCCTGAGTTCAAATCCGGCCTCAGACACTTAATGCACACACAAATAAAAACCTAGCCGTGTGACCCTGGGCAAGTCACTTAACCCCAATTGCCCTCCAAAAAAAAAAAAAACACTGCTGAGATTCTAGGACTCAATAACTCACTCGGTAAATAAGAGTAACTAACAAGTCCAGAAATCATTGTAATGGAGAAAAATAATGTTCTCAGCACAAATATAAGAATATGACAAAAATAGCAGTCTCATATATACCTTAGTTGAAGATGATTCCACTGTACTCCCTTCAGCATTATTTACCAATGGCCTCAGCTGTTTCTGAATTTCAACTTCTGATCTAGCCATACTTAGAAACTCACTAATAGAATCTTCTTTCTTCTCTTCTTGGTCAGGTATATCCCACCTAGATGGCTTTCTTGGTTCTAAAAATTGATTGATACCAACAACAATACAGTCATATAAATGAAATTCTCCATCACAAAGATCGCTTATTGCTTCTTATTCACTATTATACAGAACCTGATTTATAAATTTCTGAGCAATTCTAATGAAGTTTGCAAGCAATTTGTTTTCTTAATGAATAACATTTGCTTCAGGTTCCACAATTGGCCACATATGAATACAGTGACTCTTTATTATTATATTAATCAAATGATATTCTACTCACTGTTGCGACTGTGATTCTGTTGCACCCTTTCATTTGATACTTGAGTTGTGGTTACTGTTGTAGGCTCAGCTATTGTTAAAAAGTTAAATACTGAATACTTATCACGTTTAACTTTTGGCAATCCAACTATAGTTGAACTAAAAGGAAGAAAAAGATGAATTTTAATTAATACCAATTTTCAAATAAATTATCCTTAAAATTGTCAATTCTTTTTACTTTGTCCTAATAGCCCTACAAAGAGCTGTATTAATTAAAATACTTCAACATTTTAAAGAACCAATTTTAATTGAATTTTTTAAATATTCATTTGTAGGGTAGAAGAGAAGTGTTTTCCAGAAGCAGGGCAGCTTGAAAACTACAAGTTGGTGATCTTATATATTTGTTTTTTTGGTTTTTTGGAGGGGTAAAGGCAAGGCAGTTGGGGTTAAGTAACTTGCCCAAGGTCACACAGCTAGTGTGTCAAGTGTCTAAGGCAGGATTTGAACTCAGGTCCTCCTGACTCCAGGGCTGGTGCTCTATTCACTGTGCCACATAGTTGCTCCTTATCTTATATATTTAAAAGAAAAAAAAATCCAAACTGTACATAATAGAAATCTGAAGTTTCATGTACAATCCTCTTTTTTTAATTCTACTTTATATATGCAAATGAAAATGCTTCAGTCCAGAATAAAAATTAAAATTAATTTTAAAAGGAGTATTTCCTAATCAAATATGCCTATATTTAAGTATTAAAGACATTACCAGTGAAAACTTACTACAAATGTATGACAAATTTTGGTTTAATTGTACACGTTTTCTTAAAATGCTTGTAACTAAATGCAAAGGACTACATTGCTGAAGGAGGATAAAAGCATATAAATAACATTCAATTTAAACTGCATAAAGAACATAAAAGACAATGTTAAAAGATTTATAGGTAATAGTGAAAACTCTTTAATCTCTAAGACAACTACTAGTAACAGGCAGTTAAGGGTTTATAAACATTTAAATATAAAGACAAACATTATCCTTACTTTGATAATATGAAAAATCTGTGCTGATGGAAAAATCTACCTTTAACCTTACTATCATATTAACAACTTACTCTGGGTAAGGATCAGGGATGTTAAATCTTTTACAAAGCAGTTTTTCAGGGTGCCACTCAAATTTATCTCTTGTGAGTTTTCCAAACATCTTCATCTTCACAGCAGATAGTTTGTCATCAATATCATTCTGTAAAAATCCAAGTGTTTTATTTTCTCTCTGCCTTTGCACTGTCTTCCCCACCTGAAACACTCCCCTGTCACCACTGCCTCTTGAAATTCTTGGTTTGCTTTAAAACTCAGCTCATACACCATCTTCTACATAAAGTCTTTTCTGATACCCCTAGCCATTAGTGCCTTCTCGTCCCACAGCTGCCCTATATCAATCTTATATGTATTCATATGTACTTCTATTTATCCAAAACAAGAAGACACTTAACCCTTGCTAAGTGATTGAATGACTGTGTAAAAACCTAATTTAATCAACTGAAGACAAAAAAAGGAAGGATTCTTTCAAGAAATCCATTTAAATAAAATAGATCTTTTTATATTTCTATAATGTATTTGATGATTTACCATTTCACGTTATGACATATAACAGTTTCAGTGTGGGAACCCTTTGAACAATGCAGATCAATAATTCACTTGTAACACAGAGTGTCTTCAAGAGTTGCCTAGACTTCATCCCCCTCTGACTGACAACGGTGACAAAAGAGGAAAATGACAAATTCTTAAGCAGCTGCAACAAAACTGGCACACTAATAGACTCTTGGTGGAACTGTGATTGGTTCAGTCATTTTGGAAAACAATTTGGAACTATACCCCAAAAGATGCAAATTGTGCATATCTTTTAACTTAACTCTATTACTATAAGGCTTTTGCCCCAAAGGAAAAAAGACAAAAGGGACCTAATATGTATAAAATGACCATAGCCCTTTTCAAAAACTGGAAAACAAGAGGTTGCCCTCCATTTGGAGAATGGCCAAACAAATGATGGCAGGTGAATATAATGGATTACTATTATACCATTAAAAAAGGACAAAATCGGGGCGGCTAGGTGGCGCAGTGAATAGCGCGCCGGCCCTGGAATCAGAAGGACCTGAGTTCGGAGCCGGCCTCCGACACTTAATCCGCACAAACAAAAACCTATCCGTGTAACCTTGGGCAAGTTACTTAACCCCAATTGCCCTAAAGGGGCGGCTAGGTGGCGCAGTGAGTAAGAGTGCCGGCCTCGGAGTTTGGATGACCCGAGATCAGATCCGGCCTCAGAAAATGAGCACCCACGCATAAACAATGACTAGCCGTATAACCTTGAGCAAGTTACTTAACCCCAATTGCTTTTAAAAAAAAAAAAAAAGGACAAAATGGACAACTTCAAAGGATAATGAAGAGATTGCTATGAAGTGATACAAAGTGAAGGGGGCAGAACTAGGAGAATAATTTATATACAACATTATGAAGAAAAACAACTCTCAAAGATTTTAGAATTCTGATCAATGCAATGGTTAACCAACAGTCCAAATGACTACAGATGAAGTACATCACTTACCTCCTGTCAAACAGATGATGGACTTAAAATATAGAAAGAGACAAATATTTTTTTGCCCCATTTGAGGGCAATGAACACTATAGGAATTTGTTTTGCTGGTTTTATTTTTGAGGATGGTTTTTGTTGTTTGTTCTTGCTCAACTGGTAGCAGAAATGAACGGCAGGAGGGATATTTATAAATGCATGTAATAAAAATACACAAATTTCTTTTTAAAACAACAAAAGGAAAAGTGCCCAAAGAACTGAAAGGTCAAGTAATTTGCCTTCACCCAGCTGATGTGTCAGAGGCTGGACTAGAAGCCAGACCTTTCTCACTCCAACACTAGCCCTTTATCCACTACATCATACTGCCATATTACTTATGAGATTTAAAATATTTTCCTAGTATTTTGTAAATTAAAATTTTACAATACAATAAGATTATGATGGCAAACCTCTTGGTCTCGAGGAACTTCTACTTGGTCTGTGTCATCTTCCTGTTTGGCATGAGTAAATCTGGAGGACAGTGATGAACTGGAGGGCTTGTACAGCAAAGCTGCTCGCACAAATTCATCCCGTTCTCGTCCTCGTTCCCATTCAGTCATCCTGGGATCTAAACAACTTTCCAAAGCATCTAGTGTATAGGACAGAAGAAATAATTTCATCATAAAAACGAAGGGTCTTCCACATGCACCAAAACATTTACAGCAGCACTTTTTGCATTGGCAAAGAACTAGAAACAAAGCCAATGCCCACTGATCAAGGAACGGTTAGACAAGCTGTAGTGTAAGAATATTACTGTGCTTTATGCAATGACTAATTTTGATAGGCTTAGTTCTTCTCAGCAATGCAAGGACCAAAACAACTCCAAGGGGCTCATGATGGAAAATTCTATCCACATCCAGAGAAAGAAATATGCAGTCTGAATGCAGATCGAAGCATACTATTTGCTCTTTTTTGTTTTTTTCTGTTTTGTTTTTCTTTCTCATGGTTCCTCTTCTTTGTTCTAATTCTTCTATAGAATAGGACTAATGTGAAAATATGCTTAATAAAAGTGTATATGTAGAGCCTATATTGGATTGCCTGCTGCATTGGTGAGGGGGGGGGAGAGAAGGAACGGGGAGAAAATGTAAAACTTATGGAAGTGAACATTGAAAACTAAAAATAAATATTTTTTTTAAAAAAGAACATTACTATGCTAAAAGACTTGACAAATATGACAAATGTATCTCTGAGATACAGATTACTTTCCTGCTTCTTTTTAGCCTCATTTTGCATCTGTTTATATACATAATGAGGCTAAAAAGAAGCAGGAAAGTAATCTGTATCTCAGAGATGGGGAACCTGAGCTTCAAAGACACTTCTAAATGCTCAAGTGCATCCCTGTGACTGAATCCAAACTTCACTTGAAGACCTAGAGGACCACATATGGCCTCAAGGCCATAGGCCCCCAACCCTGCTGTATACCAACAAATGTTTTTTTAAAAGGGCCTTAATGAAAATATTTAGTTTGTAAGATGTACCTAATATTTGAAATAATTTATAAATTTTTATGAAAAAAATCAAACTGTACATTCTTGATTTTTCTAACCAGAAACAAAATTTTTACCACAGCAATGTTAAAAAAGTTCTAACTTAAGCTTAGTCTAAGAAAGTACTTCAAAGACAATAAAAGCTCTAATTTTAGATTAGCCTAGAAAAAGTAATAAAACAGTACTGCTTTCTCTCTCACCACGTCAATCAGTTAATTATGTTGTATTTAAGGAAAACATTCATTAAAAATGTAAAAAAAAAAATCTGGTCACCACTGTTAAGTGTTCGGATTTTTTTTTTTTAATTAGAATCTTCAGAAACTCAAACATAGCCGTCTGACTTTTTTAGACTATTGGCCTCTTTGATATAGTAAATGGCTTTTTAAGTAAATGTATTAATAGTTAATGCCTTTTGTGTAACAAGATAGCAAAGAAATCTATAAAAGAGCTTCATCCTTCATTTCTAACATATTTGAAGGTACTCAAAGAGCACAAACTACCCATATTCACTGGTGGTCTGTACATAATCAATTACTGGGAGACATGCACTTAAAGAAGATGAGAAGTGATGCTTAAATCGTTTTTATTAAATTGAAAAATTTCCCCCTCTTTCTTGAATTTGGATAATTAATCAATATCACTGCTCCATCTCTCTTGCTCTTTCAATGCTTCCCAATTCCATGGTTTTTTCCCAAGTTTGTTTCTTTGTAATTGCATTCCAGATCCCCCTACCACAAGATCAGCTCTTAGCTACAACAATAGGATTCCACAAGGCCTTGAGGGACCGAAGATACTTACACCCATGTTAAATTTTACTCAAAGATAAAGTGGACTCAGCACCACCAAAATAAAAGACAAGACTTTTCTATTTAATCATATAAAAATTCACCTCACCCTACCCTACCGCACCACACCCCACACCACCCCCAGCAGCCTAGAATTACCTAAAAATATATGGTAAAATAAGATCCCCAGATTACCTTTCTCCCCTTGTTTAATATTGCCTAAATACTTCTCATATCGCTTCTGTTTTTCCGGATCTTTTGCAAAAGGTCTGAAATCACTGGATCTTCCTGCAGTTACATCCCCACTCAATACCATCTGGGTGTACGGAGCATCATCTGGAGAATCTGGCTGAAATCTGCTATTCCTAGCTTTTGGTACCAAAGCCTTTGCCTTTATTTCAGCTGCTTTAACTTCAGTTGCCCGTTTCATTTCATTTATTCTTTCTTTATCTTTCTGGGATAAAAACTCTAAAACAGATGTCGTTGTACCTAAATAAAAATAGTTGAGACGTATTAAATGTTTGTGCCTTTCTATGCTTTATTGTGCATTTTAATACCTTAAAATTAGTAAATTTTATATCTTAAATTCATTTTTTAAAGGAGGTTAAAGCCTTTCATTTATATTATCTAATTTTTTTTTCCCATGCTATCCCTGCAAATGAGACACAGGTCAGGTGCTGACATTCAAATTTCAGAAATGGCAAATTTAGAGATGGTAAAAAAACTGCAGTTAAATAATTCAATGCTCATTACACAAGTCAATAACAGAAAATGGACTCTTTCAGTCATCTTACACCTAGTCAGTGGTGTCCCATGCTTGACTGGCCAGTACTTCAATATGCCTCCAAGACACAGGCTACAACTCATCAGCCTGCATCAATGACAAAATCTACATCACAGGCACAAGATAATATTCCAAAGCAGATCTTTGTATCATAATTTATACAGTATTTTCCCCAACACCAGCTTCTGGACTACCCTTCTAAGGAGTAGAGAAGAACAATGACTTTCAGTCTTAGAAATGCTGTTTTCAATCTAAGCAAATGAAGTAAGGAAAAATCGTATTATCACCTTCTCATTTTAGATAATTAAGAACTGTCCTGAAAAATCTGCTAATTATGAGTAGTATGAGTCTGAGCAAAAAGATGGATGGTAAAGTCAACAAACTATCATTAAATAAAGGAATATAAATATATTATTTTTATTAGCTATATATTTATTTGGTTATTTGGCAGTCAGTTCTAATATATGGCATAACAATGCTATTAAAATATCTTTATTTTAACTTATAAAAAATAGAAAATTATGTCTAGATATTCAATGGGTAAAAAAGAACCTACTTAAATAAGTTACATCATGTTCACTGAAATGGTTTTGCTTTACATACCTTGAATAGGAGTTTCTCCAAGCATTTCTCCCCTCTTAGATGCATTTAATTGATACCTGCTTTGTTTTGACATGTCACTTAGTATTTTCCCAGTTGATTCTGATAGTGCCTGACATAAATGAGAATTTTCTGAGGTCGAAGTTATCACAGGTCTGAAATAATGAACTGGTCTGTAATCCTTTGGCAATTCAGGTGGTGGGTAAATCTTTTAAAATAAATAGAAAATACATGTTACAAAAACAAACAAAAAATCCCTTCATATCCTAGCATTCATCCCAGGTAGTTAACGTAAATATGAATGTTACATTTAACTTTTAAAACTGTAATCACAAATTACAAATCTACAGTGAGTGCCTATACAGGATTTGGAGACCCTGTTTAGAACATACTAGTTACAAGAACTACTATGCTTATAAAAATGAAAGTATTTGTTAAAGAACCACACAGACAACTCAATTATTCCTAATCCTTCAGTTTTTATTGCTCCCTAGTTACCACTAAATATACTGCTGGGATGCAATATATTTATAAAATGTTCTATATAAAATGTATCAGTCCCTGGGACCACTGCAAAGCTGTCTCACTGAAATCTATAATTATTTGAAAGAGCTCAGTTAAATGATCCATAGAGGCTGCTGTAGCACTGTGGATAGAGCTCTGTGCCTGGAATCAGGAAAACCTGAATTCAAATTTGGCCTCAAACACTTACTAGGTGTGTGACCCTGGGCAAGTCACTTAAACCTCTGTTTACCTCAGTTTCCTCAACTGTAAAATGGGGATAATAATAGCACCTACCTCCCACAGTTTTTTCGAGGATCAAATAAGATAATATTTGTAAAAGCACTTAGCAGAGTGCCTGCAAGCACTATAAAAATGTTTATCCCCTTCCCCTGGTAGAGAAATAAAGTGTAGGAAAAATGCATATTATCTAGGTTATTGAACAGAGTCAGACAGAAAACACACTGAGTTAGATCACCAATACATTGAGAGATCCTGGAATCCTTACGAATTTATTCTTGGAGTAGGAGAGGCCTTCTCCTTCCGTACCACACACCTTCTCCAACACAAAGGAACAGTAATGGTATCACAAAAACCAATGGAAGAAATGCTTACATTCAGCCTGAAAAGGGCCATGTTCCTGATCCCCAACCACCTATGCAGAGGGGTAGGTATTTTGAATTTCCTAAGCACATGATCTCAGCATCTAGTCTTCTTAGCAGAAAAGGAAAATTTCCTGGGCAGCACCAGGTTTGCAGTTGCTTTATGGGTAACTAGGCTTCAATATTTTCTGAGCTCAAGAGTTAGGAAGCTAGACTTTCTAGAGAGACTTCCTGATATAACATAATCTTTGGAGAAAGAAGACAATTCACATGGCTCCTGCCCAGTGTTCAACTGGGAGAGCAAAACCAATTAATTATTTCAATAAGGAAAATTCAGTCAAAAGGAATTGCTCGGCAAGTTTCAAAACATGTTTACCTTTTGGGGATAATCTCAACCACAAGACTAAGAGTCTTGATGAGACTATGTAAGAATCTGTGAGAAAGGACTCCTGGGAATGAAAAAGGATTGCCCTAACAGCAACTCCAAGTTCAGTTCCCTTTTGGGGAAAAAGGGAGTTATGAGTAGATGAAGTCAATGGGGTCTTTCGGTGTTTCACATTCCTTATTTGTTCAAAGGTTCTAGTGAGATCTTGAGGGTTTTGAGGTAAAATAAAGACTGTTCCATAACCAATAGCCATATTGTATAATGAGTGCCTATATAGGATTTGGGGACCTAGAACATGCTATAAATACAAACTATACCATCGTAATCTTCATCATCACCACCCTCACCACGGTCAACAAAATAACAACTAGCATTTATACAGTACTTTAATGTTTCAAAGAACTTTACAAACGTTACCTCATTTGATCCTCACAACAGCCTTGTAGGATAGATGTTATTATTATCCCCATTTTATAGATCATGAAACTAAGACCAAGAGAGGTGACTTGTTCAGGGTCACATAGCTAGGAAATATCTTGAGCAGGATTTTAACTCAGTTCTTCATGACTCCAAATCCAGCATTGTATCCATGATGCCACCTAGCTGCCCTTACCTAAATTTTATTTTAGAGGCTTTTCTAGAGTAATCCAAGATCAGGGCAACAAGCCAAAGGAAGAAAAACTGAGCCTTTGGAATCAACCTCCCAGGTCCAAGTGAACCTAAAAGTCTTTGGGCAGCCCTGGGCCACAAGTTCCATATGTGTGCTGTTTCTTCAAACAGAAGGTGAGCTCTTTGGATAGGGGCTGTTTTATGGTTGACTGATTACCTTCCTGGATGAGTGCAACAGAATGGCAAACTGAGCTCTGAATTACAGAGGAATCAGTCAAGCTGGACTTCACTGGAAAAAGTATGCAGTGCTCGCAGTATTTCTAAGCTTCTGGCTATGGGGAAAGTCAGACTTTTTAAACACCAATATGTTCCTTGTGATGATCTATGGTTACAAATCTTGACACATAATCCAAAAGATAATGACAAGACACAAAGTAGTTGTAAATAAATTGTGGTATATTACCAAGGATGACTTGTCTGCAAGAAGTGACACAGAAAATATATCTGCCATTTAAAGAAATGAGCCAGTCAAATAACAAGAATGAGAGACAGTGGATAGATAGTTTAGAGATAGCTATCTTGGTATCTACAGTATATTTCCCCTTGCTCCACCATCCTACCCCCCAACCAGGGGGCCAGAACACTGAGCGAATACTCTATGGAGTATTTATAGAAGGATACTGACAAAAAATATACAGTATGCTAAGTAATGGCTGGATCATAACTTGTACTAGTGGAAGAAGAACATAAAGCAATGAGATCAGATGATATGCAAAACTATCCTGTTTGTAATTTGGCTTATAAGGTTCCATGGGCAAGAAAATGCTAGATTTAGGGCTTATTTTTAATTCCAGTAAGATGAGTTTACTATGTTTAACAAACATTGACTTTTATTCACTTTTTTCTTAAATTTAAAATGCAGTTTCTTTAAAAATCTCAGTTATATATTTGGGCTATACTTGGATTAGTCTCATCTGCTATTCTATAGATGACTTATCTATTTGGACTGTAACATACATCAAGGCTAAAATAACTAAACCCAAATTTTGATTACTTTTCTGATAATACTTTAACTTCAAATTTTAATGTCATGTTTTATTTTTTCATCTGACGTATTTGATATAAATAACTGAATTTAACTCCCTACTTCAAAATATAAAACCAAAATTCAGATATTTATGATACTCAGAATTCTCTATACCAATAGATAACCAATGTATTAATAAAGGCACAACAAAGTAACTGAAATGCTTAATTTATAAAACAAATATAAAAGAATAATTTTAAAATATTAATTGTTCTTCTTTGCCTGAACATATATATAATTGTAAAGAGTCTGCATTTATCCTACTTCTCATCCAACAAGATTTTTAAGCTACTTAGAAGTTGAATCATGTAAAATCTAAACTTTAAAACTAGCAAAGTTTTAAAACTATATAACCTAAAGAGGTTGATCAAAGGATAGTATTATATCACCAATTGATAATTTACTTTCTCTGGTACCTCTCTAGGTAAAAGTTCTTAGAGAGTCTAAAAAAAAAAAAAGATGTGTGCTATTTGAATTGTAAGCAGAGAGAGTAAGGAGACCTGAAGCTGACCTTACAAGGTATTGAGACCCTACTACTAAAGGTTTTCATGCATAAGTCCAATGATTATTTATCAGGAATGTTGTAAAGCAGATTTGATTCATGCTTCAATTAGGGAGTTGAACTAGATGATCTCTGAGAGCTGTTCCAACTTTAGTCATCTTCATAATTCCTTTGTTCTAGTAACCAATGAATACCCAATCTATTGAACTGTTAAAGTCAATTAATTTAACTCATGCTTCATCTACCTTCTGTCCAATTCTGTTCACCAGAAAAATTTACCTAAACTCACAAACCACTTATCACAAAGGGTTAGCATTTCCTTTATATGATTTAAACCAATTCTTCTCATTCATTTTCTCTTTCATCACATGGAGTTCTGTTTTTCTTATGGACTAGAAATGTAATTTATCACCACCCACAGGAAAGCCTAACCACTTACTTGAATACTAAACATGAATAAAAGGCATATATTTATTAAGAATTTACTATGTGTACATACTAAATGGGATATCTCACCCTCCAGGAGAGTAGGGGAAAGGGGGATGAGGGGGGGGGTGATAGAGGGGAGGTTGGAAGTATCCACTATAGAAGAGGGACAGGATCAAAGTAGGGAATGGACCAGGTGGGAGGTGAGATGGGTGGGAGGGAAATATAAGCAGTCTTTTACAATATATCTACTATGGTAATGTTTTGCATAGCTATACATGTACAACACATACTGAATTGCTTATCTTCCCAGAGGGAGTGGGTAACAAGGGAGGAAGGGAATAGATGTGAAAAAAGAAGTTTTAAAATTAAATGTTTCATAAGATGTGCAGGCATTGGGGCACAGAGATTCACGTTGCCCTAATGGCAAAGTCGAAGGGGGTATGGGAGAAGATATGGGAGAGAGCAGATTGGATGAGAGGATATCTAGTGGGACTGCTATTCTGGGGTGGTGGATAGGGAAAAAATAGGGGAAAAATTGTAACTCAAAATCTGGTGGAAATGAATGATGTAAACCAGAAGTTAACAAAGCATTTGTTTAATAGATTAAAAAAAAAAAGAATTTACTATGTGTAAAAAAGTATACTAAGTGCTGGGGGTGAAAATACAAAAGACCTAAAGATGTTTACATTATAGTAGGAGACAACACATATAAGGAGGTGCTGGCCAGGGAAAGGTGTTTTGATCTGGGAAGTCTATAACTGATCCTACAGATAATAGGGAATCACTGGTGTTTACTGAATAAGAAACTGATGTGGTCAGACCTTCACCTTAGGAAAATCACTTTGGCAACAATGTGTAGAATAGACTGGAGTGGAGAGAGAGGCTTAAAGTTGGAAAACCAAATAGGAGGTTATCACAACAGCCCATGTAATAGATGATGAGGACCTGAAGCAGGGTGGTGGTTATAACATAAGTGGAAAGAAAATGACATATCTAAAGAGATGTGGAAGCAGAAATAACAAGATTGGGCAAATGACAGGATATGTGCATTGAGTGAAGGTGGTTCCAAAGTTGCAAACTTGGGTGACTAGGATGGTGGTATTCTCAATGGTAAAATGGAAGCTTGGAAGAGAGGTCTGTTGAGGGAAAAGATCATGAATTCCATATGTGAGATGTTGAGTATGAGTTGCCTACCGACATCCCATTTAAAGTGTCTAATGGGAAGCTGATAATGTGAGACCAGAACGCAGGAAGAGTTTAGGGAGCGATATTAGAGAGAGACAAATAGATCTAACAGTCAATGGCAGTGATAATTAAACCCATGAAGCTGATAAGATCACCAAGTGAGAGTACAGGGAGAAGAAAAAGGAGCAAATCGGAGCCTCAGAGTGCACCCACAGTTAGCAGGAATGACATGGATGATGAATGAGCGAAAGAGACTGAGAAGAACTGATCACAGAAGTAGGAGGAGGACCATGTAGTATCATGAACTCATGATTAGTAGTGGTTCCAGATAAATAATAATGGAACATTACTTCCCTCCTAGTAGAAACAGCAAGATTCCCTGATTAAAAAAAAAACAAAACCACAACCAAGACTAGAGATTATATGTACCAGGTGAGCCAAACCACTGCCATCACCTCAACTACCACCTCCCCTTAGACTCTAGAAAAATCAGCTCAGGACTGGACACAAGACCCCCAGGACTAGCAATGGCTCCCTGACTATGAATCTTTCTTCCAGTCTGGTTCCTACAGTCACCCAAAGTGGGCAACTCTTGTGGTTATGCAAGCTGTCAAATGCCTCTGCAAGTGCCACAGATCTTACTTTCCCAGAGGCCATAGCTAGACAGAGGAAAGAAAGAAGTCACTGGCATGGCCAAAAGATTAAACATCAGAGAGGAAATGGTTTTTATCAATGGGCATTTCCTTCTAACCTGCAGCTGAACCTTCCCATATGTATAGTATTTCCTTACTAGAATGTGAGATTCTTGATCTCCTATTTTTAACCTAAAGAATTTTGGACTACGGGTCAGGATGACACATGCTATATCAATAACAATTGCTATATTAAATGGTTTTAAGTACTTTGTTCTTTTTGGTTATATAAGAGAGGATACTATGGAGAGACTGATAAATTAACTGCCATAAAAGACACTATGAATCACTAAAGCATTTTTAAGAGTCAGTTTCATTCTGAGGGGATATCATTTGGCACCTGCCCTGTCCAGCACCTTCAAAATCCTTTCTTTAAAGTATCTAAGATGCACAGCAATCTACAGTCTTCAGATTCCGTCGTTTTTGAATGCCAAACTGTATTGTACAACGTATCTTTCACCACTCTCCTCTAAGACTGTACTCTGTTCTCCTATTAGCAAGAAAAGCATTTAACCAAGGCTAACTCACCTGTCTATTCACTTGGGGTAATACAGGAGTAGGCTGTAAATTTAAAAGCTAAGAGAAGTCTTGTTCAGGACTGGCCAGGAAATGAACCACAATTCCTTTTCTTCAGACTCCGTGCTTCACAACTGAAAGGATGGGGTTTGAGCATGGCCCTTTCCACTTCCTGCTATGACTACAGACAAGTCCCTTCACTTCTCTGAAACTTACTTCCTTTATCTGTAAAATGGGGATAATACCTATAAGAGGGACCCCTCAGGTTTAGTGAGGGTCAAATGAGATACGTCAGAAATGATCATTATGTGGACCCTAAAATTAAATCAAAATGAAGTTCTGGTTTGTTTCTAAAATATTTCTCTTTGAATGAGAGGCATCATCAAAACATAGAAGAGCGTGGGCCTTGGGCTAGAATCTTACCTCTGACACTTACTTGCCATGTGACCCTGGAAAAATCATTTAACTTCTAGACGCACAAGAAAACTCCCTAAGGCTATAAATTAGTCACTTAGACTTACCTCATATCAATGAAATCACAGGTCCTATCCCTATCCTATCCCTTTTCTTTCAATAGAAAGAAGCAACCAGATTAAGTAATGTTTCAAAATACTTGGAGTTTCTAGTAAAGGCAGGTAATTAGTTGCTTTAACTATGAAGAATGTCTGTGATTTTCTGACTGTAATATAGGACGTGATTTCACTAAACGATGACTCATTGATTTACTACAAACTTAAGTTTGAATCTACTATTTTCTGAAAATGTGAAGGGATTTGAGGATTTTTTCCAACTGTTTTTCCAACCATCTTCCCCTACAGTCTAAATCAGGGGTCTGAGGACTAAAACTGTTTTTTTAACATTTTTTTCAACAGTTTTACTGTATTTAAAATAAAAAATGTTTTACTGTATTTTAAAATGTAAAAACCATTCTTAGTTCACTCAGCATTACAAAAATAGGCAGCCTTAAAAAAAGAAGCAGGCCTTTGCCTGTGAGCTGTAGTTTGCCAACCCTTGGTCTACATTAGAACAGAATAAATTTTAAAAGCAAAACTAATAAGGAAAAAAAAATTTGCTTACTTCCTTAGAAGATAAAGGTTTAGATGCCAGGGAAAAACCATCCAAAATTTTGCCAACATACCGTATATCTTTTTCTGATTCTGCAAAGTAAATGTTATTAATTTTAGAAATAAACTATACTATTTACAATAGTGTACCTTTTGTTAAAATTATGCATCATTTAAAAATAAGATAAAGATTTGTATGATAATGAAAGTTACAAAAGAACTAGAGCATAAATCCATCTGTCACACCTTTGTTGACTTAGTGCCTGGGTGGCACGGCCCTACACCACCCTAATTTAAGTACATTATTCAGAACATAGGTCTTTATTTCTGCATAGTTGAAAGGTCAACCAAAACAATGACGTGTTAAAACTTAAAATATCTGGTTCATAAAGTATTAGGTTCTATAAGTAAATAAGTACCTAAAAATATGCTGTGAATAAGAGATCTAAGCAATCAAGAGCACAAGAGATGATTTAAAAAAAAAAAAAGAGTAACTATCACTTTGCAATAGTCAATACTAAAAATAGGTTTAAAAAAAAAACAACATAGAGACTACCCTAGGAGTTTCCTAGCAACTATCCAAAGACAATGTAATAAAACCAAAACCTCCCACAAGCTAAGCATAGGAAAGAATAAAAGGTACTTTTACCTTCTCAAACAAAGTTCTAACAAGATAATGACAAAGAATTTAGTTATATTCTTTGCGTTGAAGGCACTATAAACACTTCAAACATTTATATGTGAATATAAACACAAAGGTTCACAGAATCATAGAATCACAGATTTCAAGTTAGAAAGAACCTAAAGGGATATCTAATCCAACTCCTTCATTCCCCAGATGAAAAAACTGAGGCCCAGAGAAGTTAAATGATTTGTCCAAAGTCACCTGGGTTATAAGCATGAATCTGAACTCACACTGGGACCCAAGTCAATGCTCTCCAAACTGTACCATGCTGTCTCCCTTTGATAAGAAGGCACTATAAACATTCCAAATGTTCATATGTGTACAATGTATATATAAACTCATATGAGTTGTCCTAAAATAAGGATCCTTTTTTTTTTTTTGCTTTTTGGAGAGGAAATGGGGTTAAGTAACTTGCCCAAAGTCACAGCGCTAATAATTGTGTCAAGTGTCTGAGGCTGGATTTGAACTCAGGTCCTCCTGACTCCAGGGCTGGTGCTCTATTCACAGCACCACATAGCTGCCCCTAAAACAAGGATTCTTAACCTGGAGTCCATGGATCCCAAAGAGGTCTATGGATAGATTTCAGGGGAAAAATGAATTTAGGTGGGGGGAAAAAAATCTTTACTTTCACTAACCTTTGGATTCCTTTGTAACTCTATGTGTTTTGTTTTATACAATTAAAACAATATTCTGAAAAGGAGGCCACAGGCTTCACTAGACTGCCAAAGGAGTACATGATAGGAAATAAGTTAAGGAGTCCTGTTAGAAAATATCCTTTCTGGGGAGGCTAGGTGGCGCAGTGAGTAAGAGCGCCGGCCTCGGAATTGGGATGACCCGAGATTGAATCCGGCCTCAGAAAATGAGCACCCACACACAAATAATGACTAGCCGTGTAACCCTGAGCAAGTTACTTAACCCCAATTGCTTAAAAAAAAAAAAAAAAGAAAAGAAAAGAAAATATCCTTTTATTAGGGGCTAAGACTATAAGTTAAAAACGAGGAAAACTCGTTATTTTTAATAAATCATTTCAAAAGCCTCCATAAGATAGCTACATTTATTCAAAATAATTTGAAGACATTTATTAGAATTAAACTACATATGGAATCCAGCTCCTCACCTTTTATCACCTATAATCCCAATCCTGACATTTGGTTTCCAAACTACATTTTTATTTATGATTAATAAAAGAATTGCCATTTTTCTTACCTTGATACTAAATATCTATACTCAAGTTGTTATCTCTTAACAATTACCTTTCCCACTTTTATACTGCTTGGGTGCTGTCCAACCATAGAGTCCATCCCCAGGTTCTTCATCCTTCAAAATGGTATCATACTTAGATAATGTTTCTGTTGCATAGATATCATCATCTTCTTCTTCCAAAGCACCTACGCCAAAAGCCTTAAAAGAAAAAAGATTTACAGATAAATAAATAGAAGTATGAGACACATCTATACTGAAAGATGAAATATGATTTTAAATATTTAATTGGAAATACTTTATTACTACTTGTTTTACCAAGTAAGAGACTTAAACACTGCAGGAATATAAACAGGAGCCACTGAATCATTTTTACACACACATACACTCTCTCTCTCTCTCACTCTCTCCAAACTCCCAACAAACTATGGACCAGCTGGCAAAGGCAAAGGAGGAATAGGAGATAAGCAACCTAGAGAGCTAGGCCACAATTCTCAATTCAGAGTTTGAAAGATGCCCCCCATCAATATCAGAAAAGCGATCTTACAATGCAAGGTTAGAGGACAGTTAAGAGACGAAGAACCAAAAAGGTATAAATAAGAGACATTTTTCCTGTCCTTCACAAGGCCAGTTTGACTGTAAGAAACAGAACCCCAGGCTAACTGTGACCATTCTACACCATCAAGTGATGGATTACAACCCTTAATCTAGGCACACCTAAAACTAGGGAATGGTGCAAGTGTGAAATATCTAGCTATTACTAACTTTGCACAATTCACTGCCTCCACTTTAGTATTCACTATGGCCAAGACCCTGGGTAGCTCCCAGCACAGCTTAGTCCACAAAACTTCCATATGACACAAAGGAACATCAGTACAGACACAGGAGATGTTGAAACATATTCAGGAACCCCAAACTCCTCAAGCTGTACTGCCCTGCTACAAGAAAATGTCTCACTGGACTTTCTCCCTAAGCCCTTTCAAGGACCATAAACTCAGCAGCTCCAGCACAATGGGCCAGCCTAGAACACAAGTCCTGTTTCTTCTTGTCAGACATGGTATCTGCCTGCTGCAGGCAGCTCCAATATGAAAGGAATCTGGTATCCTCTATCAGGACTCCTGGAGGCCATTGTTGCCTTGCTGTTCCACCACAGCACAACTATTCTGTGCCTTCCTAATTGTAGTAACACAGAGATTACAGAAAAGATGGGTGTGATAAAAATACCCATCTAGCTAGTAGAAGAATAATCAAGAAATGATAAACGTATCATTTATTAATTGTCTACCATCTAAAGGCATAAAAAGTATATAGGTTGCTGAGAAACTTGTTAAATCTCTGACAGTATTAAGAAGACCTGTGATTGGCAATGGCAGATTATTTTTAAAGGGAATAACTTATCCCCCTCCCTTTAGTATTAGAAGTGAGCCAGTATACTCTGTCTTTTATTTTATAAATGAGGAAGCTAAAGTAACCACTAAATTGTGTCCAAATTTGTTTCGATTTTGACAATAGAGTTGTTCTTTTGTCATGAACAAGTATGTCTAAGGCATTTCATAAATCTCACTTATATGTCTACATATAAAAAAAACATTAGTGAGAATGAGATTGGTTCTGTTCTGAATTTTTTTTGAATGTAAAATTATATTCTCAATAAAAGTAAGTACAATGAAGCAGTCATCTCCAGTAAAGACATATATATATATAAAGCACATTAAGGAAAGTATATTCATTTGCCATGGCTGAATATTTATAAACTAGTAATGCATTAACCTGTCCTGAAATTCCAAGTTTTCTTCCTTTATTTGGTCTAATGCTTCCAAGAAGATTGCTGGTCCCCTCAGACACATCACTGAAAAGATTAAAGTGCTCCCCTGAAATTCCAAATAATGCTTTCTGTGGATCTAGGCCCTTATAGGCAAGTCCATGAACATTGTCTTTAGGAGTGAAATCCACTGGAGTTGTGTCTTTGGGTGCAAAGGTCACATTATCTGGCAGATAGTCATCATCATCATCCTGCAAAAAATATTTAAAGAAATAAGGTGAATCAATATATAGTAAACCTGAGGCCATAGATATAATAATTTTTAAAAATTATAAGTGCTTTATTAAATTACTATATTAAATCTATGACAAATGACTAAATAATTATGCTTCAAACAGTAAACACTAAATACATACTAAGGTGCAGAGTACTGTGAATATGAAATTTTTATCATTATTATTATTAATAACCTAACTCACTCCAAATCTTATCTCATTAGTGAAGATATCAATACATATATATCACTCTAAGATTTACAAAATATTTTCCTAATAGTCTTGTGAAGCATTGGTAAAACAAGCATTCCCACCCACTTTACAGATGAGGACACTGAGGCTCAGAGGGGTTAAGTAACACAGTCAGTGTGAAACCAGGATTTGAACCCAAGTTTGACAAAGGTTCCAAGTCTAATATTATTTCTACTTGACCATGATGCCTATATAACAGACCCTGTTCTTAAGGATTTTATACTCTTAATTTAGTATACTAGACTGTAAATTAACTACCTTCTGAGAATGTAGAAAAATTTTTAATGTTTAATGTACTGGAATTTCACTCTACTTAAAATTGCTTGAAATAACTGGATTATTTGATTAAAAGTCTTTTAACATCCTATATATGTGGTTGTAGTAGAATTGGCTGGTATTGGCCTAGATCTTTCAGGTCCCTTAATCCCCTACGCTTCACTAAAAATTCCAAGATTCTAGGATTTGAAGTACTCATGGTTCATAAGCACTAATAAGAAAATGTTCTGGAACACAAGTTATAGTCACCACTTAATAGCTCCAGAAAAGATGCACATTAATCTGGAAGAAAAGTGCAGAATGGATTAGAAAGACTCTAAAGGTGAAACCAATTATATAGCATTCTAAATGTCAAGTGATCTAGGCATTTGTACTGAAAAGGAAAGGCAGATTTAATTGAGATTGTAAAGGAAGAATCAAGAGAACTTGGCAACTGACTAGTTATGAAATGAAAGAGGAATTGAAGATTACTCCAAGGTTTCAAACTGGGTGCCTAAGTGAATCTGATGCCACTAACAGAAATGGAGGAGAAACAGTCAACTCAAGAGTTGGGTATGGGGGAAAAAAAAAAGAGAAGTTCCAGGAGAACATTTAGGTAAAAATATGGAGGTGTCAGAAATGTGAGACTCAGATGTTCCTTATCTTGCTCTGTATTCTCCCACAGTGCTATCACCTATCCCCTAGGAACCTCAATACAAATTTTATCTTCAGTCCTGACCTCTAGCCCCAGCCCTAGTCCCACATTTCCAAATGCTTGCTGGACTTTTTCACATGGATGCCCTGCTAACATCTCAAACTCACCACATACATAAGCGGATTTGTTATATTTTACCTATTCCCTCCTGTTTCTCTTCTTGACTTTCCTAAAGTTTTAATGGCACAATTCTCCTAGTCACCTGAGCTTGAAATTTTGTTATCTTTATTAGCTTCCTTTTTTTTTTCAGAGTCCCCTCCTTTTCCTATTTAATCACTAAGACCTGCTGATTATTTTTTCCAGAATTCTCCCAAATCTGCTATCAACCTAGATGAGATTGTCATTACTTCATACAGAACAACTGCAAGAGTTTTCTAATTGGGAAATTGTGATATCACTAGATTCTCTTCCTTCTTATTCATTTTGTACAATGCTGCTCAATTAATCTTACTCTATCATCATTTTAAATATAACACTATTCTGCTAGAGAAAACTTAATGGCTCCCTTCCAACAATATAAATTTCAAACTCCTAAGCCTGGTATTCAAAATTCTATGACATAGCCCTAATTAACCTTTCTAACCTTCTCTTTTCACTCTCATATATGAACATTACATTAAGGTCAAACTATACTGCTTATCTTCTCCCAAATACACATCATTCATTCCCATCCCATGTCTTTCTTTGTGCTGATCACTTTGTCTATAATCAATACCCCACCCCAAATACACTATTTATTAGAATTCTTTCTACCCTTTAAGGCCCAGATTAAATGCCACATTTTTTTTATAATGCCTTTCCTGATCAACTCAGCTCAAAGTGGTGACTCTCTGCCCCCACATTCCTACAGCATTTGGACTGCATGAGACTGAAGGCATTTACCACATACCACTTTGTATGATAGATATTTCTGTTTGCATGTTTTACCCTCCCATGTTAGGCTATAAACTCCTTGACAACAAAGGCTCTATGTAGCCCTCAGAGGATGGCACCCAGCACAAAATAAGGACTTAAAGCTGTGTTGAAAGAACGTATGATTGAGCGTTAGAGCAAGAACTCTGTCCTCTATTTTGGTCACACAGCAATATATTTTTCTTATTTTCTGTTTCTCAGCTGTGATCTAAAGAGCTAAGATTGTTAGATAAGGTCATTTAAAACTAATATGTTACTATAAAGCATATAGTGTGCATTTATTACATCTTTTTTTGACTGAAAACAGATTTTTAAAGTGGTTACTTAAAAAAATGCTAAGCATCCCATTTCTATCTTGAAAATTACAGTGAGAATAGAATATTAATGAACCTACACAATACCTCTGATCCTTCAGAACCAGTAGGGGGTAAAGCACAACCGTAGATTTTTACTCCAGGAGCTATAAAAGACATTTGAAAACAGTTAGTCATGTAACATTAAAAGATACTGACAGTTATTCCAGTAAATCATCATTTTTAAAAGAACTCATCATTAATATTCTTTTAAAAGGTATGTGATAAACTTTAAACAGTAATACAAGTACTGATAATACAAGTATCTCCTCAAGGAGATAAAAAATAGAAAAATCTCATACACACCAAAAAATTAAAAGCAGCACTTCTGTGGTAACAAACAACTAGAAACAAAACAGATGTTCACTGACTGGGAAATGGCTAAACAAATCGTGGCACATCAAAGTACTGAACTATGACTGGAGCTTATGAAATGGTGACTATAAAGAATTCAGAGAAGCACATAAAGATTTATTATTAACTGATGTAGAAATCAAAGAGACAAGATTCATGACTGTAAAATGGAAATGGAAAAAACCAAAAAAATGAATGATTTTGGATTATAATGATAACACTTGGTTCTAGAAGCAAATTAAGAAAATGCACCCCTTTCTCTTGCTGAAAAGGTGAGAGGCTATGGGCATAGAGTACTGTATATACTGTCAGACATACATTCATTAGTTTTGCTGAACTTATTTTTTTTCTCTCTTCTTTAATATTATAAGGGATGATTCACTGGATAGGGGGAACAGATATATCTGAATTTGAATGTGATAGAAACAAACTGCATCAATAAAAATAATGTAAATAGTGTAAATAAAAAGACCCATGGAGGAAATGTATGACAGCCCCCCCAAAAGAGGAAAAGGCATAGCCACAAAAATATTTATAGCAGGGGCGGCTAGGTGGCGCAGTGAGTAGACTGTTGGTCCTAGAGTCAGAAGGACCTAAGTTCGGATCCAGCCTTAGACACTTAACGCACACACAAACAAAAACCTAGCTGTGTGACCTTGGGCAAATTACTTAACCCCAATTGCCCTCCAAAAAAAAAAAAAGCAGCATTTTACTAGGCAGCAAAGTGGGTGCCCACTGACTGCAGAATGGCTGAACAAATCGTGACATGTGAACATAACAGAACATTATATTACCATAGAAAACAACAAATATGAAAAGAAAACCAAAAACTTGGGAAGGTATGTGTAAACTGATGTAGAGCAAAGCAAACAGAACCAAGAAAACCATCTATATACACAGCCACAATAACGTAGTGGAAAATACTGAAAAACATCAGAACTCTGGCCAAAGCGGTGACCAATTTTGACTTCAGAAGATTGACTATGAAACATTTTGCCCTCTAAAGGAGTAAAGGATTGACAACAGGCCAGAATGCAGTACGCATTTTTAAAGATGGTCCTTGTGTTAGGACTTATTTTGCTTAACAGCAAACACCCTTTTGTTAAAAGGGAATGTAACACTGGGAAGTGAAAACAATGCAAAAACCTTTAATAAAATATTCATTTTAAAAAAATATACATAGGGGCGGCTAGGTGGCGCAGTGAGTAGAGTGCCAGCCCTGGAGTCAGAAGGACCTGAGTTCGGATCCGGCCTCAGACACTTAACGCACACACAAACAAAAACCTAGCCGTGTGACTTTGGGCAAGTTACTTAATCCCAATTGCCCTCCAAAAAGCAAAAAAAAAAAAAATATATATACATAATGAATACAATAATATACTATATAAGGGGGAAAAGGTCCATAGGTTATATAACATAAAATGTGACTGGTAGGATTGTAGATACCTCAGTGCTTGTTACTAGAACAAGAAGCAACAATTCAAATAGTTATATAAACTTTAGAGTTTACAAAGTATTCCTTTATAACAGCTCTATGAGACAGGCAGATGGGTAATATGTGCATTATCACCTTCACTTTACAGATAAGGACCTTAAGCTCAGAAGGATTAAGTGATTTGTCCTGGGTCACAAAGCAAGTTAGTGTCATATGGGATTTGATATGATATCTCTCCTGACACTATCATTCATTCACTCAACATTTATTAAGTACCTGCCATGTGCAATGCTAGATGCTGGTCCTACAAAGACAAAAATTGACCCAGTCCCTCAAGGACAACCAAACTCAAAGAACATTACACAAACACACAAGTATAAGACATGGTAAGAAATCACAGGGGCAAAAGATCCATAAAAAGTGCTCTCTTTCCATGATCCCAAATCACACCAGAGTTTCTGCAGTAAAGGTATGGGATGAATTCCTCCAGTCAAGCATTTACTGAGCAGGTAACATGTCCCTTGCATATTTGCTAGGTACTATGGAGGAAACAATGTTTAAAGCATGGTTTCAACCCCTGAGAAACACTTAACCTAATTAGAGAGACAAAACTAACATACATCAATTAGAAAATAGTAGGGCTCTTCCCTCCCTTCACTGCAAAGTGGGCGGCGGGGGGGGGGGAGTAGATGGGACACAACTATATATGTTGCTGATTTTTTAAAATCTTTTTTTTAATCTTTCATAAGGGAAGATTTACTGAGCCGAGGAGAGGGTTATATTTGGAAATTACTTTGACGCGAAACAAAAGGTAGCAATAAAAAAAAAGATAAAGGGCAATAGTTTTAAATTTTGTATTAGCAGTACCTGTCGTATGGAACGATGAATGTGAATTATTCAGGGAAACTTGGATAGATTTATAAAGCAATTCAGAATAAGGAAAAAAAAGCAGAGTCAATAGAACAATATTCAGAGACAGCTAGGTAGTGCAGAGGATAAAGCACCAGTCCTGGAGTCAAGAAGACCTCAGTTCAGATCCAGCTTCAGACACTTACTAGCTGTGTGACCATGGGAAAGCTGCTTAATCTCAACTGCCTCCAAAAACAAACAAACAAACAAAAAAAAGAACAATATTCACAATAACTGTGACAATGTAAATGAAAACAACATTAAATGGAAACAAGTCTCAGATCAAATACAATGAACAACATTCAAACCAAATTATTAAAATCAAAGTACACATCCTTTCTTTCTGTTAACAAATAGCATGTGGTTAAAGCAAAAAGTGACATGTTACTATAAACTGCAACCACTCTTTTAGTCACGGTTTGTCTTACTGTGCTCAGGAAATATACTTTATCAGAAGTTATCTGGAGGTAGGGGAAGAGATGTCTGCTGTGTCAAAACAAACCGTATCAAATAAAAATCAACAATAGTGACTAAAGGAATTCTGGAAAAAAATAAAATAAAACGAGGCAGACAAGATGGTCAGAAAAGAATTCACAAGAGAGTAGGACTTGAGCTGGGTTTTGAGAATATGCCTAGGGAAAGGTGGTAAATTCTAGGTTGCTGACTGCATGAACAAAAGTAGATAGATACAAACATAACCCATTTAAGATAGAATGAGACAAGTGTGTCTCTAAAGAAAGGTATGTGTTTAGTTGAAGTGGATAATAAGACTATACAGATATGATTTTATTATGGAAGGCCTTCAATGCACAGCAGAGTAATTTATACTTGATATAGTAAGAGCTTTTTAAGAGCTTTCAATCCTTGAATAGAAGTGACATTTAGAAAGCAAGTTTTTGGAAGATAAATATGGTAACAGCATTCATGATGAGTTAAGAGGCAGGGTAGAGATCTGTGGTAAGAAAATCAACAAAGAAACTATTTTAGTAATCCTTGTATATGGGATAAAATATTAGTCTGGTAGTAAAAGGAATGGAATGGAACAGATGAGAAACTACCATTTTCCCATTTGCCCTGGCTCAAAAATGCCCCTGTACAGCAGAGGTTTACTAAATACTCACTGAACTGAATCCTTGATTCGTATTTCTAATTTCCCTAGTTCTACTTACCAAGACCTACCAACTGCTCTGTTGAAAGTATTTTTTCATATTCCTATCATAAAATAAAAGCAAAAGGATCAGGACAGAGAATTAAGATATACCCACTAATAGAATATCATTGAATAAATTGTTTTAAATTTCTTACACGTCCAAAGCCCGGGGCTAGGACCTAGAGATATAAAGATGAAACATTACATAACCCTTGCCCTTAAGGAATTTATGATCTAGTAGAGAATATAAGAGATATAGATAACTAACTTCAATAAGAAACTAAATAAATTAGGAAACAAAAAGAAGGGGAGTCACCACGTTCATAAAAGTGGAATCTGGCAAGTGTAATTCTAAGGAAGATGAGATTCATAAAGTGGGTAGCCACAGTGTCAAATGCTATAGAAAGATTAAAAATCAGAAGAAAAAAAGGCATTGAATATGGCAGGAAGGTGGTCACTGGTAACTTTTAAGAAAATAGTTTTGGTACAAAACCTGAAGAAGCCAAATTAAGTGAATAAATGGGGCAGCTGGGTAGCACAGTGGATAGAATACCAGGCCTAGAGTCAGGAGGACCTGAGCTCAAATCTGGTCTTAGACATTTACTGTGTTACCCTGGGCAAGTCACTTATGCCTCTTTGCCTCAGTTTCCTCATCTGTAAAGTGAACTGGAGAAAGAAATAGCAAACCACTCTAATTTAATCTTTGCCAAGAAAACCCTAAATGGGATTTCAAAAAGTTGGACACAATGACTGAAGTGAGTGAGTAAACAGAAAACTGAACTAATGGGTGTAAAGGAAATAAAAGGAAGTAGAAAGACTAGATTATTTTTCAAAATAAGGTTAAGGGAGAGCCAAGCATTTCTGAAGGCAGAAGGGAAATATTCTATGGCAAAAGGAAGAGCAAAGATTCTCAGAAACATAGGATTAAGATTTCAAGAGAGACAAAAAGAGTTGAGATCCATGGTATAGATAGAAGCATTAGTTTTAAGAAAAAGACTTCTTTAAGAAAAAGATTCATCCCCTGGAACTAGAAATAAAGACCAAGGGAATAATTGTATGGCCAGTCACCTCAATGTGAAGAACAGGACTAAGAAGGCATTCATGATGAATGGTCTCAATTGTTCTCTGTAAAGGAGTCAAAGTTACCCCTTGAGAATGAGAGCATGAGAGAAACAAATGACTTAAAAAAAAAAAAGACAAGTAACTGATGTGGGAAGTTTGATAATAAGTTTGTCAATAAGAGATGAATTAAAGGGACTGAGGAGCAGCGGTGAGTGAGTGACAGACCAAAGTCTGAAAGCATGAATTTCTAATGAGTCACTTCTACATGTTTTTATCTTCCTCCAAAAACATTTTGTGGATGTGAGGCAGGAGGAGAGTCACTGGAGGTGATCCAGGACTAAGGACTGTTGTATCAGTGAACAAAGACAGGTACTTTGAAACGGATGGTTCCCTTAGGCTTAGTCTAAGGCCATAGTATAATAATTAGACTATAAAGGGACAGAACCTCAGCCTCATTAGCTATTCCTCTAACTATTCCTCTAACTCTTCTGAAATGACTAGGTGATTGGAATGTACTTAATAATAAACATACACACCAGGTTTTTGCCTTCGTGGCTTTCTCTTTACTCGAGGACCAACTCCTTGTCCTTCTTTCCAACCCATTTTTCGTAACAATTCAAAGCCAATGGATAATCTAAAAGGAATAAATATTACATAGTGATTTAAAAATAGAAATTCTATAGACAGGATACAAAAAGTTATAAAGGCAGAAGTGCTACAACAAGAAGTAAACATTAAATGAAAAATTCTACTCACTTTGCTGGTGCTATTAGGTCATCTAGTACAGTGGCTCCAGGAATAGGTGCAGCAGCAGCAGCCAACTGCCTGGCCTTTTCTCTAATTCTATCTTTGGTTTTAGAAGCAAAATCATCTGTGGTTACAATTGCCTTAGGCGCGATCCCAAATTCACTAAGATCCTTTAAAAAAAAAACAACTCCTTTTTGGTATTGGACTATAAAACAGACTTGAGCTCTACAAAATAGCAAGGTTTTCGGATGAAATTTGAGAACTAAAAATAACCTGAAATACAAAAACTCAAATAACAGCATCATGAATATATATATATATATATATATATATATATATATATATATATATATATATATATATATATATATATATAAAGCAGAACCTCACAGACACCAATGGACATCAATAGACACTACTTTATTTATCTTTAAACTTCTTGAAAAGAGGGAGTGTATTATTTTGAGCCATACAGAACCTAACACAGAGTACATATTTTGTTAAAGCTTCTTAGAAATGATAGTTTTGCAAACCTACCTCTTCATCCATAAAATCTTCGGGACCAAGAACAGTTTTATCTGCTCTGTTTTGTCTTGAAGATATAAAGGTAGAGGGTGTCCATCCTTGAAAAATAAAAGTTAAAAATTAATTTATGTAAATTTAAGAGCCAAAAATAAATACTACTAATAAATAACTTACAATTATGCAGTATCTTACAAAAAGTTTGCCTCATAACATTCCCATAAGGTAAGTGCTACAAACATCATTAATCCCCATTTTCCAGGCACAGAAGTTAAGGCCCAAAGAGGTTGTGTGACTTACTCAAAGGCACAGAGTTATTAATGCTAAAGCCAGGAGTCAAACCCATACCTTCCATTACTTTCTCTAAACTATCATTCCTCTTTAAATGAAGCCATTTCAAATATGAATTGTAAACAACGGAAAAAAAAACAAAAATAGATTACCTCTGAAAATATGCTTACTTGGGGCGGCTAGGTGGCGCAGTGAATAGAGCGCCGGCCCTGGAATCAGAAGGACCTGAGTTCGGAGCCGGCCTCCGACACCTAATCCGCACAAACAAAAACCTAGCCGTGTAACCTTGGGCAAGTTACTTAACCCTAATTGCCCTAAAGGGGCGGCTAGGTGGCGCAGTGAGTAAGAGCGCCGGCCTCGGAGTTTGGATGACCCGAGATCAGATCCGGCCTCAGAAAATGAGCACCCATACACAAATAATGACTAGCCATGTAACCTTGAGCAAGTTACTTAACCCCAATTGCTTTAAAAAAAAAAAAAAGAAAGAAAATATGCTTACCATTCAAGCACTTAAAACTGCTATAGAAGTAATAAAAACTTAAAATACAAGTTTTTAAAAAAATGTTATATGGGGACGGCTAGGTGGCGCAGTGAGTAAGAGCGCCAGCCTCGGAGTTGGGATGACCCGAGATCAAATCCATTCTCAGAAAATGAGCACCCACACATAAATAATGACTAGCCGTGCAACCTTGAGCAAGTTACTTAACCCCAATTGCTTTAAAAAAAAAAAATGCTATATGGTGTTAACGTGGATGAAAATATTAAGATCTCAGTCGGATCCACAAGGAGCAAGGTCTTACCCTCTTTTGAGCCAACAGTATTGAAGTACCCAGCAGAGAAACCTCCACTAAAGGCTCCATGAAACCTCTTGTATCTTCCTTTTTCATCTCTAACTGTCTGATCTTGAATGGGAAGTGGTTTCTTTGGTCTTTCACCTATATAAGACATACAAGCACATACATAAACATACACACACACAGAGTAAAAGGAAGAAGAGGGAAAAAGAAAAGTCATTCAAGGAAAATGTCTCTTTTAAAACAAAATAAGACTAAATTTCTTCCAATTTCAGATGACAATTATATACCAGAAGGAAGTAGCTATCTTTCCTAAAATTTTATCATGCTTTTTTCTACTCCAGGAGTTAGATACCGGTATAGTATGTTTTAGAGAATATACATGTTCTAGCGAAGTTAAATGTCAATCAAAAAACATTAAGTAGCTATTATGTACCACACTATGTGTGAGGCTCTGGGAATATAAATGACAAAATAAAACAAATCCCTATTTTCCAATTAAGTTCCATGTAAGTTATATTACATAGGGAGAAAAACTCCAATAAACTAAGTTACAATCGTCGGGTGAAGAAGGGGTAAAGATGATGGACTTGCCCATAACACGTTCCATTTTATAACTGTGTTTATTTCACAGTAGTAATTCATTGTACTTTCAACTCTGCAGCTTTTTTCTAAGTCCCCAATCTTTCCCCTGCTATTGCTCCATTTTTTAGATCGCAATGATATGCTCTTGTTCTTGAAGATCCCACAAGTCCAGTCCCTGTTACTAGACTTTAGCTTCCTTCTTTCTTTTAGGTATATAGAACATCCTAAAGAAGACTGAAATCGCATAACCAGCAAGGACCATCTAACACTGGATCACAGATGTGGAGGCGAAGCAACCTTAAGGGCTGTCAAGTACAACCCCTTCCTTTTACAGCTGAGTAATCTCAGACACAGAGAGATTAAATGACTTTCCCAGCATCATGCAACTACTAAGTATCTGAGGTTAGAGTTGAACCCTGGTCTTCCTGAGCTCAAAATCTAACATCCTATCTATTATACTATGACTTTGCCCCTCTACATATCACAGTCAAGTCTGAAATTAAGTAATTTCAATGCAGCAAGATAAATCAACTGTCTCTGTATACATTCTAGAAGTTCAAAATTCTCCAACTGAGTTTGCTTAAAATAAGGGTTGTCATTAAAGATGGCAGCTTGAAGGCACAGCAGATAAGAGTGCCAGTTCTGCAGTAGGGAAAACTCAAGTTCCTGAGTTCAAATCTGGTTTTCAGATACTTACTAGCTGTGTGATCTTGAGCAAGTCAGTTAACCCTATTTGCCTCAGTTTCCTCATCTGTAAAAAGGGTTGGAGAAGGAAATGGTAAACCACTCTAGTATCTTCTCCAAGAAAACCCTAAATGGAGTCATGGAAGAGTCAGAAGTGACTGAAAAAACAACTAAAAAACAATTGTGCTTAAAGATTAAGGTCTGAAAACCAAGAATCACCTACCCAGCAAAACTAAGTGTAATCAATGAGTGGGGAAATTGGCATTCATGGACCTATCAAAATTTAATGCATTCCTAAGAAAAAAAGAGCTAAATAGAAAAACTGACTTTTAAATATGAGACTCAAGAGAAGCATGAAAAAGTAAACAGGAAAGAGAAATCATAAGGGACTTTGAACTGTTTACATTCCTACATGGAAAGATGACATTTGTAACTCATGAGACCTTTCCCATTATTAGGGTAGTTGGAGGGACTATATATAGACAGATGGATGGCACAGGGTGAGTTGACTAAGAAGGGATGATATCTAAAAAAAAAAATTAAGGGGCAAGAAAGGAATGTAGTGGAAGAAGGAGGAAGGGAGAGGTAGAATGGGGTAAATTATCTCACATAAAAGTGGCAAGAAAAAGCTTTTACAGTAGAAGGGAAGAGCAGGGAGGTAAGAGGGAATTAGTGAAACTTACTCTCATCAGATATGGCTTAAGGAATAACATACACACTCAATCGGGTATGCAAATCTATCTTACCCTGCAAGTCAAGTGGTGGGGGGAAGGGATAAGAAGGTTAGGGGTAGGGTAATAGAAGGGAGGGAAGATTGGGGGAGGGGGTAATCAGAAGCAAACACTTTTGAGGAGACTCAGGGTGAAAGGAGAGAATTAGAATAAATGGGGGATAGGATAGGTTGGAGGGAAATATAGTTAGTCTTTCACAACATTACTATTAAGGAAGTGTTTTGCATGAATACACATGTATAACCTATATCAAATTGCCTGCCTTCTCAGTAAGGGTGGGGAGGAAGGGAGGAAGGGAGAGAATTTGGAACTCAAAGTTTTAAAAATGAATGTTAAAAATTGTTTTTACATGTAACTGGGAAATAAGATACACAGGCAATCTATCTTGCCCTACAGGAAAATAGAAGTAGAAGCTCATGAAAGAAAGGAGGGGTTAACAGAAGGGAGGGCAGACTGCAGGGAGGGGTAGTCAGAAGCAAAACACTAGTGAGGACAGACAGGGTGAAAGAAGAGAGAGAATAAAATAAATGGTGGTATAGGGGAAATAGGATGGAAAAAAATACAGGTAGCAATAGTAACTGTGAAAAAAACTTTGAGGCAAAAAAAAAAAAAAACCCAAACAAACCTAGAAAGACTTACATGGGTTGATGCAAAGTGAAATGTAATGGGTACAAAGTAACAGCAATATTGTAGGATGATCAGCTGTGAATGACTTAGCTATTCTCAGCAATACAACCATCCATGACAACTCAGAAGGATTTAGGATGAAAAATGGTATCCATCTCTACAGAAAAAACTGATGGTGTCTGAATATAGATTGAGGAAATGTTTTTATTTTATTTATTTTTCTTGACTTTTTAAAATTTCTTTCACAACATCACTATTATGGATATGTTTTACATGACTATACATATATAACTTATATGGAATTACCTGTCTTCTCAATGGGGAAGGGGGTGAAGAGGGAGGAGAGAATGTGGAACTCAAAATTTTAAAAACAAAATGTTAAAAATTGTTGTTTATATGTAACTAGGGAAAAATTAAATAATAAATATTAAAAAAAAAAAGATTAGGATCTGGGTAACACACCAAGTTTGCTATCCAAAGCAAAGACAAACCTAGAGAAGTTAAATGGCAATTACATGAAAGATTATTTGGTCATGGAAATTCAATAAATAAAAAATAATCAAAGATGGCCTTCTGTTAGTGATAGAGAAGGGAAAGGATACAAAGAACTACATAGTTCCCAGATCATCTAGAAACATTAACTTGACTGTACATATTTTAAGTGTCAATTCAGAATTAGTTATTCCAATAACCAATAAATTAACATGAAAAAAATGTCTGTTAATTTTTTTTTTTTCAGATAAATGAAGCCAGAAAGTTAAAGAAAGCTGCAGACAAAGGAAAGACTCTCTTTGGAGAGGTAAAAAAAGTTGGCAGACTTAATTTCATAGTATGCTCTGTGGCAAAAAGAAATAGTATTTCACAGATCACTTGGTCAACTGGTATTACAATGCTTAAGATGAACAGAAGCAAAAATGTCACCACAAAGCTCATTTCAACTTTATAGCAATATTTGTTGTAGGAGATGGGAAGGCAAAGAAATTCTACAAGGAATTTTATCAGATCCCCCAAATCAAGTAAACATATACTTCTAATACTCAGTGAGTATTACACAAAGTAATACAAAAGTGAGTACACAATGGAGAAGATGATAAATATGTTGGAAACTTGGCTCAGAATTAGAAATCAAAGGGGTCAAATGCTGGTAGCCCCTGAATACCTCTTTCAAGGAGAGAAAGGATGAACTAGACAAAGTAAGCATCAAATAATAAAACCCTCCAAAATGAAACATTATATTTTGACAGAAAACTACTGGTTACTGACAGATGAATCATCTCTGGATCAGCCATTTGTGGTACTGTCAGAACAATGACCTCTTTCAACAAAAAAATAAAATCAATATCAAATAAGAAAGAATAAAAATGAAAAAATGTATGGCTACAACACAGCTGGGATTCCAATGGGAGTCTCATAACACTTGGCCTAGAAGTATTTCCATTCTACCATGACTACAAATTTGCTTGAGTGGGAAGGAACATTAATAAAGGCTTCATAAAAAAGGGAGTATTTGAGCTGATATTCCTGATGGAACAAAGAATATGAGCAAGTGCAGGGACGAAGAAAAGGTCAAGTGACATGGGAAAATAGGAAATAATTCTCTTTAATTGCAGTGTAGAAGAAAAGTGAGAAATAAGGCTGGAAAAGTAGACAATAGAAAAAAAAAACCAACTAAAGGAGAATCTATTATGTAAACAATGCGGAACCAATGAATATTTTTAAGAAGTGATAAAATTGAAATAGAACTTTTAAGAAGATTAATCTTATAGCAGTATGAAGGGTGGTTTGGAAGAGGGAGTCCATTTTATGACAAGTGAAGATAGTGGGGAGGGGGGGCACAATAGAGTGCAGAATTTGAAATCAAGAAGACCTGAGTTCAAATTCTGTCTTAGATATTCACTTAACTCTGTGATTCAGGGCAAATCAAATCAACCTCTCTCTCTAGCGTTTCCTTATCAGTATCATGAGACTAAAGATAGTACCCAACACTAGGATAGTTGTGAAGATCAAAGGAGATGATGATATGCAAACCTTAAAGTGTTATATAAATGCTATCTATTTTAAGTGGAAAAACAAAAAGAAAAGAAAGTCTGAAAGGAAAGATAATGAATGCTATAGCTTCCTCCCATCCCTATAAGGATTCTAAGATAGTTTAGCAATTACCCCTAGGTTTAAGAGTAATTCTCAATCAATAAATGTTTATCAAAGTTTAGCTTTGAAATATCAATCAGACTTAAGAGGCCTTCATCTAACTACATTCATCTAACCTGTCCCTAAAACTTCAAAGCTAAGAGTTCAAGTAGTTATCTTTCCAATGTGTTATTACTTTTTGTAATCCTCCTAGTACTTTTAAACTTCAAAGTGTTTAGAAAATACTAATTAATCTTCAAACTTCTCTTCTAGGCCAAATCAGAAGTATGACTACAAATCTGCTTTCCAACTTAATATTCTGGTTAATATTGAAAAGTCCCCTCTCCTACAAGATTTTCTTAGTCACATACTAAAGAAAGGATGAAGAAAATATAAAGCAAATAGTTTAGTTGCTTACATCACTTTTCATGCTTCATGAGCAAGCAAATTAGGGATTATAAATAAAAAAGAATACATAAGCATCTAAGTAATTTTAAAGTGCAATAATGTTAGTCTTCATATTCCATGTGCCATCTCTGCCTATTTAAGTCCTACCCAACTTCAATCTAATCCCATAAACATTTATTATGTGCTTACTACAAACAAGGCATTGAGGTATGTGTTAGAAGTAAAAAAGATAAAAACAGTTCCTCCTTTAAACAGCTTACTTTTGATTGAGGGGATATAACATTTACAGAGTGAATACAAGATAATTTTGAGGAGGGAGGGACCAACAACTAGGATAATAAGAAAAGGATTCCCATTCTTCATGTGGTGGTTTGTGAGCTGAGTTCTGATGGAAGCTAAAGATTTTAGGAGACAGAGGTAAAGAGAAATGCTAAATATTATGTGGAATGAGTAATGTAAAGAAATGGAAGAAAATAAGAGAATAAACAAGAGATCTTTCAAGAAAATGAGAGCTATTAAGGAAAACTCATAAAAATGGACATGATAAAAGACAAAAATCATAGGAATTTAACAGAAGCAGAAGAAAATAAGAGGTGGCAATAATACAGAAAAGAACTATACAAGAAAGATCTTAACATCACTGATAATCAAAATGGTGTGGTTACTGATTTAGAGCCAGACATTCTGGAGAATAAAGTTAAATGGGCTTTAAGAAGCATTGTTAACAATAAGGTTAGTGGAGTTGATAAAATTCCAGCTAAACTACTTAAAACCCTAAAAGATGATCCTGATAATATGCTGTACTCAATATGCCAGGATTTTTGGAAAACTCAGTATTGGAGAAGATCAGTATATGTTCCAATCCTAAAGAAGGGCAAGGACAAAGAATGGTCAAATTACTGAACAGCTGAGCCCACTTCACATACCACCAAGGTTATGCTTAAGATTCTGCAAGTTAGGCTTCAGCAATATGTGAACTGAGAATTACCAGAAGAGTAGGCTGGTTTTCAAAGGGGCAGAAGAGCTAGTGACCAAATTACCAATATTCACTGGATTATGAAGAAAGTAAGGGAGTTCTAGAAAAATATCTACTTCGGCTTTATTTACTACACTAAAGTCTTTTGACTATGTAGATCACAACAAAATGTGGGAAGTCCTCAAAAAGATGGAAATATCAGATCATATTACTTATCTTTTGAGGAACCTCTATATGTGCTAAGAAGCAACAGCTAGAATGGAACATGGAATAACTGATTGGTTTAAGATTGAAAAAGGAGAACAACAAGGCTGTATGCTGTCACCTAGTTTATTTAACTTTTATGTAGAAACGTATCATGTGAAATGCCAGGCTAGGTGAATCAAAAGCTGAAATTAAGTTTGCCTAGAGAAATAACAACAATCTCAGAACTGCAGTCCATACCACTCCAACAGCAGAAAGTGAAGAGGAAATAAGCCTTTTGATGAAGGTGAAAGAGCAAAGTGTAAAAAGCTGGCTTGAAATTTAATATAAAAAAAAACTAAGATCTTGGCAATTTGTCCCATCACTTCCTGACAATAGAGGGAGAAGCAATGTCAGCTTTTACATTCTTGGGCACAAAGATCACTGCAGATGTCAACTGTAGCCATGAAATTAAAAGATACTTGCTCCTTAGAAGGAAAGCTATGGCAAATATGGACAACCTACTAAAAAGCACAGATATCACTTTGCAGACAAAGGTCTGTATAGTGAAAGCTATGGTTTTTCCCACAGCAATGCATGACTACGACAGTTGAACTATAAGGAAAGCTGAATGCCAAACAATTGAGGCTTTCAAATTATGGTGCTGGAAAAGACTTTGAGATTCCCTTGAACAGCAAGGAGACCAAATCAGTCAACCCTTAAAGGCATTAATTAATTAATTCAGGCTATTCACTGGAATGTCAAATACTTAAGTTGAAGCTTAAATAGTTTAGTCACACAATGAGAAGATTGGATTCATTGGAAAACACCCTGATATTGGAATAAGACTGAAGGCAAAAGGAAAGGGGGGGGGGAGCAGCTAGGTGGCACAGTGAGTAAAGCACGGGCCCTGGAGTCAGGAGGACCTGAGTTCAAATCCAACTGTGTGACTTTGGACAAGTCACTTAATCCCAATTACCCTGCTTTCCCCCTCTGAAAAAGAAAAAAAAAAGGAAAAGGGGATAGCAGGAGATGAGATGGATAGACAGAATCACCGTAATAAGGAACATGAACTTAGACTTCCAGAGATAGTAGAGCATAGAAGGTGTGCTATGATCCCTGGGATCACAAAGCACCCTACATGACTGAACAACAATGGTGCTGCTGCTGCTGTTGCTGCTACTACTAAGACAGCCTATTACATCTCTTTTTTCCCCCAAGATGAAACCTGTGAGGTGAGACCTCATCAATGAGTAAGAAATTAAAATTTTGTAATTCATAATTTTATTCAAGTGTACAGTTCAGTCACCTATCAGATTGGCTAATATGACAAAAAAGGAAAATGGATATTGGAGGGGATGTGGGGAAAACTAGGACACTAATACACTGCCGATGGATATTGGAAAATGGATATTGGAGGGGATGTGGGGAAAACTAGGACACTAATACACTGCCGATGGAGTTGTGAAAGAATCCTACCATTCTGGAGAGTAATTTGAAACTATGACCAAAGGGCTATAAAACTGTGTATACCCTTTGATCCAACAATACCACTGCTAGGTCTGTATCCCAAAAAGATTTTTAAAAACAAAGAGCACAGAAGAATCTATTTGTACAAAAATATTTATAGCAGCTCTTTTTGTGGGGGTAAAAAATTGGAAATGGAGGGAATACCCACTAACTGGGGAATGGTTGAACAAGTTGTGGTATATGATCGTAATGGAATATCATTGTGCTATAAGAAATGATGAGCAGAATGATTTCAGAAAAACCTGGAAAGACATACATGAACTGATACAAAGTAAAGTGAGCAGAACTAGGAGAACACTGTACACAGTAACAACAATATTGTATAATGAAGAACTGTCAATGCCATGGCTATTCTCAGAAATACAAAGATCCAAGAAGATCCTGAAGGACACAGGATAAAAAATGCTACCTGCCTCCAGAGAAAGAACTGATATTGTCTGAATACACACTGAAGCATACTATTTTTCACTTTCTTTCTTTTTTTGTTCAAGGCTTCTTGTACAAAATGACTAATATGGAAATGCTTTACAGGACTGCACACATATAATCTGTATCAGATTACTTACTGTCCCAAGGATGGGGGATGGGAGGGAGGGATATAATTTGGAACTCAAAACTTTAAAAAAGAATGTTAAAAAGTTTTTACATGTAATTGGGAGGAAGATTTAAAAATAAATGCCTAGTTGTGTTGTTTCTTGTTTGTTTGCTTATGATTTGGTTCAGCAAGTAGTAAATGTGCTTAATGTGACCGGTATTGCCCAATACAATATTTGATAAGGTTTTTAACCTTCAAAAAGTTTGCAGTCTACTACTACTATTAGTAATAGTACTAGTAGTAGTGGTAGCAATAGCAGATACTAGTAGTCACTTAATATTAAATGCTTGTTGACAGACAATGTCTCATCCCCCTGCTGGGATGAAAATCCCAGGATTTGTCTTCCCTAAATACTTTGGATTTATCTTCGAACTCTTTCAACCAATGTTAAACAAACAAGAACAACCGCCAAAACACAGAACCCCAAATCCAGTCTGACCTGAGCACCCATTCGTACCCACAGGGGAAAGGGAGGGGAAGGGAAGGAAAGGGGGACGAGGAGGGGGACAACAAGGAGGGGGGAGGGGAAGGAGGCCGGACCAAGAGAAGCAGGGCTGCAGGACCACTCCGGCCCAAGCCCGATGCCCGCGTCCGCACGTGTGGCGCTCAGGGGCGCGGTCCCCTCCTCCCTCCAGGGGTCGCCAGGCTTCCGGAGGAGACCCCACCTATCCCTCACCTCCCGCCTCCAGGGGTCTCCCTCTCTTTTTCTCTCTATGGCCTAGGCTCACCCCCACCCAGTACCCCAACCTAAGAAGCCTAAGTCCTACTCCCTGGCCCTTCTCGATCGACGATACTGTGCCCACCCCAATCCGAGCACCTTCTTCCAGGGGCTCAAGGCCGGTCCCATAGGTAACCAGATCATCTTCGCTGTCACTATCGCGGGAAGCCATCTTCCTTTTTCCTTGGCTCCGCCCTCCCATCTACAGTGGCTTCTGAGGTCCAAAACTCTCATTTTCCCCAGCGCTTTTCTCCCGCCCTGGAGGGGCTTCCTAGGACGCCTTTGCTTTGCTCCTTGGGAGGCTGGGACTCTGGTGACAGGCAAGCAAAGCGCCACGGTCCGGCCGATTGCAAAGCCTAGATTTAGTGTTTTGGTCAATTTGAGGATCTTTGAGAAGCCAGAGTTGACCACATGGATCTCATTTCCCCCCCCCAAAAAATAACCATAGTGCAAGTGACTAGAGAGAGTGGAACCTGAATTCTATTCCTGGCTCTTGCACTGAACTGACTTTGTGACTCTGAGCAAATAGTCTGCTAACCAATAAGCATTTATTGAATGTCTACTAAGTACTAGTCATTTAGCATTTATTAAGCTCCTACTACGTGCAAAGTACTGGTGATAAAAAGAAAGGCAAAAAACAGTTCCTCCTCCAAGGAGCTCCAAGTCTAATGGCACTACTGGGCTTGCAAAGACAAAAAAAAAAAAAAGAAACAGTCGCTGACCTCGAGGAGTTTAGATAAACATAGATAGAGGACAGGACTAGACAGATGATAGAGGAATCAGGAAACTTTCTCTACCAATCAAAGTTGGCATCTTATTTTCAACTTAAAGTTTAGCAAGTTTTAACCTAGAACATCAAGGTTACATAGCTAGGATGAGTCCATAGTGAGACAGTATTCTGTATGCCACACTACCCCTCTCTCTATAGGCAGTTAGGTGGTGAAGTGGATAGAGCCCTGAGGCTGTAATCAGGAAGACTCATCTTCCTAAAATTCAAATCCAGATTCAGATACTTACTAGCTGTGTAGCTGTGGGCAAGTCGTTTAACTTTATTTGCTTCATTTTCCTCATCTGTTTAAAAAAAAAAAAAAGCATTGGAGAAGGAAATAGCCAGCCACTCCAGTGTCTTTAGCAAGAGAACCTCAAAAGGGGCCATGAAGAGTCTAAAATGACTGGAAAAAAAACAGCTAAACAACAATATCTCTCTCTACATACATACATACATACACACACACAGGTAAGCACTGAGTGTGCTAGAGCCTGCTTTAACTCACTCAGAAGATCCAATTGATAAATTTTCAGCATTAACATTTACACCTTGGAAATAGGCAAATGCTACAAACCAGGGCTTGACACTAGCCATGTCACTCTGGGCAAGTCACTTAACCTTTATTTATACTAATTCTTATTAAAAATCTTTATAAAGAGGCAGCTAGGTGAAGTGAATAAAGCACTGGCCCTGGAGTCAGGAGGACCTGAGTTCAAATCCAGCCTCAAACACTTAACACAAAAACTAGCTGTGTGATCTTGGGCAAGTCACTTAATCCCAGTTGCCCTCCCTCCAAAAAAATCTTTATAAAATACCCTTTGTTTATGAACAGAGAATATTGAATGAAATGGAAACTTCATTGTAAGAGGATTTTGTAAGACCTCAGAATCTTCATTGCTGTTTGTTGTTCAGTCATGTCCAATTCTTTGTGACTCCATTGGGTTTTCTTGGCAAAGATACTGGAGTGTTTTGGACAAATAGGGTTAAGTGACTTGTCCAGGATCATACAGCTAGTGAGTGTCTGAGGCCAGATTTGAACTTCTTCTTGATTCTGGGGCTGGTACTCTATCCACTTTGCCACCTAGCTGCCTCCAGTATCTTCATAATAAGCATTCATTTTCACATTTTGCTGAACCTGTACTAATCCCAGGATACACCCTGAAAGGTGATTTTTTTTTTTGTTTAGTAATATCGCCACAGGGATTTCTTCAGTGTGAATATTTTCTCCTTTTACATATTACCTTTAGTACCTTGGACTTTGCTTCAAAGTGTCAAATTCAGTGGCCTTTTGAATCATTTACAATTTTTAATAGCTTAAAACAACAGAGATTTTAAAAAATTATTTCTCCATTTACCTAGGAACCATTGTCTTGGGAATCTCCACAAGAAAGTGAGACAAGGAATTAGGAATTTCTACAACTAATCCTGTATGGGCCCTGTGCTAGGTATGTCTGTGTGTTTGGGGCTGAAGGAGACAGTAGAGTCAGCAGGATACTAGGTTATCACTAGTCTTCATAATGCCAATCACAAAAGCAAACAAAAGAGGGGCCTAAGGATAGAAGGTTTCACACCCTTTCCCATCTACCTACCTGCTCTCTCCTCCCGATGTCTTTGTAATCCCAAGCTCCTTTCTCTCCCTCTTCATGATAGTAAATATTTAAAATAGTTATTTTTAATAAAAAACATAATTTAATAAAATATATGTGAATAATAAAAACAAATCATTCTTTCAACAATCCCAAGTTGCTCTCCAACACTAAAACTGCTTTTTTATAGCATCAAAAATACATTGTCCTAAAAGTCTCTTAAGCTTTGAAAGCTTATTTGCATTGATTCTCTTTAAGCTTTGATAGCCCAAAAGTACACTAAGATTTTTGGGACATGCTGTACAAACAAAGCAAGCAATATTATTTTATTATTATTCAAAATAATCTTTTTTGCAGCCTCCAATACATTTAATTGATCAACCCCCCTATCAAAATTTACATTCCTACTTCATGAATCAAATGCTAAAGTGACAGTAACAAAGTCATCCTTCTCTAGAATCCTAAGCTGAAAGGAACAACTCTCTGTAGCTGAAGCCTAGAGAGGCTAAGTAGCTAGCCTCAAGTCATATAGCTATTTAGTGGCAAAACTGTAGCTAAAACCTTTATTTTTCTGTCTGCCCAGTGCAAATTACATTCTGCCACACTGTCTCCCTTTTGAACAAAGAGCTTTAATCCTAAAGCAACAGGAATTCTGGCCAAAATGGTTGCCTGAACATAGATGGGCTACATATCTATGCCAGTAAAAAAAGAAAATTTAACACTTGATCAAGAATGATCAAGAAATCCAATGAGAAACCACAATAAGTAACTTATTCCACTCTATATCTAGAAAAAAAAATAAAAGTTCAGTCAGTTGCCCATAAACAACAGTGGGCCACCAGGAAGTCAGTACCAGCACAGGCAAACAAGCCAGAAACACATGCAGACTGCAGGTCTCCAGGAAGCAAGGGTGGAAGGGCCTTGAAAAATTCCCAGGGTGATTGTAAGGGAGACAAAGTTATCTAGAGGAGGAATATTAAAAATCCTAGGAAGCATCAGAGACCAGTGTGTTGTACTAATCCATGTGAGTAGGGTTTGGATGAGGATACTCTAGAACTCTGGGGTCCCTGGAACACTATCCTGAGCATCATAAAGGTCCTGAACTTATATCAAATATCTTCTTTCATTTATTCATCTTCCAAGCTTTAGGTCCTGAATTGAAGCTTTGGGCCCTGAATTGAAGCTTTGGGCCAAGGTCAGGCTTGGGGGCGGACTATTAAACCCAGCTTAGATGGCTTGGATTCCCATCCTCACCCCCTTCTCCCAGAGTTAGGTACCTCTATCTCAGCTGCCTCTTTTCTTGTTGTTTTGGTATTGGAGGCAGAGTTAAGTGACTTGCCCAGGGTCACACAGTTGGTAAGTGTCTGATGCTGGATTTAAACTTAGGTCCTCCTGACTGCAGAGCTGGTGCTCTATCCACTACACCACCTAGCTGCCCGGACCTCAGGTATCTCTTAACTACTTCTGTGAGTCCCTTCTCCTATTGGAGAGTTCTTCTCAGAAGCTTCCTTTTTGGGGAAGGGCCTCAGACTAGCCATTCCCTCATTCTTTGGATGATATCACCATATCCCCTCCCCTTCTCCTCTCTTACTTTTCAGCTCCCCTTTTATGGAGGATGTAGAACATTAACTCCTAGAAGTAATGGACTGTCTTTCTTTTTGCTTATATCTGTATCCCCAGCACTAAGTACAAGTACCTGGCACTTGTACTAAATGCTTAATATGTGCCTGCTGACTGGTTGACTGAAGCAAAGATTCAAAGGGGAAAAAATGGATTTTCCAATAGTACTACATTAATACCTAGAAGAAATGAAGCAAGACTTTTTTTTTTAATGAAATAAAAGCTCTGGAGGAAAGAATGGGAAGGAGAATAGTTTAGAAGTGAAAGTAGTAAGCCTTACCCAATAACAGAACCCCTTACAACTTAACTAGTAGAAATAGAAATCAATGACTGAATGAGCAAGAAATATCAGGGGAAAATCAAAACACTAAAAAAATAAAATAAAATATAAGATATCTGATATCAAAAACAACAGAACTAAAAATAATAAACAGGTCAAGGAAAGAGAATTTAAGAATTACCAGACTCCTTGAAATCCATGATTTTAAAAAAGCATACAGGGGGTGGCTAGATACCTTAGTGAATAGAGTACCAGCCCTGGAGTCAAGAGGACCTGAGTTCAAATCCAGCCTCAGGCACTTAACACAAAACTAGCCTTATGATCTTGGGCAAGCCATTTAATCCCAATTGCCCTACCTTCCCCCCCTCCAAAAAGAAAAAAAAAGGCATCCCAAGTCCTTTCTCTATCGGCCCTCCAAGATGCCAAAAGGGAACAAGGCCAAGGGGAAGAAGATGGCTCCAGCCCCTTCTGTAGTAAAGAAGTAGGAGGCCAAGAAAGTGGTCAATCCTTTGTTTGAGAAGCATCCCAAGAACTTTGGCATTGGTCAGGACATCCAGCCCAAAAGGGACCTTACTTGATTTGTCAAATGGCCTCCATACATCAGACTGCAGCATCAAAGGTCTATCCTTTATAAGCGTTTGAAGATTCCACCAGCAATTAACCAGTTCACCCAGGCTTTGGATCATCAGACAACTACCCAACTGCTTAAACTGGCTCACAAGTATAGACTAGAGACAAAGCAAGACAAAAAGCAAAGGCTGCTGGCTCAGGCTGAACAAAAGGCTGCAGGCAAAGGAGATGTCCCCACTAAGAGACCACCTGTCCTCAGAGCAGGTGTTAACACTGTTATTACCCTGGTAGAAAACAAGAAAGCACACAGTTGGCAGTAATTGCACATGACATGGACCCCATTGAGCTAGTGGTTTTCCTATCTGCCTTGTGCCAAAAAATGGGGGTTCCTTACTGTATTATCAAAGGTAAAGCGACTCTAGGTCACTTAGTTCACAGAAAGACCTGGACAAGCATTGCTTTCACACAGGTTAACCCTGAAGATAAGGGAGCCCTGGCTAAGCTGGTAGAAGCCATCAAAACCAATTATAACAATAGATATGATGAGATCTGTCGTCACTGGGGTGGCAATGTTCTGGGTCCAAAACCAGTGGCTCATATTGCCAAGCGGGAAAAGGCAAAAGTTAAGGAACTTGCAACAAAATTAGGTTAAATGTATATTTGATTTTTCCCTACATAAAAATAAACATTTAAACAAACAAACACAAAAGCACATCCAACAACTATGTGTCAAGAAATTATAAAGGAAAAATATCCAGATCTATCTGAACCAGAGGACAAAGTAAACATAGAAAGTATCTACTCATCATCTCCTGAAAGAAATCCTCAAAAGCAAAAGTCCAAGGAACATCATGGCCATATTCCAGAGCTCCCACACCAAGGATGAGGGGAATTAGGAATACTGACATTAAAAAAAAGAGGTCAGGGGCAGCTAGGTGGTTCAGTGAATACAGCACCTGCCCTAGGGTTAGGAGGGACCTGAGTTCTAATTTGGCCTCAGACATTTGACACACTTACTAGCTATGTAATCTTGGGCAAGTCACTTAACCCCCCCCATTGCCTCGCCTACCCCCTCAAAAAAAAAGTCATTGAAAAAAAATTTTTAATGCAAAGAAGACAACAGAAGAAAATTCAGAAGGCACAAAGATGAGCAGTAGAGTTTTGAAAATATATCAAATTTATTATATACTTTTTTAAAAAACAGCAATATTGGGGCGGCTAGGTGGCTCAGTGAGTAGAGCGTCAACCCTGGAGTCAGAAGGACCTGAGTTCAGTTCCGGCCTCAGACACTTAATGCACAAACAAACAAAAACCTAGCCGTGTGACCTTGGGCAAGTTACTTAACTCCAATTGCCCTCAAAAAAAAAAACATGCCCATGTATTCCTCATAATAAAAACAAAACTAAAAATAAAAAACAGCAATATAATATGGAGATTCATGATTTCATATACAGTTCTCTTTTTGTGTTTTGCTCCCAAGCTCAAGAAATTCATCAATTGCTGTTTCTTCTTCTTCTTCTTCTCCTTCTCCTCCTCCTCTTCTTCCTCTTCTTCATCCTCTTCTTTTGTATTTAAGTTCAAATTTTACAAAATAAAATGTTAACAGTCATGACTAAAATAGTTCCTTTTCAGGAGCAGCTAGGTAGCACAGTGGATAAAATAGTTTTTTATCTCATAACAAATATCTAGGAGAGTGCTATAGTGGATTGTATAGTGATAGCCTTGGAACCAAGAAGACCAGTGTTCAAGTCCCACCTTTGAACATCCTAGCTGTGTGACACTGGGCAGGTAATATAACCTCTTAGGTCTGTAGACAGTTTCTAAACATAACTTAAATTGGTAGAAGGAGTCTGCTCACCAAGGAGCTCTATACATCAGTGAAACCACGGGACCAGCCTTATCTAAACAACGATTACATAATAATTCTTTTCTCTTAGTTTAGCAATTTTTATCTAGTAAGATTTTGTTCCAAGAAGTGTAGTTGTATTTGAACCCACTACACACTGACTAAATAAATGCTAAATTGGGTAAAGGGTAGCTCTTAAAAGATAGTATTGTTCTAATTTTACCACTACAGAAATTTAATCTCAGAAAGATTAGATAAGTAAGTAGTCTGACAACCAACTGATGGTAGAATGAAGGGCTTGACAATAATTTTAAATCTGTAAAGTGATGTTCAAAGCTAAAATGTTACTATGTTTTATATGTGTCAGAAATTCCCATTTTGGTTTATTTTGTTAGAACATCCAAAGGCTCATTGATTAATCTGGAATGCAAGTTTCCTTGTGCACTGTACAAACTGACTATGTAATCTTAGGCTCTGCTGAATTTTTCTTACTGTGGTGTTGCTGGAGCAGTATTTACCCATGTTATGATTAGAACCTACCTGCTGCTATACACATAAATGAACACATGGTAAAGAAAATTCTTCCATAATATGTTACTGAAATTAATGTCAAACTGCATGCAGTTCTACTGCTATATGTAAGAGAACTGACTTCTGAAAGCCCAGGATCTAATCACATAAGGTAAAGAGCCCACGATTAGGTGTTTAGCTCACTAACTGTAAAAATGGTTCTGCTTGGTGATTCATTTATAATTCACTTCCTGTGATCTCAGAGGCCAACTCCCTTGGATATAGAACTCCTAAAGAAATCCTTTCTTGATCCTGAATTTTTTATTTAAATAAAATTGTTAAGAGTTCCAAGTAGAGCATTTTAATGGAGAAAAGGGTGAAAAGTGCCCATGTGTCACATTTGTATAGGGTCAAAACATGTAACACTTAAATGGATATGTCTTTCATAAGTAACTTTTCCGGGGTAGTTCCCACAGTTTTGTGGGCCAGGCCTGACTTCATTGTTCTGGGGGGTCAGATTTGGGATTGGAGTAAAATGAAGCATTCAAAGACTATCTAATAGTTAACTAGAAGATGTTTACTTAGCCATAAAGACAGGGAGGAAAAGGTACAAGCACTTATTAACACCTTGGTTGTTGTTTTGGGATCATTTCAAACTCTTCATGACCCCATTTTGGGATTTTCTTGGCAAAGATACTGAAGTGGTTTGCCATTTTTTTCTCCAATTCATTTTCCAGAGGAGGAACTGAGGCAACAGGTTTAAGTGACTTAGCCAGGGTCATACGGCCAGTAGGTGAGGCCAGATTTGAACTCATGAAGATTAATCTTTCTGATTTCAAATCAAGTGCTCTATCCACTGTACCACCTAGCTGCCCTTATTAATACCTACTATACACTAAACCAGCAGTGAGAAACCTGCAGCCTTGAGGCTGTAAAGAATCTTTTCTATGAAGTTTGGATTTCGTCAAAAGATTACATTTGAGGACCTACAGGGCCATGTATGGCCTCAAGGCTGCAGGTTCCCAACCCCTGTGCTAAGAGCTTTTCTAATATTTTTCTCCTTTAGTCCTCCTAACAACCTAAAAGAGATAGGTGTTCCAATTTTACAGATGAGGAAACTGAGGCAAACAGAGGTTAAGTCTAGGGTCAAACAGGGTGTCTAATTAGTGTCTGAAGTGTAATTTGAAGTCAGATCTTGCTGACTCTCACCCTAGCAGTCTATCTCCTGAGTCCATTACCTGCTTCTACCTTTCCATGGTATGGAAAGGATATTTGGGAAGAATATATTCAGTATTGATTCAGCCAGGCACAGTTTTCCTGCCTCTGTGTTGGCCATGCTGGCATACCATCCAGAAGTATGTGTATGAAATCTGAAAAAGGAGCCAGTGATTTATTTTGTGTTGGCTTTTGTACTTAGGCTACCAGGAGGATACATCAGTGACCAGAGCCTGTGTCTGCTAAGCCAATTAAGTCTCCAGGACAGTTTCATTACCTTTTTAGGGAAAAACTATCATAGTCTATGTGGAAGGAACCTTAGTATAAATTACGCCTACCACATATGAATATCCCTTTCCAGAGCTTGGCTAACTTCATCATCATTGCTAGGGGTATATTTACATTTGTGTCAGTAATTTCTCTATGTTTATGGAATTTCATGTTTGTGGAAATCTGCATTTGTTTAGGGGTACTATTTCAGTGAACTTCTGTTTCATTTGTGACTTATGAATGAAGTCCCTGTCTGATCCTCCTTTTTCCCCAAAACTTAGTCTCACTGAAACAAAATTAAAACTTTTTCCCCAAATCTCTACATACTCCCATTTTAATCACACAAGGATTAGTAGGTCACCAGATTTTCTTTTATATAAGGAGGGAAGTAAAACAATGGCAAGAAAAGGCTATTAAGCAACGGGGCAGCTGGGAAGAAAGTTTGTTTGGTTTGAAAAGGTAGAATCAGCTTCTCCCGAGCTTTGCTCTCTCCTAAAGAAAGAAGAAATTGCCCATCAGTTTAATGGAGACACAAGCTTTGAGCCAATCAATCTTTAACGACTGAGTGAGGGGAAATACAGAGCTCCTTCTAGCTGTTTCATAGACTCAGCAGTATATGCTCATCAGTTCTTGGCAGATTTGAAGAAGGAGCAGTCCTTGCTCTCTTCATCTGACTCTCATTATCTCCTCATCCAATCTCAGAGAAAGTAAAGATGGGAACTGTTCCCTGCCTGCCTTCTTCCCTGTGTGGTGCATAACAGGAAAATGCCATAAACACAAAAACAAAAAAACTAGCTAGCTATAACAGTGTCAATTGACTTATAAAGAACAAACCTAAGTATAATCTTAAGTGTATATGTTAATAGACAGTAAGCAAAACACTGTATACCAAAGCTAACAAAAAGATATTGCTACCCTATAAGCATAACACAAATACATAATAAATATATTGACAAAATAATAAAATAAAAACTTAACTGAAGCATGAATCAGTAGTATTGTATCAATAAATATTCATAATTTGCAATATATACTTTACATATACAATCTGCCATGACTTTGTATACTGTTATACCTGTATTTTATCTTTAAGTTAGTATGGTCATAGGTCAAAAGTTTCTATAAGGGTCTATCTCTTTTGCAACCTGTTGACCATGCTGTACCTCTATGTGGATATGGTACCTGCATTGAGATGAAAAATTCAAGCAGATTACTGGCTCCCAGAGTACACCCCTAGACCTAATGGATATAAATCTTTGAAGTTAAAGCAAACCAAGCCTCAGAAATGGGGAATCTTCTATATGTGGAAGGTACTCCCTAAAAACTACAAATTAAACTCCCTAAATTCACATAGGTGGGAGACATTACCATTCCAGAATTAGAGACATGTTACCCATGGGCACCCCTCACCCTTTTTTCATTAAAAAGCTATTCTTAGACACTCTACAGTTTTATATGTGATTGCTTGTCCAGGATCTCGGAGGAAGCTGGGACAAGATCTAGCTAACATACAAAGATTGGATGACCTGCTTGACCCTACCTGCCTTCCTAAGCCTGTTGTTTCAAACAGAGACCTGGGAAAGACCTTACCTTAGAAGGTGTGTTATCAATTGCATATAGAGGCACCACCAGTAGTCTTGCCTTATGCCTTGCTAGTGGATTTAAATGATTCTGGAGGAGAGAATGAGGTTAAAGACTTTGTGCAGCTCTACCTCACTTAAATCCAATTCACTGGCAAGTCAAGACACACTTGTGATGTCTTTTATCCTCTTCAAGAAGGAAGGATGAACAAGAACTACCACCTGCCTTCCTCCCCACATGAGAGGTATCAGGAAGAATGGCTGCTATTTCCAGCTTCTGGCTTCGCTCTCCTAAAAACCTTCCCTAAAATCCAATCCCAGTCTTCCAAAGTGAACTTTGGTAGAGCATCTGCTTGAGTCTCTTCACTCCATAACTGCACTTGGAATGCTTGTGTGCTTGTCATGTATTTTTATATTATCCAGAAATCTGCTGAAATGCTGTATACCCTAGTAGTCCGATCTTAGTTTTTATTTGGATGAACAATAAGAGATAAAATGCATGAAATACATTCGCTTTCATCATGGTACAACCAGCACTTATATTTGGATATCTCTCATCTCATAAGAACCAAACTTTTTTTTTCTAAAGAGCTATTTTTGACAGTAAAACAATGGAACTAAACATGCTAAAGCAGAAGGCATTATAATGGAGTAGAGACAGTCCTAGACCTGAAGTCAGAATACTGGGATTCAAATGCTATTTACTGCCTTATGACTTTGGACAAGTCAGTTAACCTCTTGGAGACTCAGCTTCCTCAACTGTAAAATGAAGGGTTCACACTTGACGATCTGGAGATTGACGATGCTATATTTTGAAAGATGTTCACTTCCATGTATAGAAGACCATTCATTTTTTTTTGTTGATTTTTTTTTTACTGAAGGAAAAAATGTTTTCAGATGCTACCAAGTTCTAGCACTTGATTTTATAATTATTGCACATGGTTTGTATCCCCCTACGAGTATAAGCCAGGTAAGAGAAAGGATAATGTCTGATCTAAACTTTATATACCTCCCAGCCCCTAAAACAGTGAGTGGGACCCACTAATATGGTGGGTCCATAAAAGGCACTAAACAAATATTTGTAGAATTGAAAGGATTATCCACTTTGCTGGATTATCCACTTTCTCCACTATGCTTGGGCTCAGATGTGTTTTTTTTTTTTTCAGAAGGAACATAATTGTGGGTATAAATGGCAGGTATTGGTTGACATGGAAATTGCCATTTTATTGTCTCCTATTGAATATGCAAGTTTTTGAACCCACATATGGATTGTGGCATATTAGAACCCTGCAGCCTGTTTCTTAGGATAACAGTATTCCTTTATGTTTAAAAATTAATGACTAAATGTGTGGGCACTAGTTTCATGTACAAAGAGACACAACTCAGCAGAAAAATGTTTATACTTCCTTATGACAATATCATTCCATGGGAATGAAGGGAAGGGAGAGGAGTTCCTTTTTTTTTCCTCCCTTGGAGTTTGCACTCTGCAGGGAATGGGATATAGGTGACTATTTTAGGTTTTGATGTTTGCTTCATTGTATTTTACTGTTGCTACTGTTGAAACATTCAGTTTTATTCACATTTAAATAACTTACAAAAGGATCTAATAAAGAAATTATTATTTTGAAAACTAACTTTTTCTGCTCTTGTAACAAAGCCATAATAGATTTTCATTAAGTGCTGGAACTTGGTAGCAGCTGAGAAAATATTTTTCCTTCAATTAAAAAAGAAATCAACAAATGAGCTTTCATGCATGGAGGTGAGCATCTTTCAAGTTAGAGGATTATCAATTTAAAGCAGGAGGGAGTCTTAGAGATCATCAGGTGTTAGCCCTTCATTTTATAATTGAGGAAGCTGAGTCTCAGAAAGGTTGAGTTGTCCAAATTCATATGGCAGTAAAGAGCATCTGAATCCAAGTAACCTAGCCATACGTACTGGCTGTACCAAATTCAATCAAAAGTTTTTCATGTATTTTAACTTCTACTGTTCATGCAAATAAAAAAAACCAAGATCAGACTGCTAGGATATAATATGATTTTAGCAAAGAATTTCTGGATATTTTATGACTAGCCAAAAGCAGCTTCAGGTCATAATAATAATTTTATTTTTCAAATCTTAATATAATTTATCACAGTAACATCCACCCAAGACCAAGTTAATTAAGGTCATGTAACTGAATAAGTAGTTCCAGAAAACTTATCAACAAATATTTAGTCCATCACTTAATACAACATTGTTTATCTGTATCTGGGAGGAAATTCTTTTATTCCTGATTTTAGAATTTATATTTTAATTCTAAATTTTTTTATTGATATCCTTAATTTTTGTATAATATACATTTAAAAAATATATTCCTGGTTCCTTCCTAAAGAGTCATTCTTTAAAATAAATGTAAACTGGGTTTCTCTGGGCACTCCAAGTTCTAACATGGAAATGCCTTTGAGGAACTTTTAGAGAATACCCAATTTACCTAATGTGGACCCCACGGTATCCCCTATCGGGTGGGTGGGTAGCTTCCTTTGATTGGCTTTCTTCATCTTTAAAACTGACCAGACAGTCATTTAACCTTTTTAACTGGTAAGAGAGGAAGGACTTTTCTTCTGCTTACCTCTCTTTTTATCCTAGTTCTCAGAAATGGTTCTGGTGGTTGTTTCTGTTCTTTGTCCTTCTTAGTTTTGGAGGCTGGAGGTGATCCTGACTGACCCTGGAGTTTGAGCCTTGGATCTAGGATTGCAGGTGGAGTGGCATAGAACCCCTGAGAAACCAGGGTGTTGGGGACTCAAGCCAAAGGGGTCTTTTGTATTTGGAACCTAATTCTGTGCTCTATGGGAATGGAGCTAAAGGTATGAACCTAATTCCTTTTCCTTCCCCAGAGACTAAGGTGGTACAGGGCAGGAGGATCACCAAGGGATCCCATGTGTTGGGGAAATAAGTTGTTTGTTGTTTTTTTTAAATACCTTCTGAAGTAAACATTTTGGTGTAAAAGCCAATCTGACTTAGTGGCTATATGGAATTCAGGTACAACAGCCCTAAACCCTCTACAATTGAGGGAATACCATTGACAGAGGCTGAAGCCTTTTGCAGAGAGCCTAGATACTCTCCAAAACCCCTTAAGGGTACCAGAGAACCCTGGGTGGGGTAAAGTATAACCTAATACACTTGGTCTTCGGGTCATAGGGTTCAGGGTGGCCTGTGTTAACATAAATAATAAAACATAAAGAAACCAAAAATCTGTCTTTAAATGTAAAGTTGCAAACCCCTAGTCCACTTCTGTAAAGAAAAGGAGAGAGGAATAGAACTTAGAATTTAAATCAGTTATCTAGCACAAACCAAATACTATCCATTATCTGGAGATAAGATGGGCACAAAGAGATCGTTCTCTTGTTACAGATTCAGTTACACTTGGAGGAAAGACTAACACAAGAAAATAAGACAAGACAATGTTCAATTAAGTTGGAAATTTCTTGAAGTAGAATAAGCACTGTTTTCCAAGAGTATAAGTTACAGATGAGTTGCAAATCTGAATAACTGGAAGGTCTAGCCAACACCCCCCCCCCCCCCCATGCTGCACGTGCTATAAAGTAGCATTTAATCTCTTTGCACCTTGGCTTCTTCACCTGTAAAATGTGAGTCTCTATCTCACAGCTGTGCTGAGAATCAAACCAATTAATGTTTATGAAGAATTTTACAAATCTAAAAACTCTATACATGTAAATTATTATTGTAATTATCATTATTGGAGCTCAGAGAAGACAGAAATCAATGTGGTTTGGAGTAATCAAAGAAGGAATGAATGACAATGAATGAATAACAAATTATTTATTAAGCACTTACTATCTGCAAAATACTGTGCTAAGCAGTGGATATAAAAATACAAAAGTAATACAGTACCTTCCTCCGGAATGTTCCATGAACAAGACTCTCTCAGCTCCAAGATTTTGTCTGGCTTTCCCCCATGCCTGGAACACTTTCCCTCCTCATCTCTGCTTACTGGCTTCCCTGGCTTCCTTTAAGTCCCCCAAAAGACCCCACCTTTAACCAAAAAACTATTTTGAACATTCCTTTCTTTGAAAATGTTGAGCTTCAAATTCTCTCCTGCCCCTCCCCTACCCACTGAGAAAGTAAGCAATATGATATCAATTATACATGTGAAATCATGCAAAACATATTTCCATATTAGCCACATTTTTAAAAAGCAAGAATAAAGAAAGTGAGAAAACTATACTTCAGTTTGCATTCAGTTGTCTCTATGGAGGCGGATGACATTTTATCAAGAGTTCTTTGGCACTGTTGTGGATTGTTGTATTGATCAGAGTTACCAAGTTTTTCACAGTTAAGCATTACAACATTGTTGTTATTATGCACAATGATCTTCCTGTTTTTCTCACTCTATTTTGCATCAGTTCATATAGATAGGTCTTATCATGTTTTTTTCTAAAATCACCTCTACCCCATCATTTCCCACAGCACTAGAGTACTACATCATAATCATATGCAACAGATTGTTCACTCATTCTCCAACTGATGACAACCCCTTTGATTTCTAATTCTTTGCTACTGGAAAAAGAGCTACTGTTTAGTATAAAAATCCCACCTTTTACAGGAAGCCTTCTCTCAGTTAATTATCTCTTATTTATCTTGTATATAGCTTGCTTTGTACATATTTGTTTGCATGCTGTCTCCCCCACTAGATTGTAAAGTTCTTGAGGGCACAGACTGACTTTTGCCTTTTTGTATCATCAGCACAGCACGGTGCCTGACACAGTATGAATTTAATAATGTTTAGTGGTTGACTGATCTTTGATGAGGGGTAGGTGGATAAGATACCACATATAGAAGATTTCAGCTGCAAGTCACATGGAAAAGTTCCACAATCCTTTGGCTACACAGCAAAACAGATAGTAATTAGTCTTTACTATTATTTCCAGTGATAAAATCTTGTCAGTTTCTGATGCTGAACCATTTGATAGTGCAAAAGGACTTCAGTGGCAAAAACTTTTTTGGGGGGACTTCAATAGCTGTGGTTGCAGCACCCACAAAAAGTTGCCAGGCCGTAGCTCCCTAGGGAGAAACACTTCCTGGGATGATATCTTTTGGGGCTAGCCTGGAAGCAGGACCAGTGAGGTGTGCTGCCACTACCAGGGCTTTTGGGCTTACCTTCCAGGTGGTGGAAGTAGGTCAACAGTTGCCATTGGTGATGGTGTTCCCCATGGTGATTGCTCTTCTCAGTGATGTTTTCGGGACCGGGCTGGAAGTAGGATTGGTGGTGGTCTAGGGTATACTGCTATTCCTTTTTTTCATTAGTTTCCTTTTCATCCTATGCATTTTATTTTTTATTTTATGCATTAAAAACATTATTCTGAGAAGGCAGCCAAAGGTGTCACTAGACTGTCTATGGGGTCCATGACATTAAAAAAAAAAAAGTTAAGGGCTGCTGACCTAAAGAGACTAGTGCTTACAGAAGCTGATAGATGTTCAGCATAGATAGTAAAGGTAGCTCTGGAAGAATAAGTGGGTTTTGAATTCAATTTTTTCTTTCCTCAAAAAACTCCCATTCTTATGGCAGAGATAACTTGCAAGCAATTCTGTACAAACAAGATATATACAGGGTAAATTAGAGATAATATCAGAGAGAAGATACTTAACACTGGAGGAATCTGGAAAGCCTTCTTGCAGAAGGTGGGATTTTAGCTGAGACTTTAAACATGCTGGGAGTCAGAGGTGAGAAGGGAGAGAATTCCAAGTATGGGGGAAAGCCAGTAAAAATACACGTAGGGAGAAGGCATGTTTCGTTGGAGGAACAGCAAGGAGGTCAGTGTCTCCACCAGGAATCTCTTTAATAAGCAGTCATTTAAAAAATGAACTTAACATCAACATAGATGAATATTTAAATATTCAAAGAACACAAAAAGAGGACTGTAGATGAAACGTTCTCAATTACATATTAAATTTAACACATGGATACCAACTTTGCCCTGCTTTTGTGTCCCCTTCTGGGCTTGCTTTCTGCTCTCTGGGTATTTTTACAAAATGTCTTTTTTTTTTCTTTTTGCATCCGTTCCACCGACTCACTTCGTCCCAACGTTCTCCAAAAATAAAATCCCTCCCGTGTTATAAATATAGTAAAGCAGTCACTTGCAATGCAATTTGTAAAAGTGACTCTTTGGGACCCCTCAAGAAAGGGGCGTGGGGGAGGAATTTATTCTTTGGCTCTACTGAAGACCAGGAAGCGTCCTGGGCTACTGAGGGCCCAGGGAAAGGTAGCAGGACTTAGGGTGGAGGCCGGGAAAGTGCGCTAGGTAAGAACACAACGTCAGGAGGCTCCAGGGGAGGGCTGAGTTGAGCCTCAAGTTGATTAGATGACCTTTCCACCACAGCCGGGGCGGACTCGGCAGATTTCAGCCGTACCAGATAGCAGCTCCGAAACAAGATCCCTGCCCTGTTGCGGGGCCGAAGAGCAATATCGAGCCCCCCCACCTTGGTTTTTTTTTTTTTTTGGCTGTACTACGCACGCGCAGAGCCTCGCCCTCAGGTGTATCCTCGGGCCGAGAATAGAGAGTGGAATAGAAGACCATTGGGTTGGGGGAGGGAGGTGTGTGTTGGGGGGCGGGGGGCTGTTTGCGCAGGCGCTATGCCTCCCTCTCAGGTGTCTGTTGGGAAGTCTCGATGAGACTGGGTGAGGAAGAGAACTTTTGGGCTACCCTGGAGGGAGGAGTGGGTGGGTCTTTGTTCCCCTTCCCCCGTCACCCTAGAGACCTCCGGAGATGGAGGCCTTCTGGCAATTAGGTTGGGCATTAGCATCTTGATAATTAAGGAATTTCCCCCTCCCCCTTAATACCCTGATCTTGGGCCCTAGACAACTCCTTTCTAGAAAAGGATGATTGAGGCAGAGGCATGAAGAGAGCAATCTCTTTGGCAGGAACGCGTTTTGAGGGTGGGCTTGGTGGGATGCCAGATTTGTCTTTGGGAAGCCTATGGGGAATCAGCTGGTGCAGAACAGTGACTACTTGGGAAGCTCCCACGCCCCTCCCTATTATGTTTTTATTGATCACTTCTAGAATCCTGCTTCTGGCTCTCGAGCTCTGGGGAGCTGTATGGGACTGTCGTGGGGATTAGCTGTTCCTTTGTAAATTAAAGTTTCCTCCTGGAAGCTTTCCTCGCTTAACACACCCCAATTCTTCAGTCTTAGATCTCTCTCCTCTCCCTCTATACATATAAAACTATCTCTATATATGTACGTGGAGAGAGAGAGCTGAATAAACATAACTTTAGCTTTGGAAGGGACATGAAACATGGTCCAGTTCCCTCTTAGTCACTCATTTTACAGTGAAGCAACTAAGCTCAGACTGACTTGCTCATTGATTTTGAAAAGCCACAAGCAGGACACAGGCTTCTAGCCCAAGTGTCTTTCCACTGCACTTGTCTATATAATATAGTTCCAGTTGATATCCCTCATACTTCCTGAGGTAAGAAATAAGGACTGAATTAGTTTTTTTCCCCCAAGCATAAGTTGCCCTAAGTTTCCATATGGTGCTTGGGTCCAAGACAAAAGTTCCTTCTCCTGTTTTAGGACTTAGCTCTAAGAACCAAGGTGGCTTAGTGCGATTCTCAAAAGGACTGCCTAAAGGCGCTAGCTAGAGGGGAATATAGCTGGCCTAGCTGAGGCTAATATTCTTTGTAAGCCTGAGTATGATTGAGGGAAGGCGCCCCCCAACACCAGCACACACTTAGCCTAAGCTCAGGCTCCTTAGGAGCCTCGGGCTTTCCGAGGTGGCCATAGGCCTTTTCAGTACCAGGCAACCCTTCCCCCAGGCCAGCTTGCCTCCTTTCCTGAAACTGCACCACCCGGCTTCATGGGTTTCCAGGGCTCCAGGGGACACAAACAGGAGGAGGAGGAGGAGGTGGAGGAGGAGGAGGCAGGGAGGAAAGAAGGGAGGGAGGGTGGAGGAGTGAGCTCAGCCTCCCTCCCCTGCCAGTAGGGGGAGGGGTCAGGGATCGAATCTCCAGCCCACACCGCCAGCCAGTCCAGCACTCTGCTAGGACGCAGCGCCACGGCAAGACTGATCGGAAGAGCCCCCCCCCCCCCAACCCTTGCCTTTAGCATCCTCTGTCTTCCCCAGGCCAGGATCCGACATGACGGACACATTGCTGCCCCCGGCCGGCCGACCCTTGGAAGAGGGGGAATGCTATTTTCGAAAGGTGGGCTGCTCGGGAGACCGGGTAGGGGACGGAAGGTGTGGGGTGGGGATGGGATGGAGGGAGTTGTGACGACTTTAGGTGAGTTGGGCTTGTACTTGGGCTCTGGTGGTGCCACGTCCTGGGCAGGTGCAGCTGTACCAGTCGCAGGAAAGCCTCAGCGCCCCTCCCTCCAGGCCCCCAAAGCTGCTCAGTGCCCTATAATCTCCCGGGTCAGGGCGAGGAAATGGACGATGGAGATTTAGCCTGTCTGAACTGGAGTTTGTTCTGGAAGGCAGGAGTCCCTTCCTTTCCCTCTCTTTGCTTCCTACTCTTTCCCTGGCGAGACATGGAGACATGTGGATGTCCATGAGGTCGTTGGGAATAGGGATATACTGCAAGCAGGAACTTTTTCTGGCGTTTAAATACCACATCGAAGGGATTGCTTAAGCAGAGGAGTAGATTGTTGGAACGTTGAAAGGAGGTGATTCTGAAGGCAACTCTATAGAGCATTGAGATTTGAGGAGATCGCGAGGTTTTAGTTGCTAAGAACAGGACAATAGTGGTGGTTTAGGATTTAAAGACGGGAGAAACCCTTCTAATCGGTCAAGTTACCTGTAGCATTTTAATCTTGGGAGCTCATTGGTGATTTCCCACACCACCAGTTTCAGCAGGTGTCTCTTCAAAAAGTTATATAAGTTCGGATGGAAACCACAGAATACTTTTCCTCAGCTCCGAAGAAATGTTTTGACAAAGGATAAATTAATATTAAATTTAAATTTGACATTTATATTAAAACTTCATTTTTCTTGGTAGATATTTGAGAGTTGTTTTGACCTGATAATGTTTTCCTTGTAAAGAACAGACAGTGGAAAAGAATGGACCGTGGCCTCAAATCATGCTACAGAATAGAAAATAGCTGCTTTTTCAAAAGTTAGTGGTGAAATACCAGATTTTCAATGAATTTTTTTTTACTTATTTGGGAATTATTTATACTTATTTTTACTTACAAAACTCTAACAAGGCAGTTTGTTTCAGTATTTCTCACTTTGGGATATGCTATTAGAGTTGGTAGGATGAATTTTAAAACATTTAAGTTAGGGAACACCACTGTGTAATTTTATGGCAGGTCATTTAACCTTTTGAGGCTTCAATTTCCCTAACTGCAGATTGAAAAGCCTACTTTAGAAGATTTCTAGGGCCCATTCCAGCTCTAAAATGGTATCATTCTATGATTTTGTGAAAGTTCAGCATTAGGGAAGCTCAGAACTCAGGGAGAATTTGAATCCAGATATCAAATCTGATTGGGAGAGGGCAGTCAGGCTTCAGTGTTGGTGTTAAAGGCAGTAATTTTTTCCCACTTCCACAATTTATATGAATACTAATTTCATTTGCCTTTCAGCAGTTATGCATTAGCAATTATCAAACAGGTGTTATTATATAGCATGTAGGAGGCTGTGGAGTGAACCAGGACTGTGGGTCATGTTTCCTAGAGAAATATAAGGGTCAGTTCTGAATTAAACAAAGTTTTGCCTACTACACCATTAGTATTTATTATGTTCCTGCAGGGTGCATGGTACTTCCAGGCAATTTGGAGAGCTGGCAGAAGACTTGCCTATGCAAAGAGAGATAATGATTAGGCAATAGAGATTTGGATGATGCAATATCCAAACAAGTTTAAGTAGGCAGGACCATACCACAATAGAAAAGATACACACTAACAATATTTGGTTTTAGGGTCCTTTTTCTATTTTGATCATTCTCCCAAGATAATCACCATAAGGTGTTATGATGACACATCATACTACTTAACTCTTCTCAGGTGAATCCAAAAATATCTCTTCTGGAACTTTGCCAGTGATGACTAGGTTGGTTGAGTGGTTATTATTATTTTTTATAGCTTTCTGGGTCGAGTGTGTAATTGGAAATAGGGAAGTGAAACTTTGTTTCTCAGAGTACAATCAGCTGTCTACTATCCAGGGTCTAATTATCCAAACCTCTTCCTACTCCTTTATGATCCTTATCTTTGGGCTTTTTTTTTTTGAACTGTGCATTAACATGTCAGAGGGGAGAAGTAAAATAGTGGAGAGAAGGCTGGAGACAGGGAGACCTGGTTTCAAGTCTTGCCTTTTCTGTGTTTGTATGTACATTTATACACACAGATATTTCCATAATCATATGTATGTATGTATTTATGTGTATGTATATACTCACAAATACACCCACATATATTCACACTCAGACTGTCTGATCCTGGGCAAGACAGTAGTTCTCACTGTCCCAGGCAGTTGTCTATGTCTATATGTAGTAGCTTAGTTGCTGAACTGTATCAGTCAGAGGTAGTTTCCGCACTGAAGTTTGCTATATAAATGAAATCACAGGTATGAACTTAAACAAAAAGCAAAAAAACCCAGAAAAGGATGGGCAAGAGGTTGTCAATTACCACTTAACTGGCTAAATCCAATGACCTAGTTTCAGCCTTCATACTCTTGACTTCTGAAAAGCTTTTGACACCCTGTAGTCACTCTACCCCTCTTCTCCTGGATACTCTTCTCCTTTGATTTCTGTGACACTGTTCTCTTATAGTTGAAAGGCAAGGTAGACAGGTTACATGATATGGTGTTAGAGGACCAGCTTGATAGAGTGAAAAGAATACTGACTTGAGTTAGAGGAACTGTGTTCACATTAACCTTGGCCCTCATGTTCTACATGTGTAAAATAAGGGAGTTGGACTAGATGGTCTTTGAGGTAGCTTTCAGTTTTAGCTGGATTATACAGTTATCCCTTTCACTCTCTCCAAGTGCATAGATATAGATATATATGTATATGGAGAGAGAGAAAGAGAAGGAGAGATCTAAGATTGCTAAGATTCAAGGGGGTTAGGGCCACGGCACCCTTGTGATCTGGAAAATCTGAGTAAAATTTTTTGACCCTCCCTTCATACTAGAGAAGAAGTCTGAATTATTCTGGCATTGAAAGATAAAATATGTTAATATTATGTAATACTGTATGTATATTTTATGCATTTCTGACTTTCTAAACTTTTTTTTTTGCATTGTCTGCTGGTCTTAGAGCGTCATCTGTGGCTTCCACAAAACTCCCCCAAAGTGTCCTACTTTCTTATGCTGGCTGACCTGCAATATATCAGAACCTCAGTGGGGAAAGTTTCCATGTTGTAGGCATAACTGTAATATGATCCCATGATGTGGGTTCAGATTCAGCTCTGCCATCTAACCATTATAACCTTAGGGATTTTTTCTGTTCTTTAGTTCTATCCTCTAAAATGAGGAGAGTGGATTTTATAATCTCGAGGTTTTTTCCCATCTCTTCCATGTCTATGTGACTGTTCTTTCTCAGTCTTCTTTACTGGCTTATCATCCATCTCCTGCCTGCTAAGTGTAGATGTCCCCCAAGACTTTACCCTGGCTCCTTTTCTCCATATACCTGCTTCCTTCGTAATCCCACCTACCTTCAATGATTTTACGCTCCTCTACTTGCAGATAAATCTCAAATTGATATATCCTACTGTAAGCTCTCTCTAGAATTGTAGACCAAATTATCAACTTGTTGCTGAATGTCTCCACTTGTATGTCTTTGGGAATTCTGCATTCCCAAAACATCTAACCCTCCTCTGAACTTTCCTGTTGCCGTTTAGGGTGCTACCACCATCTTTCCCCTAACTCATGTTCACAGCTTTGGTCTTCCTTGACTGACTTTCTCTTCTTCTCTTAAACCCCATCTAATCAGTTGTCTAGTTCTGTCGTGGGATGCTAGATGGCTCAGTGGGTAGAGTGTCAGACCTAGGGCCAGTAAGACTCATCTTTGTGAGTTCAAATCTGGCCTCAGACGCTTCTTAACTGTGTGATCCTGAACAAGCCACTTAACCATACTTGCCTCAGCTTCCTTATGTGGAAAATGAGCTGGAAAAGGAAATGGCAAACCATTCCAGTATTATTGCCAAGAAAACCCCTAGTGGAGTCACAAAGAGTTGGGCACAACTGAAAAAAATGACTGAACAAGAAATTTCTGTCAATTCTACTTGCATGACATTTCTTAACATCCATTTTCTCTGTACTCACAGGACCACTTCCCTAACTCAGACCAATAACCACTTCTACTTGGTTTTAGTAGCCTCTAGATTCATTAATCTCTCTGCTTCTATTCTCTGCAATCTCCAATTCATCTTCTACCAAGATGCCAAAGTAATTTTCTAAAGCCCTAAGTAGCTCCCTCTCCCCTTTGTAAGTGGTTAGTATGAATGTGGAAAATTGTATATACTGTCAGACATGATTGATATGTTGAAATTCTTTATTTTCTCTTTAAAAAAAAACAACAACTTTGTTACAAGGGATGGTTGCCTGGGTAGGGGAGAAAGGAAGGATATATTCAGAAATGAAGGATAGGTTTAGGGGCTGAAACTTTGATTTCACTGGTATAGGTAACTCCTGACTGAGGAAATTACAGTCTACCATTGTGGTATAGCACTTTCTCTGAAACTTAGAGGTCTCTTGATTAAGTGATCTGCCCATGGGGTCATGCTTCTGGAATGTTCTGGAAGTGGGACTGAAATCCAGGTCTTTCTGATTTCAAGGTTGCCCCTCTATACAACACAGCCTCATATATAAAGTAAATATTAGATAAGTTAGGAGGATGAGAATGAAAAGGCCTGAAACCCATTTTGGCTTTTTAAAACTTACATGATCTTGTGTCTCAATCTCTCTGTGCCTCAGTTTTCTCAACTAAAAAAAAAAAATCACAGAAATTGGACCAAATGATGTCTAGGATTCCTTGAAATTCTAAATAAAAGGACCTTAGCAGCATGGCACAGTAGGAAGAACATTGGAGTGAGAGTCAGGAGGCCCACATACTCATTCTGATTCTACCCTTAGAGTCTGTGTGGTATCTATGACCTAATACACATCACTTTATCTTCCTGAATCTCAGTTTCCTCATCTATGACATAAAAAAGGTTAAACCCTGTGATCTTTAAGGCAACTTTCAAGTTTGACATTCTATGCCAAATTTATATTATAGATCATAAGATCATAAATTTAGAGGTAGAAGGGACTTCAGAGAACATCTAGTGTAACTTATCTTTTTAAAAAAGTTTTATAAATATGTCACAGTTCAATTCAGCAACTACTGTACTGGAGGGATCATGGAGGAGACAAAAGAAGTATGTTCCCCTGCAGCAGACTATGGTGTGATGTTAGGGGCTCAATCTTATGGGTCCCCAGAGTTTTCTTTCCAGAGTAATTGTGATTCAAAAGAACCCAATACCCAGTTTGTCTCAAATTCCCCTTAAACATCATAGAGATGCTTAGTTTCAGTTTTCAAATGTGGATTTAAGCTTCTAGAAAAAAATGTGCTTATAAATAGTATGAGGTTTATGGAGATATATTACAGGATCATGGAATTCAGAGTCAAAGGGAATCTTAGAGATCACACGAGGTCTAGGGAGGGGAAGTGACTTATCCAAGGTCATATAGGTAGAATAGCAGAGCAGGGATGCAGAGACCAGTCCTTTACACTTCAGATCCTGTGGTCTCTCAATTATACCATGTATTTTCTCTCTGTGAGCCTGTATAGATTCTTTAAGCCCTTACTTTGTGTTAAAAATTTGCTAAAATTTTAAGATAATAAACAAATAAAGGATTATTTTGGATGGAGTAGATCTAGATAAAGATTTGCAGTGTAGAAATACTAGGAAGAAAAAGACAAAGGGAACAGAAAAGACTTTTTTTTTTTTTTGCCTTTTGGAGGGCAATTGGGGTTAAGTAACTTGCCCAAGGTCACACGGCTAGGTTTTTGTTTGTGTGTGTTAAGTGTCTGAGGCCAGATCAGAACTCAGGTCCTTCTGACTCCTGGGCCAACACTATTCACTGCACCACCTAGCAGCCCCAAGAAAAGACATTTTTGAGAAATAAGTTTGAATGTAATTTCCATTGATCTAAGATAGATAAAGGGAAAACATGTGACAAGTAGCAAATTACAAAAGATACCAAGGTTGGAATTTAAAAAATGAAGTTTTTACCTATGGAGAAGATAAGAATTTATGTGAAATAGCAAGATGAATCACCACTTTAAAATGTTAATGTAATAGAGGGAGTTACCTTCTACCTCAATTGATATTGTCATAGAAGGTGAGGAATGTATTCACAAGGTGTTAAATGAATTGTTAAACTGACCAAGGATGCTCTAAATCCTGATTCCTTTATGAGGTGCAAACACCTCTGTGATTCATTCTAAAAAGGAACCACCCAACTAATTGAACAAACAAATTAGCCATGCCCTTGAGGCTTTTAAATAGCTAGACTCTGGACAAATTTCTGGGACCTGTTGCTGGAGACAGTTGTGAATACTGTACCTATACCAGAGAGCCTTCTCCTATAAACCATATGTATGGTTGCTGCTTGACTAGTAGAGGGACACTGTATGCAGCAGAGAGTAGAGACACACAGCCCATATATAGCATAGAGACAGTTATACAAGGAGGAAGTTACTTGAAGTAATGAGATTTCTGGGACCAGAGAAGAGAGCCAGCTATGGTTTTAAGAAAAGGAGTCTTGAGAACCTAGCTGAACAACCTTCTCACTAAAGATGCTGCAACTAAGGGAAAACTTTGAAAAGACTGCACAAATAGGGAAAAGACTTCTAAGCCCTGCAAAACCAAGAGTTTTGAGTTGCCTTTGCCACACATGTATTCTGTATGAGTGCCCCACTATCACTGTACATTAGTTTTATGCTCATTCTTTCCATGGATTATGTGTGTATTTATGGGAAAGTATACCCCAGGTTTATGGGAAGACTTTTGTAGTAACTGCTCTTATTGTACTTTTGAGTTAATGCCTTCACTAAGTTCTTGTTCCTCTATTTTCATGACTTTCAATGGAACGCACCGCAGTGGGGACTCATAATCTATCATTCACAGTGCAACCCCACAGAGTTAGCCCTAGGACCAGGGCATAATTGCCTTTCTAGGGACCCAAACCAAGAGTATAAGTGCAAATTAGGGGAGTAACCCAGAGGAGCTAATGTACTCCATCTATGATTTTAAAATGAAACTTGTATTTCTTAATTATGGGGGAAAACGTTTTAAAGTAATATCAAGCAAAAAAAAGTGGAATTTTCTTTTTCTTTTTTTTTGATAGAAACAAGGTGAGTCTTTCTGATCAGTGATTTATATCTTGTTTGAAGTTAAGTTGATCTGAATCAAATCCATCCTGAATGGGGAATATAGGTTTAAACAGTTGGCTGAAATAACTAACATCAAAAGATAATCCCTACAATTCAGTTAAGTTCAAGAAGCATTTATTATTGCAGATAATTAAAGTTGGCTGCAGATGTACAACAGTTCCTTTCTATACATCAGTCTTGGTAGTACTGAAAAAGAAAGAAAAAACCTTTGTAACAAATTTGTGTAGTCAAGTAAAACAAATTCCTGCATTTGCCACGTCCAAAACATATGTCTGAACTTGCACCCTGAACCTCGGATCTCTCTTTGAGGAGGGAGGGAGCAACACAGGCCCTCAGGAATGGTGTTTGGGCTCTGAGTTTGATCAGTTTCCTATCAAAGAGGGTGGTGTGAGAGGAGTGTGCTAATCACTAGTGCTCGAAGTTTGATCCTATCTTCCCTGGCCAATCCTCTTTCTTTCTTTTTTTTGGGGGGGGGAGGGGGGAAGGCAGGGCAGTTGGAGTTAAGTGACTTGCCCAAAGTCACAGGGCTAGTAAGTGTTAAGTGTCTGAGGGCGGATTTGAACTCAGGTCCTCCTGACTCCAGGGCCTGCGCTCTATTCACTTCACCACCTACCTGCCCCCAATCTTTCAATGGTTAGAATTTGTTTTGCTTAGAACTAATTTCTCCCTTAACCTATTCTCCCTCTTACTTCTCCCTCTTCTTTTCCTTTATTCCTTCTGTTTTGCTGCTGAGTGAAATGTATTTCTGTACCAAACTGTGTGTGTGTGTTCTCTCCCTTGACCAGTTTGTGATAAAAGTGAGGGTCGGGGATTGCTCTTCCTACCTCTTCCTGTTTTTTATATAATCTTCTGCTTGTTTTGTGTATCCAAATTATGTGAGAAAATTTCTCCCACCTTTCCTCTGACTTTTTCCTCACCTTTTTTTTTTTTTTTTTTTTTAAAGCAATTGGGGTTAAGTAACTTGCTCAAGGTTACACGGCTAGTCGTTTGATTTATGCGTGGGTGCTCATTTTCTGAGGCCGGATCTGATCTCGGGTCATCCCAACTCTGAGGCCAGCGCTCTTACTCACTGCGCCACCTAGCCGCCCCTTTTAGGGCAATTGGGGTTAAGTAACTTGCCCAAGGTCACACGGCTAGGTTTTTGTTTGTGCGGATTAGGTGTCGGAGGCCGGCTCCGAACTCAGGTCCTTCTGATTCCAGGGCCGGCGCTCTACTCACTGCGCCACCTAGCCGCCCCCTCACCTTTTCTTTTTAGTATTTTTTTCTTTAGCATTTCTCTATTTCTATCATATTATCTATCTATCTATGTATATTATCTATATATCTATCTATAATATTCTCTATTAAATAAAAAATTAGCATTTCTTTTCTTTTCCCTTTCTTTCTTTTAACCAAAATTTAAAAAAAAATCCCAACTAAACAAAACTATTCTCAGGCTTTTTTTTTTATCAGAAAGTCCCCCAAGCTCACAACCTAAATGTCATTCTTGATTCTTCACTATCTCTTATGTCTAATGTCCAATTTGGAAGATTGGACCTGTTGGTTTCACCTTTGTAACATTTCTTGAATACACTCCCTTCTGTCCTCTTATGCTACTATTATCCCAGTGAGTAGCCCCTCATCCATCAATAGCCTGTTTGCTTAGTTAGCTTGCTACAAGTCTCTCCCCATCCCAGTTCATCCTCTTTTCAACCACTAAAGTGATTTTCCTCAGGTACAGGTCTTACCATGTCACCCCAAATTTTAGGAAACTCTAGTAGCTCTCTATTATTTCTAGTATCAAATGCAAAATCCTCTATTTGGCATTCAAGACCTTTATAACTTAGTCCTTTCCCCACCTATTCATTCTTTTTCACCTTATACCCACTATGTAGCCTTTGATCTAGTGACACTAGCCTTACAGTTCCACAAACCAGACACTCTCATCTCTTGACTCTAGGCATTTCCTCTGGCTATCCCCCATGCCTGGAATGCTCCTTCATCCCTATGTCCTGGCTTCTATAAGGAATCTTTCCTAATCCCTCGTTATTCTAGTGCTTTCCCTATATTAATTATTTTCTATTTATCATATATAGACACACACACATATAGGCATACCTGTAGACATATTTTTGGGTTTAGTTCCAGACCACTGTAATAAATTGAATATTTCCAATAAGGTAGTAACATGAATTTTTTTGTTTCCCAGTACATATAAAAGTTATGTTTACACTATGGTGTAGTCTAAGTATGAAATAGTATTATGTCTGATATATATAGATATATATATATATCTATATATATAAATTAAAAATATTTTATTGCTAAACAAAATGCTAACCATCATGTCACCCTCCTCTCCCCCCACTCAGTAAACTCCAGTAGTTTCCTATTAACTCCACAATCAAATATAAAATCCTCTATTTGGCTTTTAAAGCCCTTTTCAACATGGTCTCTTCCTGCCTTTCTAGTCCTCTTATACTTTGCTCTCCTCCATATATTCAGTGATACAGTGACTTTACTCCATGCCCTCCATTGCTGTTCCTTTCACAAAACACTACATCTCTTGCACTTGCCTTTTCAGAGGCTGTCACTCTTGCCTGGAATGCTCTCTCTCCTTACCTCTGCCTTCTGACTTCCATGGCATTCTATAGACTTAACTCACATCTCTCCTTCTATAAGAGGCCTTTCTAGGTCTTTCCTCTCTGCCCCCACTTCCTTTTAAGGTTACCTCCTATTTACACTGTATATGACTTACATGCACATAGCCCTTTGCTTTTTTGTCTCCCTTATTAGAATGTCAGCCCCTGGAGGGCAGGCATCTTTGCTTTTCTTGCTCCTAGCACTTAGTGTAGTACCTGATACATAGTAAATGCTTAATAAATGTCTACTTGACTTTTTTTTTTTTTTGCTTTTTTTTTTTGGAGAGCAATTTGGGTTAAGTGACTTGCCCAAAGTCACAAGGCTAGTACATGTTTACTTGACTTTTTGAGTTTCTTATATATCTTGGAAATGAGATGTTTTCCAATTAATTGTTTGCCTTCTCATTTCAACTGTGTTGGCTTTGTGGGTACAAAAACATTTGCATTTTATATAATCAAAATTATTCATTGCATATTCTGTGTTCCTCTCTGTTCCTTAGGTGTTTTTTTTCCCATGAACTCTTCCCCTATCTATAGATATGAAAGGTAATTTCTTCTTTATTCCTCTAAATTTATATGATTTTTTTTATCTTTCATGTATATATTTGGAGCTTATCTTGTTATATAGTATAAGAAGTTTATCTATACCTAATTTCTGGTAGACTGTGTTCCAGTTTTCCCAGCAGCTTTTTTTGTTTGTTTGTTTGGTCAAATAGTGAGTCGTTAATTTAGTATCTGGGATCTTTGATTTATTAAATACTATGTCACTATGGTTATTTACTTCTGTATGTTGAGTACCTGATCTGTTCCAATGATGATTACTGCTTTGTAGTATAGTTTGCAATCTGATACTGCTAGACCTTCTTTCTCACTTTTTTCCCCTTTATTTCTCTTTAGGCTCTTGTTTATGGTTTTCCTAATATTGAACCAACCTTTCAATCCTTGTATAAATTCTACCTGGTTACAATGTATTTTTTATTTGTTACTATATCCTCTCTGTTAATAATTTACTTAAGCTTTTTGAATCAATATTCATTAGGGATGTTGGTCTATACTTTTCTTTCTCTGTTTTGTCTTCCCCTGGTTTAGGTACCAAGATCATATTTATATCATCATGCTGTCTTTGTTTTTTAAATAATATTTTATTTTTTCCCAATTACATGTAAAACCAATTTTTAACATTCATTTAAAAAAAAATTTGAGTTGTAAATGTTCTCCTTCCCTTCCTCCTTTCCTGAGACAGTAGGCGATTTGATGTAGATTATGTATATCATCTGTATAGCATGTATCATGTCATACTATCTTTTCAAAGAACACGTATCATAAGACCATATGGAAGAACCATAAGCAGCCCCTCATACAGAGATGAAGATGTTATTGAGGCAGTATAGGCAACCAACTATCTAGCATGTAACATGCAAGGGGACACAATTATAGTATTTTTTAAAAGTTAGATTTTGTATGCCACACTTTTCTGTTCTCAATAATGTTTAGGCATTGACTTTGTGATAAAGGAAGTTTTGTGTTACAATCAAAACTCACAACTTTCAGTGAACTACACAATTTGCAAATCTTGCCTACAGGTACATAAACACTTTGATCAAACTCTGCCCTGATAGGACTTGTAGGTTGTTCCTCTGGTACTTTACTCCTTTGTTTTCTTAGGTGAGATTAGGATGACTTTCTTTTCTGATCCTTTTTTATAGAAGTGCTTATTTTTATTAATTATAGCAATTTAAATTTATGTAACACTTTTCAGTTTTCAAAGCATTTGCATCACTGCGATTACCAGCAGCCCTCTGAAAGTGTTTTTGCCTGATCCCTTGTAGAGAAAGCGACTTTTCTTATTCTTGATATGGGTCCTATTTCTGACAGTTGTGAGAGTGTTAATGCTATGTAGTAGCCATAAAAGTCGGCTAGGGACTGAGGTGGGAGTTGAGTGTGGCCTCAGAGCAAGCCCCATTTGTACCTATTATTGTGAACTTGCCACTGATCTTACGGTTAATATTATTCCAAAATGCAATAGTCTTAAAATAAGGATGTTATTCCATGATAGTATGTATCTCTATTTCCTTTCCTATTGTTCTCTGCTTGACTCTGTTCCAAAAATAGATATGTGAAGTAAAAATTTGTATATCAAATCCTATTTACCTTTTATAGTATAAAATGAAGCAATTCCAAGGCACAGAGTGTAAAATTGTCATAAGAACTAATAAAAGGCATATTCTTCTGTAATTTTAAAGTTTTTGGTTTTTTGACTATATTGCTGTTGTCTTTTTTATACCCTAGTTCCCAATATACACCACCACCAGCCCCTTGCAACCTTTATTTATAACAAATAAATACAGTTGAGTAAAACTCAGTTATGCAAGGATCATGTTTTGGACACACATCATTCTGCACCTGTAATTCATCACTTCTTTATCCAGTGCTTAGCATTATGCCTGGCATATAGTAGGTGCTTAATAAATGTTTATTGATTGGTTGATTAAAGAGGATAAAAGTGTGTTTCATCATATGATGCCTCAGGAACCAAGATTGGTCATTGCATTTAGTCTGAGATCTGATGCCTTTTTAGTGTTGTTTTCATTTACATTATTTTAATCATTGTACTAGAAGAATATAATATACCTTAAAAGTTAACACGTTTGTGAAATTTTTTTCATGGTTTTTGTTTTTATATCACTTTTATTTCCACATACATCCTCATTCCAACCCTATCCAGAGAGCCATCTCTTGTTTTAAAAAAAAGAGGAAGAGAAAAAATTTAAAAGGCAGTCTCATAAAACTAACCTATATATCAACTAAGTCTGATAATATATGCAATATTTTACACTCATAATACCTATCTCCTCAATTAAGAGAAGGAGGTGCATTTTCTTATAATTTGTTTGAAGTTGTTTGGTCATAATTTCATAGCATTGGGTTTTGTTCTTTTGTTGCTTTTCTTTTTATTTATATAGTTGAGTGAGTGTATATTGTTTTCTGATTCTGTTTATCTCACTTTATATCAATTCATATATTTTTCTATGCTTTTATATCTTTCATATTTATAATTTCTTATAGTGTAGTAATTATTCCATTATATCCATGTACCTCAATTTGTTTAGTTAATCCCCAGTTGGTGTCATCTACTTTGTTTCTAGTTCTTTGCTACTACAAAATGTGCTATTAGGAATATTTTTGCATAAATGGAGCCATTCGAGCTTTGATCTCCTTGAGATATGTGCCCAACAATGAAATCTCTAGGACAAACACTGTGGATGTTTTTGTCAGTTTGTAGTCTAATTTAAAATTGTTTCATAAAATGCTTGGACCAGTTTACAGCTTCACCCACAGTATCTTAGCTTATCTTTGCAGAACACTTCCAGTATTGACTATTACCATTTTTGTCAATTTTCTAGTTGTGAGGTAAAACCTCAGAGATGTTTTTACTTGTTTTTCTTTTATCAGTAGTAATTTGCAGCAATCAGTAAGGATTTTTAAAAACATAAAATAATTAAAATGAAAACAAATGACAAAAATATGAGATGATGAGGGGGAGGGGAATAGCAAGCATTCATATAGCACCTACTAAGTACCAGGTACTGTGCCCAACATTTTACAAATATCATCTCATTTGATCCTTACAACAACCATGGGAAGTAGATGCTGTTATTATATCCATTTTTCCTTTAAAGAAATTGAGGCAGGCAGAGGTTAAGTGATTTGCCCAGGGTCACACAGTTTCTGAGGTCAAATTTGAACTCAGATCTTTCTGACTCTAGGTCCAGCATTCTAATTACTGTACCACCTACCTGCCTATATAAGGTAGGATTGAGATAGTAATGCTGAATATGCTAAAGAAAATGAGAGAACCTTACAAACTTCACTGGCTCAAAGCTGACTTCCTGCCTGGCATAAACTTAGAGTTTATCCAAGCAGATCTCCATTAGCAGAATTAGATGGTTATTGTCTGGCCTCTTAGGAACAATGACCACCCTGTTATCTGTGATCTGCTTATCTACTGTTAACATTTATGCCTTAGTGCTTCTCTTAGAGTTCATTTTGACTCCATTCAGGTTGTGTTGTCTTTTTTCTCACTTAGTTGATAGTTTTCATTTGGGGCCTTTCCTTTTTACTGGAATTTTGTTTTCTCCCTCTTTTATTTCCTTACACATACCTTTTCTCTCTCATTCTTTCTTTGTCATTACATGAAGGGCCCTAGTTAAAAAAAAAATAGTATACCAAACAACGCTGTTAAACACAATAATCACCTGCAATGGTTTTTTTTTAAGTGACCTTAAAAATTTGATCCTTATATTTATCATGATAAATATCTTGGATGAAATTTTTTTTAATTGGGCATACAGAGTTGTTTCTATCAGGTGTCTTTAATAAAATCATTTCTTTGTCTGGAAGGCTCTTGTGAGCATTTATTTACTTACTCTGCAGATATTAATTTAGTAACTATTTGAATGAATGTTTTTTAGAGGAAATAACTGTTCAGTAATGGATTAGACTAGATGACCTCCGAGGTTCTTTTCAACTCAGAAATTCTATGCTAAAGTACAACCATAAGTACAAGGTATAGAATTATTAACCCTATCTTTAGCTTTTCATTTTCTCAAGAGAGTAATTTTTTCCCCTATTTGGAGCTTTCTTGGCAAAGATTCTGGAGTGGTTTGCCATTGCTCATCTTACAGATGAGGAAACCGAGGCAAACAGGGTTAAGCGACTTGTTCATTGTCACACAGCTAGTCTCTGTGGTCATATTTGAACTCAGATCCTCATGACTCCAGGTCAGTGGGTGCTCTACTGTACCATTTATCTGCCCAATTAATTCATATGAATTCAGCTTTATTTCCATTGTTTCTTACTCCCTGACTAAATTTAGGAGTTCCTTCTTTCTTTCTAGCAACAGGACCAAAATTTAGCACTTGTAGTTGGGCTTTGTTTGCTGTGAATTTACTGCCCCAGTCACAGTGTAGAAAAGAATTCTCTTTTAACCCAGAAGTTCTACTTAACTTCTCCTCTGCATTTATTTGTCTCACTTAGCATATTGTTTGGTAGTGAATGGTTCTGTACATCATTTTTTTTGGTTTGTTTTTAAATTAAAATTTGAATTAATAAATTAAAAATAAGACAATACATTTTATTAATGTCTTTTGCTTTTAGACCACAGTCATTTCTATTTATGTCCTCAGCTCCCTTAATTGATGAGGCGTTCTTCTCAAAAACAATAAAATTTAGCAGAATCAACCAACACAACAACCTGCATTAATTTCAAGGCTATTAAAAAGTATAAAATTTTTCCCTCGTGCCAAGAAATAACAAGTTTTTTTCTGGTTTGCAATAAGGTTGGATATTTGATTTCATTTTGTACTGCATCTATTTGTGTCTCTAGCCATTTGGCATCATTTAACCAAAACTTTTGTCTTGCCTTTTTATTTTAGGCATCATCATTTCTTGTAGCATCTGAACTCTGCAAGCAAACACTTTGAGTGCTCTATGGATAGGATAAGAGAATGTTAGGGTTAGGGCTCTCTATTAAGAACAAGTTTGTTGTTTGTCATAGTATTAGCCTGGGAGTTTGGCTGAATGGTAATGTGGTCACCGCCCAATTGCCTTATCTTTTGCCTCAAAATTCCACCTGTATGAATCAGGAGCAAGGAAAGTGCAGCCCATGGGAAGGGCCTATAAGACAAATATTTCCTTGCATTTCAACTTAGTTCATTCCTGGATACCAGGCCCTCTGAGAAGTACAGCAGGCTAGGGAGGATTCCCCAGGGCAGAAAAAGAATTTGCCCTTATGAATCAGAGGAGAATTGTCTGAAAGTTAATATGATGTGCTGTTGTAAGTGGTGGTGTGTTTCCTGGGGGTTATTTGGACAAGTTCCAAAGCACCACATGATTATACCTTCCATTTGTTTTGGCCTGAGCTCCATTTCCTTCTTTAGATTTACTTCTCAAAGTTGGCAGATGATGCCATTGGGAGGCAGCATGTAGCCCAACTAACTCTAGGAAGGACAAAGCAGAAGTACTGCTCCTCTTGAATGTCTGGCAAAGTCAGTGACGAGTTATAAAACCTGAATAATAACGACCCCCTACAATAGATGATGATAATATAAAATTGTGTCAGACAGAACATTTTAAGGGCACCTGATGAGACGAGATTCCTATTTTCTATAAACCAGAATTAGATTTGGTGAGATCTGTATTAAATAGAATCTTTTAAAGTGTTTTTTTTTTTAAGATGAATTCAAATTTGTTTTTATTTGTAAAAAGGAAAACAAAGATAAGGTAAAATGATCTATATGTGAAATCCTATTAACACAAAGTCTGAGTACTTAAAAGAGTACTTAAATTCTTTCAATGGAGTGGCCCCTTTTGCCCAACAAATAAATGGGCCATTGATTGGGATCTCCAGGGGGTGGTGGTGTCTTTTTTTGGGTGGAGGATGATTTTGTAGCAGCTATGTGGTATAGTGGTTAGAGCTAGAAAGGATTCTAGTTCTGTTTCTTGACAGATACTGGATTTATGATCCTGGGAAAGTTACTTAACTTCCCAGTGATTTAGGTAACTCCCCAGTTGGTTGAGGGACTTTCCTCATTTGGAAGTTCTCTATTCCAATAAAATCACTGGTTTAGTCCCTATAACTATCTCTATCAATTGTAATAGAGATTAATCTATATTTGGGGTACAATATATACTTGGTTAGAAACAAAACAAAGGGAGCCAGTTATTCAAAACTCCAGTTGATTCTTGTTGTACTGGTCTGTCTCCCTTTAAGTGTATTTAAAACCTATTGATGAATAAAGGAGAAGGATGTTTTAAGATGATCTCTTAAGGTTTATTTTAACAATAACATTCTACAATTCTATGAATGCAGGGACTTGAATATGCTGACAGGGGCATTGAGTGTTTTCCCAGCAGTGGGCCTTCTGAGATCCTCATATATGAAACGGCAGTACTTTATATTTTTTGTTCATAAATTTAACAATTTCAGCAAATGTGAACAAATTGATAAGTGAAGGACTAGAACTCCAAGTCAATGATGTAATTGCCATTATTATCAAATAATAGTGGGATCCCTAGTATTGGGAACACTTGAGTTAGAGGGTATGGTGACTTTTGTAGCTCATGTATATTGCGAGTGCTTTTCAAAAAAAAATTTTTTTTTTCCAATATGTTTCCACTAACAATATAATATTTTGCATATTTTTGCCACAATTTCCTTAAAATTAAATTTTTTTGGCTCAATTTAGTGGGTATAAGGGGGTATGGTACTTCAAAGTGATTTAAATTTGCATTCCTTTAATTATGAAGAAGTTGAACAGTTTTTAAAATGATAAGAATTTATGTTTCTTCTTTCAAAAATTATGTATATCCATTGGAGAACAGGTATTGCTCCTAAACTCTGTATCAATTCAGTATAGATTTTGGATCTTACATACTCATCGGCTATGTTATTACAAATGTATTTTTTCCAATCTCTTGATCTACTTCTAAAAATTTTGGATATTGGGGGTTTTTGTTTTGTTTACTCTTCAAGCGTTCTTGTTTTTTTAATATAATGAAATCTACCTTACCTCATGGGGCTCCTTCTGAGGATCAAATAGATCATGTATTTAAAGCATTTTGCAAATATCAGCTAGTATTACTGTTTTGCCCCCTAATAATTTATTTTATTTGTGTAATAAAAATTTTTCTTTTCTTCACAATTGGGATAAATAATCTTCCCTTTTCCTCAGTTTTGAAAAGATTTTTTTTTTTTTTTGCTTTTTGGAGGGCAATTGGGGTTAAGTAACTTGCCCAACGTCACACAGCTAGGTTTTTGTTTGTGTGTGTGTTAAGTGTCTGAGGCCAGAACCGAACTCAGGTCCTTCTGACTCCAGGGCCGACGCTCTACTCACTGTGCCACCTAGCTGCCCCCTGAAAAGATTTTAAAGAGATTTCAAACATTGATGTGATTGGGTCAGTGATAGTAAATGGTTTGAGGTATAAAGCAATTTTTGGCCAAAAATTGGCACCTTCAGCCTTTTGATGGGTTTGAGATTCCATTTATGTTGATACTCCTGCTAAGTGGTGCAAATTACAACAGAGCTGTTCTCTCTGGATTACCCTCAAAACTGATCATATGTTGTGGCCTATCTACATCTGTCATTATCCTTTGGGTTTTCCTCTACTTTGATTATTTGGTGAATGATATTGCTTGACTTGGAGGCCAATCACTTTTATTGTTGTTAAAAAGATGTTTGTTTTAAGAAGATAAAGATATACTACCCCTCCCCCAGTCTATAGTTATGTTGGAAAATACTCATCTGTGTCCATTTTAATCTAGGATTTTAGAGGTAGATGGGGCTTTAAGAATCATCAGGTCCAACAGAAAGACTAAGCTTGTTTCTTAAGTAGAGTGTTACAGAGTCCTCACTGTAGTAAACAGAAGCTTCATGAATGCAGGGACTATGTTGTTTTTTCATTGGTATCTCCCTAGCAACAAGTATGTTGTCTTTGCTGTAGCAGGTGCTCAGTAATGTTTGTTAAATTTCTGAAAAGGCTAGATGGGTGATTTCATAGACTCCTACATACTAGAGATGAGAAAGGCATTAGAAAAGTTCTTTGAGGAAGCAGAAGTCCAGAGGAGGCAGGTGACTTGTTTTAGCACATAGAACAGGTTGGTGGCAGAGGAAAGACTAAAACTCAGGTCTTTTGACTCCTTCTAGTGTTTTTTCCACTGCAGCATTTTTTAATGCATTCCACCTGATTAAAGCTTGGCTATTTATTTTTAGTGTAAAGTCCTAAAAGACCTATTCTAAAAAGGCTGTGTGGTGGAGTGGAAATGATTCTTAATTAGGCAGAGTTACAAAAAATGGAATCCCAGTGTACCAAGAAATGGACAAAGTGTACAGGACATCCTTGCCTTCAAAATAATTTATTTTCAGTGTTGCCTAAAGAGGAAGTCATTTTACCTGACCAATTGGATGGGATTGAGGAAATGCACAGGTCTGACATACAAAACCACCTGTGATAATGGGTCCAGATCCATATCCTCTTTTTGCTAGAATAAATTGAACTTTGAACATTCAGGGAACTTCACGTGAATCATACTTCCTTCTTTTCTAAAAGAGTTCAAGATGCATTTATACAAGTTTTCATCCTAATTACTGCAGTGTAGTATGGCATTAGCATTACTAGGTACTAATGGGCCAGAAGTAAAGCCACCAGTCACATGAGTCCTCTGTAGAAGTCATAAGGAAAGGGGCGGCTAGGTGGTGGGTGAATAGAGCCCTGGCCCTGGAGTCAGGAGTACCTGAGTTCAAATCCGGCCTCAGACACTTAACACAAAAACTAGTCTTGTGACCTTGGGCAAGGCACTTAACCCCAATTGGCCTCCAAAAAGCAAAAAAAGGAAGAAGAAGAAGTGTTAGGGAAAACCAGAGACAAAAATTGCAGAGTTAGAAATTGTAGGGGGAATGGATCCTGATCTTCAAAAAGGAGTTTGCTTCACACCAAAGAAATAACAGATTTATCAAAGTGTATTTATGCCTGGTGTTTCCTGGTAGTGAGAAGTAAGATGATTCTAGGTAAAATTCTCTAGTCAAAGCTAAACTTAAAACATTCCTGTTCTTTGGATTTTAATTTTACTCCAGGTCTTCAGGACAGTTAACCTCATGTGAAAATTGTGGACAAGTCAAACTGATTAAAAAAAACAAAAACAAAAACAGGAATTTGCTGTCTATTACTGAAAGTGTAAAAGGATGAATTTAGTCTTTGTATTGTTTCAGATAAGTTACATTTAACTTTTATTTAAAAGAGACCAAATTAGATGTCAGGATTTCTTATTAGGAATCATTTAATGGTTTAAAAATAGTATTGAATTTTGATGTTTTAAGCTGAAACAGGTGTAATATCAAAGTAAATAGTGAGAGAGGGAATCCAGAGGTGGCAAAACGGAGTAAATTCTTATGTAGAAACACATCAGTGTAAGGGACAGTGTGACTCATCTTTAATACATCATTTTAGAGGCCACCAATAAAGCAGTCATCAAGCATGTCATTGCTGCCAAGATGGCCAGTTCTTAGTGTCCTTATATCTTATGGCCTATTCCTCTCTACTTCAGCCATCCATACCTTGGATATTACTATTGCTCATTAAGTGATTCACTTCCTAAATAAAAAACTTTGACATTCCTTTGTCTCTCACTATAACTGATCATTCTATCTCTTCCCATGCCTCACCCCTCCTAAACCAGTTCTTCACTCTCATTACACATTTTACACTCTCCTTTCACATTTGGCACTTTTCTCAGACCATTGCCTTGGTTTTATAATTAACTATTCAACTCTATGCTGTCGTTTGCTTTGAATGCCTTTCTCCCATGTTCTACTGCTGTTCATCTTTTGCTAAACTCCAGCCCTGGATTTTATCCACTATCTACCTCTTCTGCTCCTAATTATGTGCTGTTTAACAGAGATGAAGAAAGTCACATAACCATGTTGATTGGATACACTATAAATTCGTGTTCTCTAAACTCTGGCTCTCACTGCAAACAAGGCAATCTTTTTATTCCTCTCTGGTTAATTCCCTACCTCAGTCTCCAAACAAGCTGTTTCAAAGCTTCTCTATTCAAGAATCCCAAATTTCTTCCCCTTCCCCCCCCCCAACCCCCAGCCCCTAAGTTGAGGACCTTTCCTATTACTTTACTTAGAAATTTTAGGTCATTTGCCATGAAATTTCTCTTCTCTACTCTTCATCTCAAAATTTCATGATGTCATCCTTCATTTTCTCCTCATTTTCCCTAGTCTCTTATAATGAGGTAACCCTTCACATTGTCAAGACCAGTCCCTCTTTATTTGACTCCATCCCTTATAATCTTTCCTAGCAGATTAATCCCTTTGTAATCTTCAACCTTTCTCTATCTGCTGATTCTTTCCCTCTTGTCACACATGCCCAAGTGTTCCCCATTCTTAAAAGACCTTGACTAGATCCCCTCAAGATAGCATCCCATCCTTCTTTTCTCTGCTAAACTCTTTGAAAATATTGTCTATGCTCATTGTCTTCACTTCATCTCCCTCCTTAACCTTTGCCATTTGGCTTCCAAGCTTGTTACTCAAGTAAACTAACTCACTTTAAAGTTACCAGTGGTCTTAGTTGTCAGATCTGATGGTCTTTTCTCTTTGAGGTCCTTCTTGACCTATCTACATTATTTGAACACTGTTGACCACTGTTTTATCCTGGATAATCTATTCTCTGGGATTTTGTGATACTATTCTTTCCTGGTTCTCTATCTTCTGAATGACTGTTTCTCATTTTCCTTTGATGGTTCATCATCTGTATCATGCCTCCTAACTGTGAATATTCCCCCAAGAGAATAGGCCCTCTTCTCTTTTTCCTCACACTCTCTTGGCATGGTTTTAACAGCACTATCTATGCAAATGACTCACACACATATATTATATAACATATGTTATATGTATGTATGTATATATCACAGTAGTATTCCATCATATATATGTGTGTGCGCATATACACACATATGTCTCTAGAATGGAATGAATGAAAAAAAGTTTGTTAAGTTCTTATTATGTGCAAAGCACTTTGCTAATTCTGGGGATCAAGGAGGAAAGTAAGTAAGTCCCTGTTCTGAAAGAGCTCCCTACCATTCTAATGAGAGAGATAATACATATGGAAGATTTTAGCCCCAAGTCAGATGGAAAGATCCCATCATCCTTAAGGTGCAGTGGCACCTTATATTCTATATAAATTAACATATGTACTTGTTGTCTCCACTTTAAAATGTAAACCTCTTGAGAGTAGGCATTGTTTGATTTATTGAATTTGTATTTCCACCTCCTAATAGGGTGGTTGGCATGTTTAATAAATACATCTTGATCGGCCCATTTCTTTCTTTCCTAAGATTGATAGCATATTGGTTTTTTGTGGAAGGGTTTGAGGGTATGTAGAGAATAGCAGAGATGATAATCATATAGCCAACCTATAAAGAATGTATTTTGGTTTCAACTACTTTTACTTACTAACTCCTCCTTGAAAATAAATCATAATTTTAAAAAAATCCACCAAATTAGATGATCATTTATTTTATTTTTTTATTTAAAAATTTTTAAACTTCATTTTTAACTTAAATACAAAATGAGAAAAGAAAAAGAAAACATTTCCATGTACACAGTAGAACATAAAGAGAAGATTAAATATGACAGTAAATTACCATTTCAAATAATTTACTTTTCAAAAAAATCTACACAATAAATACTATACATTGTTTTCAAACTTCTAAGTTTTCTTTTGTTCTCTGCTGTGCATGTTTTTTAATTTTTTTCTCCCTCCCTCTACACTTTTGACCTAGAGAAGGCTATAATTAAACATGGATAAATACATATACATTTATGTATATATACATATACAAATACATATATGTAAGACCATACTATATGTGTTTCTATTTATCTATTTTTCTGGAGGTGGATAGCATTTTTCTTCATAGTTCCAAACCTTTGCATGTTTTTCTAAAACCATCTAGCTAATCATTTCTTATATCACAGTAGTATTCCATCACGATTCTATATCACAATTTCTTTAGCCATTCCACAATTGAAGGGCATCTATCAAATTTTAGCCAATCTTATAGTTGCATTTCTCTAATCAATAATGATTTAGAGCATTTTTTCATATGACTCCATATAGTTTGATTTCTTCATAGAAAAACATATCCTTTGACCATTTGTCAACTGGGGAATGAGTCATATTCTGATAAATTTGACAAAGTATTTTATGTATTTGAGAAATGAGTCCTTTATCAGAGATTCTCTGCTTTCCATCTGATCTTGACTAAATTGGTTTTATTTGTACAAGAACTTTTTGATTTAATATAATTTAAATTATCCATTTTTTCAGTTCACAATGTTCTCTGTCTCTGTTTCTTCATATTATTCTGCTATCCATGAGTCTGACAGATAATATGTTCCATGTTCTTTTAATTTTCTTATATCTCCATTTATATCTAGGTCATGTATCCATTTTGACCTTATCTTGGTACATGTTACAACATAATGGTCTATGCCCAATTTCTGCCAGACTGCTTTTCAACTTTCTTGACAATTTTTATGAAACAAATGAATTCTTATCCCCAATGCTTAAATCTTTACATTTTTCAAACACAAGGTTACTATAGTCCTTTAATATTGTGTATTGTGTGTGTACTCAGTTTCACTGTTCTATCTTTCTATTTCTTAGCCAATACCAGATAGTTTTGATAATTACTACCATATAATATAGTTTAAAGGTCTGGTACTGCAGAATCTCCTTCCTTTACCTTTTTTCATTAGTTTCTTTGAAATTCTTGACCTTTTATTTTTCCAAATGAGTTTTGCTACTATTTTTTCTAACTTAGTAAAATAATTTTTTTAGTAATTTAATTGGGATGGCATTGAATAAAGAGGTAAATGTTTCATCTTTATTATATTAGCTTTGCTGATTATTAACAATTAAAATTTCTCCAACTATTTAAACATGACTTTATTTGTATAAAGAATGTTTTATAATTATGTTCATGTAGTTCCTGGGTCTGTTTTGGCAGGTATTTTATACTGTCTACAGTTATTTTAAATGGTCTAAAACAATATTGAATAATATTGGTGATACACTGTGTACTTTCCCCATTTATTTCTCTCTCTTTTTTTTGGAGGGCAATTGGGGTTAAGTGAATTGCCCACTTAAGTGCCCAAAGTCACACAGCATGTCAAGTGTCTGAGGACAGATTTGAACTCAGATCCTCCTGAATCCAGGGCCTGTGCTCTATTTGATGTGCCTCATAGCGCCCCTTTTCCCCATTTATCTCTTAACCAAATCTGTTTTAGCTTTAACTTTGTCTGAGATCATGGTTGCTACCCCTGCTTCTTTTTACATTGGCTGAAGCATAATAAATTGTACTCCAGACCTTTATTTTGCCTCTGTCTCTCATTTTTTATCATACCTTTTGTAAGCAACATATTGTCGAATTTAGATTTTTAATCTATATCTGCTATTTCCATTTTATTAAATTCATACCATTTACATTCAAAGTTATGACTGTTCATTGTGTATTTCCTGCCACCCTATTTTTCATTGCTACTCTTCCTCCCCTATATATTCTTTCCTCATGAGTCTAATTTGCTTCTACCCTCTCCCTTGCCTTTCTATTCCTTAATCTACCGACCCCTGTAAGAGTCACTCCCTTATCTTCTTCCCCACCCTCCCAAATCTTAACCTTTAAACTTTGTAAAGGGCTCTCCCTTTTTCTGTCCCTTTGCCCTCTTATTTCTTTCTAAATTTAGAAGATTTTTATACTCTTCTAGATATTGTTCCCTCTTTAATCCATTTCCAATGAGAGTAAGGGTCCAGCCCTATAAACCTTCAACCCTCACTTAGTTCTTTTGTATCAGTTCTTCTTTTCATGCCTAATTTGAATGAGATAATTGTTTCTTTTTACGTGTTCCTACCCAGTTTTATTTTTTTAGAATCACCCCACTATACTTAGTTCAGTCTAAGCCTTTCTTTCAAACTACCCAAGTAGATTATAATTTAAAAAGACATGCAACTCAAATGGACAATGCTGTCAATCTCCAGAATTTTGGATGTATGTGGGAATTGATTTGGTTTTGAGACTAAATATTACATTATTCAGCTAGAATGAAATAGTTTGTTCCATCCTAGGATTTTTAAAGTTTAAAATTTAAAATTTAAAATTTAATGTTAGGTGAAATATTCTTTTTTCTTTTTTGTTCTATTGGCCTCTGATGAACAATTTCTTATTGTTTCTAGGGTTGCAACCCCCTGGCTCAGACAGGGCGAAGCAAACTTCAGAATCAAAGGGCTGCATTAAACCAACAGATCATGAAAGCTGTTCGGATGAGAACTGGTGCTGAAAATCTTTTAAAGTATGTTATTGCTATGTCTGTTTCTAAAGCAACTGGAATTAGCTTCTCTGACTTGAACCTTTTGTGGTCAACTTCATAGCTCCTCTGACTTCTTTATTACATAAGTTGCTTTATGCTCTATGTCTTTTAAATACCTGTAGTCCACACAGAGAGAGCTAGTGGTCTGAATTCACAGAATCATAAGGGACCTTTGAAAGTCTTTAATCCAACTAGGATCTTAACAAAAATCTCCTCTTCAATATATATTGAGATATACTCAATAAATGGTCATCTTGCTACCTTTGCTTAAAGACCCATAGTGAAGGGAAGCACTGAGGCAGTTACTGTTTGAGGCAATGCTTTCTGTTTTGTTTTTGTTTTTTAAATAGGATTTTGGATACATTCAGAACTGGGAAGGACTTCAGGGGTCATCTAGTCTAATTTCCCCATTTTGCAAATGAGAAAACAGAGGTACAAAGAGGTTAGATGAGTTTTCCTAGGTTAAACAGTAACTGGCAGACCTGGGATTTAAACCCAGATCCTTTGGTTGTAGATCCAGTATGATTTTCACTGTGCCATAGGATAACGCTTAATTGTTAAAAGATTTTTCTTACATAAAGCCAAAATGTATCTAAGGGTTTTAAATACAAAGTGATATGTAACTGTTGGAAAAAAGAAGGAAGAAAAACCTACCCTGGAATTCTTTAACAACTTATATATAGATTTTGATTCAGGTAAGTTATGGTCAAGTTATTTGAATACCCCATCTATATAAATGAACTATATTTTTATTACACTTGTGTGAATTTTTGATTGAAAACCTAAAGTCAGAATTTTGCCTAGAGAAAGGGAATAGCTAATGGAAATACATCAATGACTGCAGGAATGTGCTGAGACTAGAAGGATCTTTAGAAATAGATTATTTTCCAATTTCCAACATTTGACAAGATTCCTTAATATTGCCTTTTTTTTTCTTTTTGGAGGGTATTTGGGGTTAAGTGACTTGCCCAAAGTCACATGGCTAGTGTGTCAGGTGTCTGAGGCGGGATTTGTTTTTATTTAGTCAGGTCTACCTAATTCCAGGGCTGGTGCTCTATTCACTATGTCACCTAGCTGCCCCTAATATTGCCTTTTTTAGAATAATAATTCTGAGATCAGGAATCATAGCTTTGTCTCTTTTGATATCTAATAGTTTCATTATGTATTTTGGTAAGGTAAGAAATATTTTTTTTATTAACCTATCCCTCCTCAATCTCTCTCATTACCAGCATCCAATCTGTTGCCAAGATCTGTTGATTTTTTCTTTATAACATCTATTGCATTCGTCCCCTTCCCTCCTCTGACACTTCTGCCACCTTGGTGTAGAGCCTTGTCACCTCAAATCTACACTATCGCCATAACCTGCTAGTTCATCAGCTTGTCATGAGTCTCTCTGCCTCCTAGTCCATCCTTTGCTCAGCTGCCAAAGTGAGTTTTCTAAAATGCAGGTCTCACCATATCACCTCCTCCCTCCCTCCCCAGTAAACTGGCTTCCTACAACCTCCAGGATCAAATATAAAATCCTCTGGTGTTCAAAGCCCTTTGGGATCTGCCGTCTCTATTTCTAACCTTTTTTACACCTTCTATTATTACCCTTACCTCCTATACCAACCCCACCCCCTTCCATCTCTCCTAGTTATTCCTCAAACATGATGCTCTCTCCTGACCAGGCATTTTCATTGATTGTCCCTTATGTCTGGAATACTCTCCTCATCTCTGCCTCTTGCCTTCCTTTAAGTCCCAGCTAAAATCTAACCTTCTATAGGAAGCCTTTTCTGACACCCCCCCTTAGTTCTAGTGCCTCCAGTACTGGATATAGCTTGCTTGTCCCTACTGGCTTGGCTTGTTTGTTATATTCCCTTAAACTGTGATCTCCTTGAGAGCAGGGATTGACTTTTGCCTTTCTTTGTATCTCTAGCACTTAGCATAGTGCCCGGCACATAGTAGGCACTTAATAGATGTATATTGACTGTGACTTCTTTCCAAAACTTTTCTGCAATGCCTTCATCTTCTCAGGCCCTTCCCCTGTTTTTCAGTTTCCTTTGGGGTTGTCTCTCCATTGAAGGGACGGCCTTTCTTTCTGCTCGTACTTGTATTCCTAGCTCTTAGCACTGTGCCCAGCATATAGAAAGCATTTAATAAATGCTGACTGACTATTCCCCATCCCTCACTGAGCAAATTAAAAAACAACAACCTGAAAAAGATATCCCTTACTATATATCTTACATAGACAAAATAAATTCCCATGTTAATCACTCTTTCTAAGATGAGTGGAGGGTTTAATTTTCCTTCTTTGGGACTTCTGACTTCCACTGTTTCTGGAAAATGTGGCAACTTGAAAGACAAGTTCCAGGGGACCCCTTAACATTCCATAATTGTCTTCCTTGTTTTGTCTGAAATTGTGTTTCATAATTTCTTATGGTATAATAATATTTTGTTACATTCAGATACTATAATTTGTTCAGATTTTCCCCAGAAAGAAGATACCTCCTCAGTTTCCAATTTTTGGCAACTACAAAAAGAGCTGCTATAAATATTTTTGTACATATAGGTTCGTTTCCTCTATTTTTTATTTCTTTGGGATATTAGACCATAACTTTATCATTTAAATGTTTTGTAAAGTGCCCACAAATGTCTGATGTATATGAGGTACTGAAGTTTTACTTGAGATTTAAGCACAGGAATGAAATTGTGTGAGTGTTTGTTCTTGACCTAGGCAGGTGTAACCCTTGATATAAGAATGGAGAATATAGCATTGAATCTCATTCCCAATCCTTTCCTTTTTAAATCGAGGGCTATGAGTTTTCCCCTTTTAAATAGTTAAAAATGTGAATCCGTCCCCTTAGCAGCCTCCCACTGAGGCCCTTCTTCCTGTGGGACCTATGTCAAAATGGAGTTCCCTTTAGTTCCTCTACAGAGCACTGGACCTTGCTCTTGAGTGCCTGTTTCAGGAAGGTAGATGGTATTTACTGCTCTGCATACTCTTGTTCCTCTGGTGCAGTAGGAAAAGTATCTTGTTATTTCTTACTTTCCAGAAAATCCCTATGTTGTAGGAGGGGATGATGGGTTGACCCATAATACTATGTATGAGAGGGAACTGGTCTATTTCTGGATAGGCGGAGTGCCTCATAATTAGGGGTTGTAGGTAATCTTGAAGTTGAAAGAAGTAATAGGGGTTCTTAAGATTACATGTATGTACTCACAGCCAAAACAACCCTGGCAGCTAGCCACATGACAGCTGGGCCTATCTAATACTCTAGTTCCTTTATGTGACTGTTTTGATTAGAAAAGGAAGGTCAGTCAGTAATGATTGTGAATAGAGTGTTTACCAGGAAACTAAAAAAAAAACCTGGTTCAACACAAGTATAGTCAAAGTACCTTTGAACCCATGGTTGCAGAGATTAAAATTCAGATTTTCCTATGGAGCCAGTTGCAATGGAGGCAGTGCCGCCTGATGGTCAGAGTATTGAACTTGTAGTTCGAAGCACCTTTATTAAAATCTTGCCTCTGACACTGTACCCTCATCTGTAAAGTGTTCATAATAACTAGATCTTCTCAGAAGTTTATTATGAGGTCCAGATGGAATCACACATATGTAAAGTACTTTACAAGATTTAAAGTACCATGCACATGTCAGTTATGATGGTGGTGGTGGTGGTGGTGATGAAGGGGTCGAAGAGGGCAACAGGAAGGACAGAGAATCTTGGTTCAGATCTTAGCTCTGCCACTTAGTACACTTGCAGTTTTCTGGGCTTCAGTTTCCTCAATTGTAAAAAGAAAGGATCAGACTAGATGGTCTCTTCCAGCTCCTAATCCATGCTTCTGCTTTTCGCTCACCTGGATTCAGCTTTGATCTGCATTTTATTTTGTCATATCTCACAAAGACACATACATTTCATTGATGTCAGTGGCGTTCTGAAGTGGGCATTCCTGTTGGAGAGTTTGAAGTTTCCTTAGGCTTAACCTGTTAAAAACAGTCAGAGGAATGACTATTTTGAAATAACTCCCCTTTTTTACATGAATAGATTTCCAGATATTTTGTCGTTATTTTCCTTAGGGTGTTCCGTTCCATTCTATTAACTCCCCAAATAAATAACCATTGTGAACATTCAAGCAAAACCAAAGCTGAATTGTAAAGCTGGCCCTCTGAGTTATATTTGCCTTTTGGGGGGGAGGTATGTTAATTATTTTCAGCAATGACCTTAAAGTTCAAAGTGCCACTTTTCATAGAATGCTCTCAGAGGAAAGCTGAAAGGTATTTATTAAACTAACCCTGGGAAGCCAACATTTTCATAGCTGCAGAAGAACTGAGAAGTTGTTAAAACAAATATGGAATTTCAGTGCTTCTTGACTGCTCTGCATAATAAAGCTAACAAGCCACCCAAAAGGGATTCTCTAGCAGGTTCCTTTAGGGTAAAGGGTAGTTTCAACCACAGACAAACCTCTGACTTTTCAGGTTCTCTGGCATGCTACAGGAGTCCAGTGCTACTGGCATTAAAATAAAAGGGAAAATACTTTCTTTGAAAATAAAGGCTATTTCTTAAGTAGATGTTGAAATTTAAAGAGCAAGAATTTCTTAAGCACTTACTATATGCCAAAGTAGACAGATATAGAAGCAAAGAATGAAATAATCACTACTCTCAAGGAGCTTATGGTGTAATGGGGGAGAATATAAATACATATAACATAGATATAAAATGAGTAAATATTGTTGTTTGTCCTTCGTTCTTGAAAAGGACCATGACATCAGGAAGGTGATGCCATGACTTACAAGTGAATGTAAAATGAATAAATAGAATTTTATACAAAGGAGTTAAATACAGAGTAGTTTGGGAGAAAAGGCACAAGCAGTTGCAGGATGGGGAGGGGGGAGCAGGAAAGGCTTCATGGAGAAGATGGTGCTTGTACTATGTCTTAAAGGAAAAGTTAAGAGAAGCTTTATATGAGGTGGAAGAAAGGAAGAAGACGGAAGCCCCAGCTGTGGGGCAGCCAGAACAATGGAAATGGGAGAGGGAGTATCATGCATGAGGAGCAGAATGTAGACCAGCTTAACTGCATTGCAGAGTTCTGGAGGGGAAGTAATGTCCAGTGATGATGGAGAGATAGGTGAGGGTCAATTTATGAAGGGCTTTCAAAGCTAAACAGAGTACTTTATTTTTATTTTTATCTTAGAGGCGTGGGGAGACACAGGAGTTTTATTGAGTAAGGGAGTAACATGATCAGATCTACCCTTAAAGAAAATTACTTTGGTTGCAATGTATACAATGGACAGGAGTCTTGAGGGACTTGAGACCTGGGGCTTGATTAGGAAGCTGTTGCAAAGGAGAGGTGATTAGGGTCTGAACTAAGGAGTGGAGAGAATGGGACCTAGAAATGGCAAGATTTGGCAGCACATATCCAGATAGGTGAGGTAAGGAAGAGTGAGGAGTACATGATAATGAAGAAGTTATGAATGTGGGACACTGGAAGGATGCTGGTGCCTTTGCAGAAATAGGGAGGTTTGGAGAAGGGATTTTTTTGGAAAAAGATAATGAGTTGTGTTTTGGACATGTTGAATTTGACTTATTCTAGAGGATATCCAGTTTGAAATGTCTAATAGGCCATTGCTGATTTGGAACTGAAGCTCAGGGAAGAGACTGGGGATATGTGTGCATTATATGTAGGTATATGTATGTATGTATGGAGGCATTCGCATATATGTTTAGCTATAGATATAAAGAGTCATCTGCACAATGATCATAGTTAAACCTTTGGTAAGTGATGAAGGGCCTAGGACAGAACCTTGGGGAACATTCACAATTAGGAGTCATAACATGGATGATGAACTAGCAAAGGAGGCTGAGAAGGAGTTGTCATTCAGATAGGAGGAGAACCACAGGAAAGGAGAGTCACAAAATCTCAGAGAAGAGAGAGTGGTCAGCATTGGTCAAATGAAGTAAATGGGTTGAGGAGGATAACTACAAAAAGACCTTCAGATCTGGCACTTGGAAGAGCAGTTTCAGTTGGGTGATGAGGACAGAAGGCAGGTCAAGATCCCTGGTTTCTCTGTGCAGGACATATCTTCTGGGGGCCTGAGGGAAAAAATAGAAATGCAGCTGTGGAGATAAGGAGCACAATTCTTCCACCTGAGTGGTCAGGCCAGGTTCTATTACTTATTTCAGGAATCCTTGTGTTCTTTGTTCAATATATAGAAGGCTGTAATTTCTTTTGAAAGTCTGTGATGGTGGCCTCTAAAATTTTAAATAAGTTTTGTTGTTATTCAGACATTTCATTAGTGTCCAACCCTTTGTGACCCCACTTGGGGTTTTGTTGGCAAAGATACTGGAGTCATTTGTCATTTCCTTCTCCAGCTCATTTTTACAGATGAGGAAGCTGAGGCAAACAGGGTTAAATGACTTGCCCAGGGTCACACAGCTAGTAAGTGACTGAAGCTAGATTTCAACTCAGGAAGATGAATCTTTATGACACCTGACCCTGCACTCTATTGACTGTACCACTTAGCTGCCTTTTTAAACAAGTCACATTATCAAATTAGTTTCAAACTAATGTATTATCTTAGGCAAATCACTTTTACTCATTTGGAGAATGAGGGGATTAGACTAAATAATTCTAAGATCCATTTCAGCTCTGACTCTAAGCCTTTCCCACTACAGAAATTATGTAGACCACATTTATACAGCTGCAGTAGCTTGGAAGTAATGACCCAGTTACTCCAGATCATCAGTTCCAAAGGAGTGATGAGGACATTTCTTTCCAGTGCCGCACATGAGTGCCTAATTGCTTTTTCTATCAGGTAAAGCTAGTACTGTCTTCATTCATATCTGCAACAGAGAGAACAGGCTGAAAACAACAGGCACATTTGCTGGGTGAAATGGGCCAAAAAATGTAGTCATATCTGACAATAAGTAACTCACTTTGACTGAGCCAAGTAAGTGAAATCAGAACCCCAGGAGAGAGCTATACCTGTTGACAATGAGTCCTCAGCAGAGATAGAAATTGAGCCAAAAGCTACTAACTTTTAGCCATCATAGTCAAAGCTTGTAATTGTCATCTTGTTAATTTCCATTTGTGGGGACTAAAATTGTCCAGCTTACAGTAAGAGAAACTGAGGCAGAGCTCTGAGCCAGTGACACTTTTTAAAAGTGTATTTATATACATATATTTATATACTTGTATTTATAGAATTTGATACTCAAATATGCAAAAGAGGCAGTGTAAAACATAGAATCTCATTGGTTGAGATTCACCCTTGCTCTTGAGGGTTAAAAATGACATATCTGTGGGGGTGGCGTTACAGATTGGGTGAAGCATGAGGCATTTCCACTGACTAAGTGGTCATAAAATGGTCCTAAGATGGTTACCTGCTCATGTTGGACAAAACCAGAAGTACAAAAATAGAATGGAGGACTTTCTATGTAATTGAGTCACCTCTGCCACACTGGGCTTGGTCATCATGACAAGGAAAAACAAGGGTGGAGGGCCCCTAGCTAGCTTCCTATGATTACGCAAGTGATATTACAATCTGCAGCTCACAGCTCTGGGACTTACAATCACCAGCCCTATGGAATCATATAAAATTGATTGATACTGATTGCAGTAGAGTAGGGGTCCAAATGAATTCTATCTCACAATGATAATAACCAGCATTTTATATTATGCTTAAAGGTTCACCTGCTTTATCTCCTCTGATACGAGGACCCTGTAAGATGATTCCTATAGGTATTATCATCCCCATTTTAAAGATGAGGAAACTGAAGCTCAGATGATTATGTGACTTGTCTGTGGTCACACAGCTAGCATGTGTTCTAAGAAAGACTAATAGAGTCATAGATTTAGAGCTGAAAGGAACCTCAGAGGCTATCTTATTCCATCCCATCATTTTATAGATAAGGAAACTGAGTCATAGGAAGATGATATGATTTGCCCAAGGTCACATAGGTAGTAAATTCAAGAGGCAGAATTGTACCCAGAATAATAAAGTTTTCCAAATTTAAACCTAATGTTTACTTTAATGTTTATTTTACCTCCCTGCCTAAAAAGTCAAATTGATGAATTCTGTCCTAATCCCATGGTTGAATTATCTGGTTATATAATTTCCTTTTGGAATACCTCTCTGATTTAGCACTCACAGATTTGCACTGTGGGCCCCTGGAGGATAGCTCTCATATTCAAAGTACTAAGTCGGTCCTAATAATAATACAGAGTATTTGCTCACAATTCTATACTGTTGTATGGTTCACAAGCCCCTGCCAGTGTGCTTCCCTTTAGTAGTCAATCAGTAGATACAACTAGCTTAAAGCAAAGGCATATACAAAAATGGTACAGTAAAGATGGCAGTTGTAAATGTAGGGAACGCAAATGACTAAAGAAATCTATGCTTCCCACGCTACAGAGCTCTGCTGTTCCTTTTCTCATGACATCCTCATGCTGCTCTCTCTACGTACTTTAGTCTTTCTGCTGAGTGGGTCACTCTGCTGTTCTCCCTTGGACTGTACCTCTCCATATCTTGACTCTCAGGTTCTAGAACTAGTTCTCTCTTAAAAACCATAGAGCCACAAGTCACTCTGTTTGAAATGGTTTTCTGCTCCCACTGTGTGTCTTTGTCTCTCTTTTGGGTGAATAGAATCTCCTTCTATGTGAATACATCTGCTGTGGGGCCAGAGAGAAAATTTCCCTCTCTCTCTCCCTTCAACCCCTTGCCCAAAGTTCAGAGATCACACTTCACAAAGCTGTTTCCTGACTGATGTTTCAAAAGGCCACCAACCAATGACCAGCTTCCTTTCTAATTCAACCAGGGAAACTTTTTCCTCACTTCATAAAGTTTGGCATAAACATATTTTTTCAGTTAGTTTAACACATTGTTACCTCATTTCCTGTGTCACCTGACTCTTGGTGTAGGGGATGGTGGTACAGTGAAGAAGGTTGATCCAATATAATTAGATTAAGGAAGATTCCAAATTGTGGTGGTACTTTCTAGGTGAAACTATTTGAATGCTGGATTTCAAATTGTTTCTCTGGTAGGAAAATGACATATGGAAAATAAGTAGGTAACTTTTTTTTTGCATTATTAAATTTGGAAAACTTTATTGCTAATTTTTTGACTCAATAAACAATTCCAAAAAACCACCAGTTTCTCCTACAAATTACATGACTATAAAAAAATTAACTTTCTACAATGTATAGTACTATCTTTTGCCACAGATCAAGTAAATTAGACTGCAAGAAATAGAATTTGTGTCTTTTACATGGGACCATTCATACTAGAGAGAGTAGCTTAACTAGGCTAGTTAGTAATCAGTGGGATCTCTGAAATTTTGTTTTTGCTTTTGTTTTTTTGGAAGGGGCAAGGCAGGGCATTTGGGGTTAAGTGACTTACCCAAGGTCAAGTGTCTGAGGTTGGATTTGAACTCAGGTCCTCCTGACTCCAGGGCCAGTGCTATATTCACTGTACCGCCTAGCTGCCCCATCCCTGAGCTTTTGAAATGCTTATTTGGTACTCTTGAATCACAATGTTATCCTTTATCCTTAAATCTGAATTTCTAGGTCTCCAAAGATCACATACATACTCTAGAGGATCTGCTTTTTTAAAAGTAAATTACTTCTCTTCTTTCCCTTAAGATAGCTTGGGTATAAGAGCGCTGGCCTCGGAGTCGGGATGACCCGAGATCGAATCCGGCCTCAGAAAATGAGCACCCACGCATAAACAATGACTAGCCATGTAACCTTGAGCAAGTTACTTAACCCCAATTGCTTAAAAAAAAAAAAAGGTAGCTTGGGTAGCTGGAGCACACTTCTCCCACATGAGCCAAGTTGGTTTTGCTTTATATCACGATGGCTTTTCTCTGGCCAGTTAGCATCCCTAATTTCAGTCACCCATCTTGAAAAGAATGTGTTTTCTAATACACACATGTAATTTGAGAAAGTGAAGGGAGCAGAGTGGTACAGTAAATAGAGTACTGGACTGGGGGTTGAGAGGACTTGGGTTAAAATTTTTTCCTCTGACACTTAAAGACTGTGTGACCAATGGTTAAGTCATTTAGCTTCTCCTAGCTTTATTTTCTTCAAGTGAAAAATGAGGAAAATAATATGATACATCACAGGGCTGTTCTGAGAATTTAATGTGTGTAAAATGTTTTGCTAACTTTGAAGGGCTATGTTTTTGTTATTGTCATTGGTGCAAATCTATTTCCACTACTGGAAAAAAAAAACATGCATGCCCTAATAAGGTATGATCAGTTGCTTATCTTTGCATCAGAATGTGAGCATTATTTCAATAAGTATATGGTGATTCTAGCTATAAACTTTCTAAAATACAGCGATTGATTCATGTGAAAGTTTAAAACATAAATAGAATGCTCATTGAAATATCAAAAATCTTAAATCCTCAAGAAGTGATGTTATGACAGAACAAAATGGGTCATGAAAGTCAATACTAATAATATTTGTCTTTTTATGATCTGGATTTCTGGTTTTATCAGTGTAGACAGTGTAGTGCAAAATTGATTTTAAAAATTTATTCCTTCTATTTTTTCTCATTGGAGGGAATTTCCATTATCAGTAGAAATTCCCTCTCCCAATGCAGATTAATTATTCATCTGTAACTTTATAAAGATGATTATGAAAAAGGGGGAGAAGGCCTTAAATGTGCTTTTTTAAAGTATCATGTAGTATTGGAAGGACACTAGAGGAAAATTTGTGGAGCACTTCATTGACATAGTGGATGGAATATTGGACTTGGAGTCAGTAAGACATGAATTCGTATTCTGCCTCAGACGCTTACCAGTTGTGTGAACCTGGGCAAGTCTTTTTTTCTTTTTTAAGCATTTGTTTTTAAACCTTTGATTCCCAGATTCTTTCCCTTCCTCCCTCCTCACTGGGAAGACAAGCAATTCAATGTAGGTTGTACATGTATAGTTACACAAAACATTTCCGTAGCAGATATAGTGTGAAAGACTATATTTCCCTCCATCGTATCCTGCCCCCCACTTATTATATTTTCTACTTTGACCCTGTACCTTTTCAAATATATGTGCTTCTAACTACCTTCTACTCCAGTCTGCCCCTCCCTTCTATCATCCCTCTCTACCCCCCTTACTTTCCTGTAGGGTAAGATACCCAAATGAGTATGTATGTTATTCCCTCCTTAAGCCAAATTCAATGAGAGTAAGGTTGACCTATTCCCTTTCACCTTCCTGTTCTTCCCCTCCATTGTAACAGTTTTCTCCTGCCTCTTTTATATGAGATAATTTGCCCTATTCTATGTCTCCTTTTCTCTCTCTCATTATTTTGTCTCTCACCTCTTAATTTTATTTTTTAGATATCATCCCTTCCTATTCAACTGATCTTGTGCCCTCTGTCTATGTATACATGTATTTGTATGTATTTATACATATGTATTTATATACACATACACTCACATATGTATTTATACACACATACACCCTCCTATATGTGTATGTGTGTGTGTGTGTGTGTGTGTATGTATACCTATATATACATATATATTCCCTTCAACTATCCTCATACTGAGAAAAATCTCATGAGTTACAATGATCATTTTTCCATATAGGAATGTAAATAGTTCAACTTTAATATGTTCCTTATGGTTTCGTTTTCCTGTTTACCTTCTCATGCTTCTCTTGCTTCTTGTATTTGGAAGTCAAATTTTCTGTTCAGCTCTGGTTTTTCATCAAGAATACTTGAAAGTCCTCTATTTCATTGAATGGCCATATTTTCCCCTGAAGCATTATACTCAGTTTTGCTGGGTAGGTCATTCTTGGTTTTAATCCTAGCTCATTTGACCTCTGGAATATCATATTCCAAACCCTTCAATCCTTTAGTGTAGAAGCTACTAGATCTTTTGTTATCCTGATTGTGTTTCCACAATACTAAAATTGTTTCTTCCTGATAGCTTGTAATATTTTCTCCTTGACCTCGGAACTCTGGAATTTGGCTATGATATTCCTAGAAGTTTACTTTTTGAGATCTTACTCAAGAGGTGATTGGTGAATTCTTTCATTTTCTATTTTGCCCTCTGGTTCTAGAATATCAGGGCAATTTTCCTGGAGAATTTCTTGAAGGATGATTTCTAGGCTCTCTTTTTGGTCATGGCTTTCAGGTAGTCCAATAATTTTAAAATGATCTCTTCTGGATCTATTTTCCAAGTCAGTGGTTTTTCCAATGAGATCTTTCACATTGCCTTTTATTTTTTCATTTGTTTGGATCTGTTTTATAGTATCTTGATTTCTCATAAAGTCATTAGCTTCCATTTGTGCTAATCTAATTTTGAAGAAATTATTCTCTTCAGTAAATTTTTGAAATTGCTTTTCCATCTGGGTAATTCAACTTTTTAAGGCATTTTTCTCCATATTGGCTTTTTGGACGTCTTTTGCCATTTGAGTTAGTCTATTTCTACAGTGTTATTTTCTTCAGTATTTTTTTATCTGCTAAAGACTTCTTTAGCAGGCTGACTTGCTTTTCATGATTTTCTTGCATCATTCTCCCTCTACTTCTCTTATTGATTTTCAAAATCATTCTTGAGCTCCTCCATGGCCTGTAACCAGTTCATATTTTTCTTAGAAGCTTTTGATGCAGGAGTTTTGACTTCTTTGACTTCTTCTGGTTCTGTGTTTTGATCCTTTTTTGTCCCCCAAAAAGGATTCTATGGTCTGATTGCATTTCCTCTGCTTGCTCATCTTGCCAGACAATTATTTGACTTTTGAGCTCTTTGCCACAGATAGACCTCTGCTTCCAGATTGTAGAGAGCTATGTCCCAAATTTTTGCAGATGCCGTCTCTACAGACACCGAGAGCTCTGGCACACTGGCCACACACCCCAGGACCACCATCCAAGACTGTGATCCAGATCAACGCAGGTCAAAGCAAGAGTGATTATCCTCTGAATGGTCACTTGGTTCTGCTATGATCTGTAGGCCAGGAGCTCTGGAGGCAGCCAGGTGGCAGCAGCTGCAGCCAGTGCACCTCCACCAGCTCTCACCCTGGGGTCAGGGGCTGGACCACACTCTTTTGTCACCCAGTTCCAACAGAGTTCCCCACTGACCTTTTACTTTCTCTTTGGCGTTTATGGGTTAAGAAGTCTGCATACTGCCACAGCTGCTGGTGATTCACTCTCCTGAAGTCTGCTCTGGCCAGTCTGTGCCACAGGTTGGAGCTGCCCTGTGTCTGGTTATGGGTGGTTCATGCAGAACTGTGCTTCAGCTCCCAGCTTTGTATGATAGACCCTTTCCATTGGCCTGCCAGGCTGCCTTTAGTGGGAGATTTGCGGGTTCTGTAGCTCTAAAATTTGTTTTGAGTCATATTTTATAGGTATTGGAGATGTTTGGAACAGGGGCCACTTAGAGTTCCTGTTTTTACTCCGCCATCTTGGCTCTGCCCCAGACTAAGTATCCCTGGGCAAGTCTTCAACCCCTCTCAGCCTATTTCTGTACCTGTTTAATTGGGATAATAACAGCACCAGCCTCACAGGGTTGCTGTGAGGATCAAATGAGATGATATATGTAGAATGATTTGCAAATTTTAAAAGTCTAATAAAAGTGTTAGCCCTGTATAGCTGTTAATTGAACATTTTGGGGAGCCACTTTCCTATAAAGAATTATCTGACTTTTGCCGTCTTAATTGGATGCTTCGATGGATATATGTTTCCATCAATATGGATACTTCTCCAAACAGCAATGCAAATTACAAACTACCCATGCCTGCCTGTCCTGTTCAACTCTTATATACATCATCCTTTAAATCTACTCTAGGAGATTCTCCACATTCTAGAGGCCTTTTAGATCCCTTGACATTACACGGACATCAATAGAAGACATAGGTTATCCTTGCTGCTATGTGACTTGGCCAACTTTTTTTTCCCCAGACATACTTAATTAACATACTTAATACTTAACTCTTTTTTTTTTTGCTTTTTTTTTGTTTGAGGGCAATTGGGGTTAAGTAACTTGCCCAAGGTCACACTGCTAGGTTTTTGTTTGTGTGTCAAGTGTCTGAGGCCGATCCGAACTCAGGTCCTTCTGACTCCAGGGCCGGCGCTCTACTTGCTGCCCCACCTAGCCGCCCCTTAATACTTAACTTTGACATGCTTAATGCTACTTTTGTGTAATTCATTTGTAATGTGTTGCACCATTTCTAAGCACGCTGTGCCCTTCTTCATTGTCTGTTAGGTGATCTGCAGCATCAGTTCTTCAGAGACTGTGGCATTCAATGACTTGTAGCCATACAACCTAAGTGGAAGAATATTGGTGTTAAAGAAAGTTGTGTTTTAGAGAAAAACTTGGAAATGTGGGGGAAAAAAGACTGCTTAATTTCCAGATATAGCCTTCTCTTTTCTTTCAGTTCTGGTTGTTCCTCATTGTTCCTTTTCTTTTTTTTTTTTTTTTGGAGGGCAATTGGGGTTAAGTAACTTGCCCAAGGTCACATGGCTAAGGTTTCTGTTTGTGTGCGTTAAGTGTCTGGGGCCGGATCCGAACTCAGGTCCTTCTGACTCCAGGGCCAGCGCTGTACTCACTGCGCCACGTAGCCGCCCCCATTGTTCCTTTTCTTTATCAGTTGTTTCTAAAATGGGGAGCATGTATCTTTGGATGTGGAAGATGATCCATTGGGGTATCAAAAATATTAGAATTGAGAACAATTTGGTGATGACATTATGGTTTGCTTAGAAAATTGTAGGATGTCAGCAAAGCATCTAATTGAGACAATAGCTTCAGTGATGTTATAGGCTACAAGTTAAACCAAAAAAAAAAAATCAACATTTTCCCATATAATAACAAAATCCGAAAGACTAATGAATTCTCATTCAAAATAACCACAAAATATATATTGCTTCCGGGAGCCAGTCTACCAAAACACACTCAATACCTATATAGATACAATTATAAAATGCTCCTTTCAAGAAATAAGGAACAACTGGTTGTGGCCAGGCCATGCCATGCCAATTTTAGTAAAAATGACAATACTATCAAAATTAATGTAGTGATTTATACTAAGTTGCTATACCAAACTGCCAAAGATACAGATGCAAATATCCAGATATTTGCAGATAATAGGCAAAATATTCTATATTGATTCTTTCAGAGGAACCAGAGACTTAGAATACCAGGGGAAATAATGAAAAAAGGTAGGAATGAAGGTTGACCTTATATTGTATTTTATTATATTGTTTTTAAAAACAGCAGTCATACAAAGCATTTGGTACTGACAATGACAACAACAACAGAAAAATAGATCACAAGAACAAAGCAGGCAACGAAGAATCAGATGTAATTGAACTTATAATAACCCAGTATTCAGAAATATAAATTACCCAGGAAAGAACAATCTACTTGGCAGGAAGTGCTGGGAAAACTGGAAAACAATCTGGTTTAGACCTACATCTTACCACATAGTTTAGAACAGACCTGCCTAACCTGTGACCCATGGGCACACCAAAGAATTTCAGGCTGCCCCAAATCGTTTGGCATGCCTCAAATTGTACAGGCTTATTTTAAAATAAATTCAGAGTTGTGGGATATGGGAGCTGAATATTAAATATCATACCAATAAAATAATTGAATAAAAGCAGACTACACATACCTTTCCCATCTATGGGTCTTTTTTTCCCTTTTACATTTATTTGTTTTTAGTTTAGTTTTTTTGTTCAGTTCCACAAGTTTTTGAGCTTTTAATTTTCCCTCCCCTTTTCCCTAAGATGGCATGTAATTTGATGTAGGTTCTACATATACCTTCACATTCAACATATCTTCACAATAGTCAAGTTGTAAAGAAGAATTATAGCTAATGGAATGAACTACGAGAAAGAAGAAACAAAGCAAAACAAAAAAAAGAGAGCAAACAGTTTGCTTCGATCTGCATTCAGACTCTTAATTCTTTCTCTGGATGTGGAGAGCCTTTTCCATCATGAACCTTTTGGAGTTGTCTTAGAACCTTGCATTGCTGAGGGGAGCCCAGTCTATCAAAGTTAGTCATCACAGATACAATGTGTCTGGAATTGTGTACAGTGTTCTCCAGTTTTTGCTCGTCTCACTCAACATAAGTTCATATAAGCCTTTCCAAGTTATTATGAAGGCTGTCTATTCCTTGTTTCTTGTAGCATAATAGTATTCTATTACATTCATATATCACAACTTGTTTAGCCATTCCCCAATTGATGGGCATCCCCTTGATTTCTAATTCTTTGCCACCATAGAAAGAACTGCTATAAATATTTTTTTATATATGGGTCCTTTTCCCATTTTTATGATCAGAGGATGAATTTTTAATTAACAAGGGATTGAGGAAATTACAAAAGATGAAATACATAACTTTGATTGTGTGTGTGTGTGTGTGTGTGTGTGTGTGTGTGTGTGTGTGTGTGTGTGTGTGTGTGTTCTGCCCTTAGCAATCTCTAGGGCTGTTGGGGAATGAAGGGCCATGTTAGAAGTTGGGTTCTGCACATGTCTTTGACTCTGGAGAGATCTCTAGTATACTATTCAAAAGTTCACAATTGCTTCTCTCAACTGCTTGTTTTGATCTTCATTCCCCAAGTATCTACACCCCTTTGCAGGTCTGCAGTATCATGAGCTCAGAGGTCTCTCAGACAGTCAAATATCATGTTTCTCTCTGTATTTGCAGCATATTATACCATAAAGCTGTTTTTTTGTTTTTCTTTTTGTTTTTTACTTTTTGGAGGGGGGAAGACAGGGCAATTGGGGTTAAGTGACTTGCCCAAGGTCACATGGCTAGTAAGGGTTAAGTGTCTGAGGCTGGATTTGAGCTCAGGCCCTCCTTACTCCAGGGCTGGTGCTCTATTCACTGAACCATCTAGCTGCCCCTATAAAGCTATTTCTTAGCATACCTTAGCATACCTACTCCAGGCTTAAATGAAAGTGAGGTCATATCAATAACATTTTTTTTTTTTTGCTTTTTGGAGGGCAATCGGGGTTAAGTAACGTGCCCAAGGTCACATGGCTGGGTTTTTGTTTGTGCGTGTTAAGTGTCTGAGGCCGGATCCGAACTCAGGTCCTTCTGACTCCAGGGCCGACACTCTATTCACTGTGCCACCTAGCCGCCCCGACATTTTTTTTTTAAGTTGAAGAGAAAAGCACAGTGTCCTCACTCTTCTGTTTTCTTTGCCCAGCCCTCCCTTATGTGTCACTATCCTATTCTGGCCCCTTGCAGTATGTCCCTTGGCCTGGTGTCTGTATGGTTTCTGGACTCTGGGGGCTAAGGATGTAATAAAAATAGGTAGCCTCTGCCTCAGCATCAGGAAAGATTGGGTGGAATGGGAGATAACCAAGCCAGGACACATCATTAAACCATGTGGAATCCCAGAGGCTCAGGTGGGCTAGCTCAGGCAAAAATGCTTCCTAAGTATATAAGCTTCTTTCTGTCTGCTTAGGTTCTTTTTTACCGTGGTGCTCCTCATCTCCCCACCCCCCACCTCTGACCTTTTCCTTCCCAGTCCAGGAGAGCAAAGAAGGCTCCTTCAAGGTCTGGAAGAGCTACACAAGGATAACCTGAGGGGAGCAGGTACAGCAACAACAATCCGGTGTGAGTAGGGACAAGGAGTAGCACCATCTGGCAAGAGGAAAGAAGCCACTAGTGATTGCCACTGCCTGTGGGGTTAGGACTCCGCTAGACAAAAACAGAACTTGTCAGGTTGGCAACCCTGTTCCCAATTCCTCCCAAAGCCATCAGGTACCTTTTAAAGAAAGGATAATGTTGGCAGCCACTAGGAAACCAGGATCCATCAGGGTATTTTACCATCTGCCATTACCCCATTTTCTCTACCTGACATAGAAAAAAAAATCCACCATCTGGACCTAGAACTTGGCTTCAGAGACCATCTCCAAAATTTATTAGCTCAATTTCAACAAAAACCTTTGCTTAGTTGGTGGATTAAAAAATGATTATTGTGATTTAGTAAGAATAGCCATTAAGTTGTTTCTTCCATGTAGTTCTGTCTTAGTGAAGCTGAATTTTTCTGCTGTGAAAGCCATTACAACTAAGTATCAGAATATACCGAACTTTGAACCAGACCTTCAAATCACTATATCATGAAATATTACACCAAAATTTCCAAAGCATTGAAACATTCAATAATATCACTCCCACCAAAAAATGATATTTTTAACAATAGCATTAAAAGATTATTGGACCATAAAAATATAAAATTATTTAAAATATGTTTATTTCATACTTAAGTCTTTAAAACTCTATTTTAGAGCATATATTAGTATAGTAGTACATGAATATAACTTATAAATATAGATTGGAGCACATCATCAAATTTTTATTATTGATTGGATAGATAAAAAAAAATTGGAGACCTTTGATCTAGATCATCTGTCCAAGATACAGATAGATTAGTTGTCTATCCAACTAATCTATCATAGGATAATGCACATTCTTCATCTACTATGGATGCTTAGGCCAAATTCTTTTGAGTGGTTACGAGTCTCATTTGGGAGGTTCTTCAAGTTTTTGAGGGCTTGACGCAGTCAGTATAATGTCACTTGCAAATAGTGCCTGGTAAAAATTGTCATTAATAGAGAATCCTTCTATTTGGAGTTTATATTGGATATCCTGTATGACAATGGCAAACACTTTGGCAAGCATAGTTCCTGCTTTATACCTTACTTGCTATTAATAATCAGAAGATTGTTGAATAAAATTATCTTTTCTTATATCTTCAAGAGATTTTGATATATACACATGATGTACTTTGTTGACAGGAAGAATCTTGAAGGGGGGATCTCATTCTACAGAGTAAAACTATTTTTATTACCAGCAAACATTAAGCACAGTAGGGTCTTTATACTCTCTACAACAACTTTCAGTTCATCATGTGACTGTGAAGATGTGTTCCATTGTGTGATGTCATTTGTGAAAGCCTCTTTTCCTTTCTCATACTTCTAAGAACGTGTTTGTATAAATTTTTCTTACAAAAATTTTGTAATGAGAGGACAGCAGGTATACGAATTGATAATTACTAATGTTCCTTTAGTTGTCTTTGGCAGGGGTGTGGGTGGAATAAAAGTAAGGTCTGAGATGTTTTCCCTAAACTTTTAGTATCCTCCCTTATTTAAGATACCCTGAAAACCAATCCTTCAGTGTTGTCAAAATTGTTGTCGCCTTCAGCATAGAGCTTTGTATAGACATGGTCTAGTCTCGCATGTCTTTCCATTTTTTTTCTTTTTTAGTGGCACTTTAACTTCCATGTACAGCATATCCATAATTATGATGGTAGCCCAAATATAGTAGCTCCACTCTCTTTGATACTGAAACAAGTTTGCTACTTTAAAAAAAAAAAGGAAGCTCTTTTCTTTTTTTCTTTATTTTTGTCTTCTTTTTTGGTTTCATTCTTAAATGCTTTTGGGATGACTTTGCTTAGTTGAGACTGTTGTCAGATTTTCTTTCATTTTTTCCCCTTTTAATTGTTTTAAGGAGGTAATACTCTTCATATTCTTCTATAATAATTCCCTGTTAAGATTTTACATATTAGTTTATATTTTAAATTACTGTGTGCTTGATCACCATAGGTCTGTTTGGCAAGAAGATAAAGTATTTGCTAGCTGGTTTCTGGGCTCTCCTTATAATGGCAATTGTCCCTCACATCACTAAAATATATCAACTTTCAGTTTACAATATGTTACTTCTTTGGTTTCGTTTATTCTCTCATTTGGCTGTGATCAAAACTGCAAGATGCTTTATTGGATAACTTCCCTAGGTACATTTTGGCAGTTTATTGCTTGAGAAACCTGAGAGTTCTACCATCTCATTTTAAAAAAATCTTTAAAATTCTGAGAATGCCAAGTAAGGGACTCAACAAAACTCCCCTACAATGTAGAGTCTGTTCCCGGTGCAATCTCAGAAATTCACTGAGTTCCATTTTTTCCTATCCTTTTTCCTTTTTTTTTTTTCCAGAGCAACCACAAACAACAAAGTTCGAGACCAGGTTCTTTTGGAACTTAGTTATGTAAATTCAGATCTGCAGATCTTAAAGGAGGAATTAGAAGGACTTAACATCTCAGTGGAAGTTTACCAGAACACAGAGTAAGTGAAAGTGTTGCTATTTCTAACCAATAAACTGGAGTTTGAATTCCTATAATGTTACTGCACTAAATATGAGTATACGAAGTATACAATAAAAGGAAAAGATGTTATATTTGGATTGTTGATACAAAGCTTGACAAATGTAGTTTTGAGAAACAAGTTAATTATAAAACTTTAGAAGATGTGGTTTAAACAGGTTACCAGAATTATAATGATGAACCTGTTGAGTGTGTGCTAAAGTGAATCAAGTATTCAACAAAAAGACATTTGTTCTGATTTCATATATTGGACATCTTAACAGGAAGAACTTTGTGCCAATGTCCAGTGTCAGAAAACCTCTCTTCATCCTGTTAAGAATTTGGCTCCTATGACTCAGACACAAGAGGTTATTCTTCATAACTGTGTGCAGAGGGAGTTTTGTATTTTGAAATTGGATGGCTGACTGTATTGAGAGAACTGGCTTGTCAAATACAAGGACATAATTATTATTGTTCTCAAGCAAATAACAATCCCCAACTCTTTCTAGCAATTGAATGCAAAAGAAAAATTTCATAAAAATATGTTGGAAAATTGAACTAAAAGGTTATGAATGTCTGGGTGGGGAGGCATAATCCTACCTATTGGAGTTCTCACCTTGCCTCTGGAGCTTGGAAATTGTGAGCAGCAGTGGGATTTACCCATTGGGTGTCCACACTCAGTTCAGCATTAATGTGGTGAGCCTCTAGGAGGGAGGACCAGGTTGCCTGAGAGGGCCAAGCTGGTTCATGTTGAAAACAGCAAGTCAGAGGTCTCATGTTGATTTAGTAGTGAGATCAGGCCCATAAGTGGCCCTTCTGTTTCTAACCCAAGCAAGATGAGGAAACCTTGTTTTAAAAACTAACATAAGTAAACAAAACAAAAGGTTATAGATGCATGAATTTCACTGAAAAGATTTTTTAAATGGCATGCTTGGGTAATTTATCAAACAAGTATTTAATAAGTAAGATAAATATAATACTAAGTAATTGGGTAGAGAAAAAGGTAAATGCTCAAGTTTTGTATTTTGAAAAGGCAAGAAGTCTTCCACTTAAGAGGTCATAGGATTATAAGATTTAGCGTGGCGGAGGACCTTAAAGATACAGCACAAATCCTTCATTTTATAGATGTGAACTACCCTGTAAATTAAACCACTGTTTTTGTTGTTGTTGTTGTTGTTGTTGTTTTTTTTAGGAAAAATAGGCTTTGAAAAATCTTGGAAGAATAAGGTTAATGGCCCTTTTAGGGAAAATCTATGGAGAAAAAAGACCAGGTTTTGAAAAATTATGTGAAGTTTAAAATATGAACACTTTATTTGTGTCACCTTTTTTTACTCTTTCAGTTATAATCCTTTGAGTGGTAGTTGAAAAGTTTCTGTGTCATGATTGTACAAGTAGAAATAATTTAGAGAATAGCAGGAGTTGAATCATGAGTGAATAAAAATATTTCTCCATTTCTCTTTATGAAGAGAGATAGATCTCTATACTCACTCCCATTGGAATTTACTTCACTGTAGTTTTGAAGACAGCCTGAGCAAAAATGAAAAAAATTTATATAGTCCAACACTCCCATTGGCAATATAAAATGCTTAAGAACCAGATCATCTTTAAGACCTTCTTTCAAACACTTGCAAGATATGTAGCCTTATATTTTTCTTAGAATGACCATGGTTGTTTTTGATGTTAAGAGAGCATAGTTTCTACATGTGTCATGTTTAAAGATATGAATAGGAAGATGAAAGATGGATATGTAAATTCATCATAATATCTTGCATTTGTACAACAGTTTTGCCTTTTTTGAAAGTAATGCTTTCATACCCATTATCTGTTTTAAAAAATACACATTGATAAATTTTGTTTTAACTTATATAAACCATCAGCATTCTCTTAATTGAATCCACCAAAATATCTAAGCAAAATAATGAAGAGTGATTATAAAGGTCACACCCATTATCTATTTTCATTTTCATAACGTCCTGTGAAAGACGTTATCTATTAACCTCATTCTGCTACTAAGAAGAAAGAGGGAAATTGTGATTCCTTAGGTTATAGAACAAGTTAGTGGCAGAAGCAGGGTTAGAACTCAGGATGTCAGAATATGTATTGTAATATTCCTAGTATTGTGTTTTTAATTAATTTTAAAATGTTTATAGTACCTACTAGAGCACTGTCCGAAGTAGTTACTAGGGGAGATGTATACAAACTTAACCCTCTACCTGCCACCAACTCCTTGCCAAGTATCCTGAACCCAGAGTATTTCACGAGGGACCTTCTTCCATGATGACTTCACACTCATATTCATTACTCTTTGGGTCTAGTCATTCAACTAATTCTGAATCCATTTAACTTATACTGTCAGTCTCTAGTCCGGGTATTTTGTCAAACAATGAATTAACAAGCATTTATTAAGCACTTGCTATATGTGCCAGGTGCTGGGGAATAAATACAAAAGTGAGAAAGTCCTTGCCCTCAGAAATCTTATATTCCCCTACAGGAATACAGCATATTCACAGATAATTCAAAATAAATCCAAAACAGTTTTGGCCAGAGAGAGAAAGGAAAGGATGGGGCAGGTTACATAGTAAAGTTGTTTATTAGAAGTCTTTGTTAAGTGACTTTCTGGAATTTAGGTTTATCATGTTTATTTCATTCCCCTGAACTGCAAGTCTAGTAACATTGCCAAAAAAAGGAAATGAAGTTAGTTTCATATGACTTATGCATGAGAAATATAGCTTTGATCAGTTTCCCTTTCTAAATGCTATCCATTCTTTTAACAGTATCTTCTAGGATTTTGCCATGAATCAAAGTCATACTCAGTTCCACATGTGGAGATGATGCCATAATGCCCTATAATTTTAAAGACTACTGTGTCTTCCTTTTTATAATTGGGACAATATTTGCTTATTCTCTATACAACATGTATTCTGGAGTTGCCCAGTCCTCTGGTTGGGTCCCCATAAGGGAGGCTGCTACTATGCTCAAGTTTCTAGGGGTGAGCCTATGGATGCCTGTCCTCCTGATCATCATCTACTAAGTCCCCATCTTGCATACCCTTGCCAATATCACTTAACCAATTAACATCTCCCTAATATTAATTAACCAATTAACATTAATTAGTATTTACAAAAGCATATTTACTGAGATGGTATAGGAAAAACCAAAGCACAGTGACACCCCCCCCCCGCTTTCCCAAATTATAGGCATTCTCTCTATCTACATACCCACTCAGTCTCTGGGAAGAATTTATTCAAAATTAAAGTAGTAGATATAAAACATCTCCCTTAGGTCTCTAAAGTCAGGGCCATGGAGATATAGGAATTCAGACAGTAGTACAAGAAAGTAAAAGGACTTTAGTTTATGCCCCTAAATGTCTGTGAAAGGCTAAATTTTCTAGCTTGATTCTAGATTGAAGGTAGGAGAGCCCTGTGGACTGTGGCCAGAGGAGATTCTTGACCTGTGTTTTTAAGAATGGTGACTCATAGAGTATCTTGGAACTTGGGGTAGTAGCTACCTTCTGGGGTAACAAATCTGTAAATATAAACAAGGAGGTATCCTATAGAGGGGATACTAAAATGTGAAAAGCAAAAGGAGAGAAGAGGGAGATAGCTTAATTGTGAGGTATAGGGAAATGTTTTGGGTATATCCTGGGGAATTGGGGCATATTCCTAGGGACTTTGTAAAAGGTAGATTTTTTAAAAAGTCATATTATTCCAACAAGTGCTTTTTTTTTTAACATATAAGGAAGATATTGGCACTGAAGATTGTATCTTGATGGTAGAGTACCCTGGCTGCACAAATTCATATGGCTTTGCTGTGTTTTCTTACAGGGAGACATTTACAATTCCCCTGATTCCCCTTGGCCTGAAGGAAACCAAAGAAGTTGACATGTCAGTCCTTTTGAAGGTAAATCTCCAAACTTGAGAGATGTGAATAGAAATAAGAATCATGAAAGTCTGAATATGTTGTACTACCTTTGCTGTAACTGACTGAAAAATGATTAATCTCCCCTATTTTGCCATGGAAGCATAGCTGAGAATCTTATGTTATCACATTCCTGTTTATAGTCTTTATAGAAGACTTTAGATCAACTTATAGAAGTCCAGGTGGTAATCCCCAGGTTATCATGGTCCATATCCACAAACTTTTGGATTAAAAAGAAGATGTAGGTCAAAGTATTTTACAATTTTAAGATGATTTTGAGGAGACTAAGAAGAATGTACTGTGGTATCTGGGTCACAACTTCCATAACTGAAAATCTGGATAGTTTTAAAGAGTCTCTTTGGCCAAAGACTGAACTTATGATGCTTAAAAAAAATGTTTCCTGTTCATTCATGTCGAGAAACTAGGAATTCTTCATTATTTATTTATTGCTTTTTAGATTTCTATGTTCTTGCTCTTTCATTTCTTCTGTTCTTAGAGGGGTGGTCTGGACAGGATGAGGTGAAGTTTGGATTTGTGATTTTATCAATGTGGGAGAACTCCGAAGTATGGAAAGTCCCTCTACACCAAGAAGATTAACAACTCATCTTCTGTTTATTGTTTTAGGGAGTTTTCTGGGGCATTGAAATGAGATATTAGGTAATTCACCCATGATTAGACATCTACAGTGTCAAACAGAACCTGAACCCACATCTTCTGGACACCAAAGCTCTTTATGTTCATTCTAAACCATCTGCATCTGATTGTTATTTTACTAGCACTTAAAGTCAGCCTTGTCACTGTTCCTTCTGGAATATTCCCTTTAGTCCTATTTTTTAATTCCCCAATTTGACCCAGTTTGTGTTTTCTAACTGGAATGAATTAGAGTAAATCTAGATTTCAGGGAACACAATCAAACTAAAGAAAAGTTGGTTTAGTGCTTATCTTCTCATTTCATCCAGTATTTAAAGTCTCATGAGAATTTGAAGTAAAATATCAGAGCTGGAAAAATTTGAAACAAATGGAATCTCATTAAAGTGGAAAAAATGGTTTAGAAAATAGTAGTTCTTTTTCCTTCTGGTTGACGCAAGATTAGATAATTTTTCTTAACTACTTGTAGTTTTAAAAATACAATTAGAATTATAGCATTTTAGTACCTGTACAGTAGAATATTTGAGTACATTTTAACTTTGAAGGACTTAGTTCTTTACATTTATTATTTTTAAAGTTCTGACATTTAACATTTTAATTGCTGTATTTTATTATGGAAAATTAGAGATTGCCTGAGGATAGCTGTAGGTGGCAAAGTGGAGAGAGTGCTGGGCCTGGAATCAGGAAGACTCATATTCCTGAGTTCAAATATGGCCTCAGACAATTAATAGCTGTGTGATCCTGGGCAAGTCAGTTAACCCTGTTTGCCTCAGTTTCCTTATTTGTAAAATAGACTGGAAAGGGAAATGACAAATCATTCTAGTATCTTTGTCAAGAAAACCTCCAATGGGGTCCTAAAGAGTTGGACATGAATGAAACTGAACAATAGATATTTCCTGACAGAACCTCCTCAAAAAGAAAGTTAATGCCAAAATTTTAAACAAAACTGACCAATAGTGATTATGACTGATAGTATCCACCACTTTCCAATCTTAACATGTATTTTTTTGAATAAAAACTTTTTGATTCTGTTTTTTACAAGTGATTTAGGTGGTAAAATTGCGGTTCCCTAGTGAGAACATGAAGTACTTTGTGCAAATTTTCCTATGCTGCAATCTTTTAAAAGTCTATTCTCAATTCTATATAAGTTATAGGTTTGTTTTGGAATTGAGTTGTAGAAGTTAATAATATTGTAAAACCCAGGATTACAATACTGTTGGACTTCAGGGTAGGATCAAGTCTAAGTTATAGGTTTGTTTTGGAATTGAGTTGTAGAAGTTAATAATATTGTAAAACCCAGGATTACAATACTGTTGGACTTCAGGGTAGGATCAAGTCAACAATAGCAGCTTTATATAAGCCTTTTTTAAAGGCTCTATGAGGATTTAGATACATACTTCCTGTTAAAAGTCAGTGGGACTGGCAGCTAAAATTGAAGTTAACTTTGTAAAACATTAGATATTGTGATAGTTTTTTTTTTTTGAAGTCTTTCTCACATTGGTCCTTGACAATACTCTCATAAGTTTAGCATGTTCTGGATGAATATACTAGAAAGCACATGTAAACTTTATGGGCAGCCTTATAGAACAAGATGTAATACATAGAGATTTCCAAATTAAAAGCAAGTTTGAAAGATCAATTGTACTATGCTTTTGCTATTTGATCAATATGGCACTTGAACTGAGCTTTTCAACCAGATCATTTTAGAATGTAGAGAAAAGGGCAGCTAGGTGGCACAGTGAATAGAGCACTGGCCCCGGAGTAAGAAGGACCACAGTTCAGATCCGGCCTCAGAAACTTAACATTTACTAGCTGTGTGACCTTGGGCAAGTCACTTAACCCCAGTTGCCCTGCCTTCCACCCTCCAAAAAGCCAAAAAAAAAAAAAGTAGAGAAATGAATATCAGTTGCACAGAAATCAGAAAATGTAAAAAAGCTTTTAATTTTTTCTTTATTTTTATCTGAAAATATGTGTTTCACAAATGAACCATGGATTATCTGCTAAATCTTGCTAAATCAGTTTATTTGAAGACTCTGAGACTCAATATAACACTTAATGGTCAGTAAAGTTACAAGTTACACTTTTATTTTACTTCTCTGGACAAGATTCACCCAGGAAGTAACAGATTGTGATTTACATTATTGGGGGGAACATACTGATTGAGATAACTGATTTATTGGAGAACTCAGAGAGGCTGTGTGATATATTAGATAGAATGCTCAATTTGAAATCAAGAAAATTGGTTGGGGTTCATGGCCCTTCTCTCACAAATATTACCTGTAAGACCATGGGTAAGTCACTTAACCTTATTGTGATAAAGAATTAGAGGTTCTTAGAGGGTGTGCCTCTGAAGGGTAAGCTCCGATAGGTTCTTTCATGCTTAAAAGACTTTAAATATAGTCTTGGAAACACACTGTCTGCTTTCTAAGGACCATTTTAAGAGGAGAGACTAATCAACAATAATTTAGAATCTGGTAATAAATTTTTTTGGTCATGGAAATCCATGAAACTAAGAAAAATACAAAACAATCCTTTAGTTTTCCATAGTCAGCTTGGTATTTCTGCAGTCACAGGGGCAAGATGATACAGAAGGGGGCAAAAGCTTCTAAGACTCATGGATTTTTTTAACAATCTGTTAGTTATTTGTACTTCAAATGTGAGACTGATATTCAGTGAACAATAAATAGACATGCCACTATAGAAACAGAATTTTTCACTATGCTTGAAATCAGAAGACAAAAAGTTTCATTTAAGTGGAAGGATGGTTCAAAGGTTATACTTGAAAAGTCAAGCAAAGGAATTGTTATTGGGAATCTAAAGGCAACAAGAGACATTTCTCTCTTTTTTTTAACAAACTAAAAAAAAAAAATAACTAATACTCAAACATGAATCTAGTAGCAGGCTACAGATTCACAATATCCATAGGATAGCCTAGTCTGAATGGCAAGGGTGTCTGATCTTTGGTCTTATGGGAAGTTTAGGTTCAATATTCCCATCATCAGCTTCTCCATCTCTATGCTGCTGTCACTGCTTCTGTAAAGTGCCTACAGGAGGGCAGGGGAAGGAGGGCGGGGTATGCTGCTATATGTTAACTCTACAAAAAAAATGTACACATGACACATTTTTAAGTTTAGTCTTCATGATTAATGCTTTCTTAAGTCTAGACAATCTGCAAAACAACGAATCAAGAATTGATTTGTAACATTTGCTGATTTCCAATGTTGCTGATTTTTTCCACTGAAAATTTAAGTTTGACTCTCAAGTCAGTTGAGCTGATACCTCCATAGCTGTCATAAGCTGCTGCTGCTGCTATATCTATCCCTATCCCTGTAGCTCCATGGCTCTACCCATAGAGAGGCCTCTTTGCTTCCAAGCCAAGTGACTTAAAGAGGAAGTGAAGAAACCCTATTTCTTGAGATACTTCGTCATCTCCCACTGCAGTGCTTATGAAAATCACTTGAAAAAAGACCCTACCATAAAGATAATTATAGCTTATATACCAGTATCTGTTTTGGGGGAATGTTGGTAGAGAAATCCTACCAAAAACCCTCCAAATTATATCATTACAAACTTTTATACTTGGTAACTTCAGTGTATATATGGCTATAGAGGAGGACAGTGAAAAATGTTTCGTGAGTAAGAAACAAACAGGCCACAGGCTTGTAGATTCTTACAGAAGCCTCAGGTCAATGTTTCATGAATAATTTCTTTGAGAAGAAAGTCATTGGATATGAGGAACATCAGATAACATCACAAAAATGAAATTGGTTGTATTTTAACAAATAGGAACTTCAGTCCAATTCAACAAGCATTTATTAAATAACTATCGCATACCAGACCTTGTGGGATAAAGAGATGAAAAGGTGGTGACATTGTGCTGGGGAGGAGACAACATGTATACAAAAGAGGAAGTGAACAAAATAAATACAAAATCAATTTGGAGGGTAGTGGTAGTCTGAACATTTAATAGTTGGGGAGATCAGAAAAGGCTTCTTGGAGGAGATAGCATCCCAGCTTAGCCTTGAAGGGTTCCAAGAGGCAGGGGTAAGGAGGAAGTACATCCCAGGAATGGGGGATAGCCTTTACAAATGGATAGAGATGAGTGACAGAGTATTGTGTGTGGGAACAGCAAATAGGTCAACTCACTTGGAATAGTGTGTGTAAAAGGGAGCAGTGAATAATCAGTCTGAAAAGATAGCCTGCAGATAATTTTGCAAGATTCTAAATGCCTAGCAGAAAATTTTGTACTTTATTAAAGAGGCAACAGAATCTCCTGAAGCTTTTTCTGATTATACTTTAACATTAACTTTTAAACATTTTGAATTCTAAATTCTCTTCTTCTCCTCTAGCTGCTCCCACATTCATTGGGAAGTTAAACAAGATGATATCAATTATACATGTGAAGTCATGCAAAACATTTTCATATTAACCGTGTTGTAAAAAAGAAAGAAAAAAATAAGCTTAAAAAGTATGCTTCATCCTGCACTTGGAGTTCATCAGTTCTTTTTCTGGATATGGATAGCATGTTTCATCACGAGTCCTTTGGAATTGTCTTGGATCACTGAATTGATTAGAGTAGTTAAGTCTTTCACGTTGATCATCATTACAATATTGCTGTTATTGTGTACAACATTGTCCTGATTCTGCTCACTTTGTTTTGGATCAGCTCATACAAGTCTTCCTAGGTTTTTCTAAAATCATTCCTCTCGTCATTCCGCAATAGTATTCCATCACAATCATGTACCACAACTTGTTCAGCCATTTCCCACTTGATGGGCATCTCTTCAATTTCCAAGTCTTTGCCACCACAAAAAGAATTGCTATAAGTATTTTTGTACAAATGTTTTGAAGGTTTTTTTTGTCATTTTCTTTAAAGGATTTTATCTTGGAACATTATAGTGAAGATAGTTCTTTATATGAAGATGAAATTGCAGATCTTATGGATCTAAGACAAGTAAGTTTCCACCAGGGATTCAGCATAGTCACTAGGTTTGCATATCATCTTCACTGTTATGTTTAATATCGCCTCTGCAAGACAGCATGCCATAGTGGATAGAACAATAATATTCATAATCATAATAAATAGTATTAATATAGTGTTTTAACACTGGCAAAGCATTGCACACTTACTATCTTATTTATTAGAGAATGGAAGTGTCAGGTTCTTTCTGATACATACTGGCTGCATGAAGCTAGGCATGTCATTTAACCCTAGTACTCTAGATAACTGACTATAAGTTGCAAATAAGGTGCAGACCTGCAATTGGAGTTTCTTCATCCAAGAATAAACTGTAACACTGATATCCCTAATGTATTCTATTTACCTGTAAGTGTGTTGTTTTCATTCCACAACACCACAGTGAAAAACAAATCGCAGGAACCACCAACTTTTGTTAAGGTAAACATCTCACTAAGAATTATGAGAGGCATACTTAGAGGTGGGCTTGGGAAGTTGTAGGAAGAGTGTTCTTTGAATTGATTTTATGTTAGATCAGTTAGCTGATGCTAGTAATACGTTGTTTACCTTTATTTAGTATTTCTTTTCTAAATATCTTTAGGCTTGCCGCACACCTAGCCGAGATGAAGCTGGTATTGAATTGTTAATGACATACTTCATTCAGCTTGGCTTTGTTGAAAACAGATTTTTTCCACCCACTAGGCACATGGGAATTTTATTTACATGGTAGGTTGTTGTTTTTTCTGACTTAAATGAATATTTTCATATTCTTATTTATCTCAACTATTTGATTTTGATATGTTGCTTCTGTCATTTTTTAATAACAAATGTTTTTCTAACTGTCGAACTTAAGATAGCTAAAGAGATATAGACTATTGAATGTCTATGCAGCAGAACCCAGAGAGCTTAAGGCATTTTACAATTATTGTTTATTTGCACATTATAAAGTACTTGTAAAATAAAACTAGAATAGTCTTAATCTTCCTATTACATTTAGGAAAATTGTGTCACTGGAAGGAAGAATTCTTTTTTCCCAGTTCCTAGAATTTCCCAATTCTCAAAGAATTCTCTTTTCCCAATTCTTAGAACATTAGTTGCTGATGAATAAAAAAATTATTTAACCAGACAATGAATTTGTATAGCCAACTTTTCTATAAATACTAGCATGTATTCTTTTTTAAAATTTTATTTTTATTCACATCTTTTATTTTTAATGTCACCTTAAAATTTTTTTAACATATCCCCTGTGAGCCATCCCTTGTCATAAAATTTTTAAAGATGAAAAGCAGGTCAGCAAAAACAATCAGCATTTCAATTGTGTTTCATAATATATTCAATATTCTACACCCATACTCCTCCACCCTTGTAATGAGGTATTGAAGGTACATTTTCTCATCTCTTATCCAGGATCAAGTTTTGTGTTTTTTGGTTTTTTTTACTATAATTACAAACTATTCAGTTTCTTCTTTTTTTAAAAAAAGATTCTTTCCATTTCTATTTTTGTATTTCTGTATAATGTGTTTCCATGCTTTGAACTCTGAACTCTCATACTCATCATTTCTTAGAGGACAGAAAAATTCTGTAACATTATACACCACAGTTTGTTTAACTAGGCCTCAGCTAATGGACATCATCTCTGCTTCCAGTTATTCGGTAACTACAAAAAGTGCTGCTTGTAAAAATTTTGGTGAATATATATCTAGCAATGGGATGTCTGGGCATGGAAGAGACTTTTAGTTTCTTTTTGAGTATAATTCCAAATCATTTTCTGGAATGGTTAGACTGATTTATAGTTCCATTCACAGTGTATTAGTGTGCCCGTCCTTTTCTCAGTCCCTTCCACTATTTCTGTTCCCATTTTTGTCTATTTGGCATATGTTCTTAAAAGAGCAAGGTTGTTTAAAGTATTCCAGTGAAATTTTAAATTTTCTCCAGGTATGCTTGGGGTGATTGGCCAAGCTGATTGTGGATTAAGATGCATTTTGCTTTAAAGATCAGAATAAGAATTTCACTTTACTATCTCAGGACCTGTAAAAGTAATCCGAACATTGGGGCTGTTGATTTTAAGTTTCCTTTTGGAAAGAGAGATGAGTTTTTATAATGTACCTCTAAGAAGAGTCTTAACTCTTCTATCATAGACTAAATAAGTTGCCAATATTATTTAGTTTCAAATGAGATGTTCCCTGTTCTTTTTTCATTGAAAATAGGATTTTTAAAAGAAACTCTGAATATTTTCTATTTGAAGGAAAAACTATAAAGAAAATTAATAATTATATTCCAGTTAAGAGAATCATTATTTTTGAAACAAAGAATAGTTTTGGGTAGGATATTAATTAAATATAAACAAGTCTATTATCCGTGTTTGTAAACAACTTGTGAGATCTATCTTTGAGTTTCATGTAAAGGATATTATGTTTTTAACAGGGTTTGCAAAAGTGAATTTTTCTTTATCCTTAAAATTTTCTTAAATAGGTATGATTCGTTAACTGGTGTTCCAGTCAGCCAGCAGAATTTGTTGCTGGAAAAAGCCAGTATCCTATTTAATATTGGTGCTGTCTATACACAAATTGGAACCCGAAGTAATCGTCAGACACAAACAGGGCTTGAACATGCTGTGGATGCCTTTCAGAGAGCTGCAGGTGAGAGGTGTATGAGAAAATACTGGTTATTTGTAAGGATGCACAAGGGTGCACTCGTGTGTGTGTGTGCGCGTGCGTGCGTGTATGTGTGTGTGTGTGTGTAGTTCAGAAGGAGAAATTGTGTCTTACTACCTTTGATGCATACCCTTTCATTCTTCAGAAAGAATTGCTATTATTTTGCTTTTTACACTTTTTTTAAAACCTTGATTTTGCCAGCTTTGCTTAGCTTACCCGTCGCTTGGAGCCTCATAGCTAGCCTTCATACAGGAAAGGGCTCTCTAGGTTCTTTGCCAGCTTTCTGTGAAAGTACAAAACGAGAATTGTTTAGTGGTCATCATCTTATTTTGTGTACAGGATTCTGGAGCTTAACCATTCATTTTTCCTAAGTCTGAGAACTTGGGTACACTGCATGTTAATTATTCCTTTGTAGAAGGAACACTTTTTATTTATTTAAATGTTTTTCTCTTTTTGTTATTTTGAACTTCGTAAACAAGAAGTACTAATATTTCCTTATATGAAGATCAGAAAGAGGCCTGCATGTGAAGCATGAATCTTCACTAACTTTTTCTTTGTTGTTGTTGTTATTGTTATTTCAGATTTAATATGGTAGTTCCAACACTGACCTGCTTGTTGGTTTCTTTTTACAAACTTCCCTTGGCTCTCCCGTTTATTTTTTCCCCCAATAATCCATTGAGTCTCTTTTCTTCTCTTCATATCACTATTTCTACCCTCCTTCCCCACTAACAAATAAGAAGTCTCATGAAATCTGCAAACAAATCTGTACATTTGTTATGTCTGAAAATGTATGTCTCTTTCTGTACCTTCTAGTCCATCACATCTCTGTCGAGAGAGTGACTCATCATCAGTCTTCTGCAGTTGTGATTGACCATTAGATTAGTCATGCTGCTTAATTCATTCACAGTTATGTTCTTTTACAAAGTTCTAGTCATTATATAAATTATTCTCCTTGTTCTTCTCACTTTTCTCTGCAGTATTTCATATAGGTCCTCCCAGGTTTTTTTTAATCTGACACTTTTGTTATTTTTTATAGCATAATAATATCCCATGGTGTTCATTTGTCAGAATTTGTACAGCCATTCCCCAATTTGGGGGGAATTTCCCTACTTGGTTTCCAGTTTTTTGGTACCACAAAAAGTGCTGCTATAAATATTTACATATATATATGTGTGTGTCAAGGAATACTATTTTGAACGATAGAATAGAAACCGAAATAGAAAGCATTTTAAAAAAATAATTTTTAAAGATGTAAACAAGTTGTTTCTTGACTTTTCTCACAACAGTACTTGAGTCAAAAGCATTATGGATTCAGGTATAGAATAATTCTTTGCTTAACTACAGAAAGTTAGAGCTTGAAGGGGCCTCAGATAGCACTGAATCAAAACCCCTCCTCTTAGGTATGGGGATGCTTAAGGCTAAGATGACACAGTATGTGACAGAGCTATATGCAGAGTTGGGCTTCTTGACTTTCAATCACAGTCTTTTGTCCACTGGTATTTCTATTCTTATTTTTCTGTTCTGTAGCACTCACTAATGACTACATTGAATAATAAATATCTGCTGCCTATTTCAGTGGGAATTGAGCCTGCAGGAGTGGGTTCTGGATTGACATCCAACAATATGGAGTTCTCTAGATTAATATAATTGGCATCTGTTTGGTTAAATGACTGGTTAAACTCCAAAGACAAGATTTTCTACTGGAAACCTAGGCAAAGCTATTTATTACAGCCATCAGGAAATGCCAGGTCTAGTCCCAGAGCTGCCATTAACTTGTATGACCTTGAGGAAAGTCATTTCCTTTCCATGAGCCACAGGTTTCTCAACTGTAAAATGAAGGGATTAGATTAGAAGAGATTTTCATGGTGCTTTCAGATCTAAACTTCTGTGAGATATATTATAAGGGGGAGAATCTTAGAAAGAATTATATGACATCTTTTTTTACTTGTACCAGTGTCTATGAGCTGATCAAAACAGACATACAGATGGAAAATGTCTGGAAAGGCAGGATGGTATAGTGGATAGACAGCTAGCCTGAGAAGCAGGAAGACCTGAGTTCAAATTCTGCCTCAAAACATACTGTGTAACCCTGGGAATGTTACTTAAGGTCTCAGTGCTTCAGGCAATTTACTAAAAATATTATAGAACAGTTGCCAATCTGCCTTGGGAGAAGGAATTGCTTATACCAGTCAAATCATAGGCCTGGACATAATAAAACTAATAACTAATAAAAATAAATAACACATTTGTTTTATTTAAAACATAAATAAAATAAAAATGTCCACTTTAAGATTTAGAAAACAGTTTATCTTATCTCATTTGATTCTCATAATTATTTTATGGGATAAGTACTGTATTATTGTCAGTCAGTAAACATTATTAAGTGCTTATTTTGTGCCAGGCACTGTGCTAGATGCTGGGGATTCAAAAAATAACAAAGACAGACAGACCTTGCCCTCAGAGAACTTAGACTTGTATGGGGAGAGACAACACACAAAAGGAAGCTGAGCATCAGGGGCAGGGAAGGGGTGAGGCATTTAACCAGTGCAAGGACATGATGGGCTAATTCAGGAGTCCCCAAAGGTTGAAACAGATTGTCTTGTTCAGGGTTACATGGCTGGTGTTTGAAGCAGAGTTTGACTCCAGGCCCTCTTGACTTCCAAGTCTACTATTCTGTCTTCTATACTACAGTTTAAAAAAATTTTACTTTACTTTTTGTTTTATTATTATTTTTTTTAATGAATGAAAATCCATCTTCTCTCCCTTATTCCCCTTTCCCCCCTGCATTGAAAAAGAAAGAAAAACAAAACTTTTTAAACAAATACCCATAAGGCAGAACTAATTGACCACATTAGCTATGTCTAAAAATTGTGTTAGTCTGTATCCTCAGTCTGTCACCTCTCTGTTAGGAGGTGGATTGCATGATTCATTATGATTTTTCTGGAATTGGGATTGGTCATTGCATTGATCACAGTTCTTAAGTCTTTTTAAGTTGATTGTCTTTACATTGTTGCTATTGTATCAGTTGTTTTAGTTCTGTTCACTTCAATCTGTATTAGTTTATACAAGTCTTCCTCAGTCTCTTTGAAAATATCACCTTTCAGGGTGGCTAGGTGGTGCAGTGAATAGAGCACTGGCCCTGGAGTCAGGAGGACCTGAGTTCAAATCCAGCCTCAAATACTTAACATAAAAACTAGCCATGTGACCTTGGGCAAGTCACTTAACCCCAAATGCCCTCCAAAAGAAAAAAAAAACCAAGCCGAAAATATCACCTTTGTTATATCTTAGAGCATAATAATATTTCATGGTGCAATAGATGGAGCACTGAGACTGTAGTCAGGAAGACCTGAGTTCAAATTCAGCCTCATACATGCAACTAGTTATATGACCTTGGCAAGTCACTTAACCCTGTTTACCTCAGTTTCCTCATTTGTTTAAAAAAAAACCGGCTGGAGAAGGAAATGTCAAACTACTTCAGTATCTTTGCCAAAAAAAACTCCCAAAAACCCAAGTGGGGTCACGAAAATTAGACACAACTGAAACAACAACTCATTTATAAATGCCAGAATTTATTCAGCAGTTGATAGGCATCCTCTCAATTTCCAATTCTTTTTGACACATCAAAAACAGCTACTATTAATATTTTTGTACATATGGGTCCTTTTCTTTTTTTTTTTTAAATCTCCTTGGGGTATAGACTAGGTAGGTAGTGTTACTGCTTAATCAAAGGGTATACAGAATTAAGTAAGCTTTTATACCAGGTATTCTTAAACCCTTTTGTGTCATAGACCCCCTCCACACCGGCAGTCTGGTGAAATTTAGGGATCCCGTCTCAGAACAATGTTTGTAAAGGCATAACATGCATAGGACTCAAAAGGAAACCAAATATACTGAAATATAGATATGAGTTAAAAAAAAAAGTTCACAGGTCCCACATTAAGAACCTCTGCTTTATATCATTCCTACCTTCATGCAAATAGAAAATGTATTTAGTAGTTCCTAACAAGCTTCTGTAAGACTTCTATAGAAAATGGTGCAGTTTATATACAGGTGGAACTAGATGAACCAGTTGGATGGGAATGATGTTGGAGGTTATATTTCAGCTCCTGATTTATTTGTCAGTCTTATTTTTGATACTGAGTATTTGAAGGGGAAAATATGGTAGCTGAATATATATTGTAATTTTTCTTATGAATGAACCCAGAAAAGCTCCCTCTTATTCTGTGCCTATTGTCACATCTTCCAAGGTCAGTTTATGGGGTGCCAAGTCCTCCTCACATGACTCTCCAAATCCAAGGGTCTTTCCTAACTCAGTTACTGTTCTTGCTTCTTTATCCTTTAAAAGTTCCACGTTGATTGAATGTTACAAATTTGGGAACATCATTAATTTAGCAAATGTTAAATGTCTACTGTTTGGAAGTCATAGTGTTAGATGCTGGGGCTACAAAGTTAGATATATCACCAACCTTGCTGCCTCAAACATTCCTTATGAACCTACTGTTAATGAAACGGAGCATACAGTTCTTGCCAGACAATGATTGATTGATAGTGATGAGTACAGATGCCAGTTCTACGTGGCTTTGTAAGCATTAAGGGGGAATGAAAGTTTTTTATGAAGCCAGTATAGAGAGCAGTTTATATGTGTGCATTATGCATATATATATATATGTATGTGTTTAATCTCTTTCTAATGTAGGAGAGTAGGAGATATTTCTTCTTTCAGTGAATTTTTTTTTTTTACATTTAAGGAGTTTTAAACTACCTAAAGGAAACATTTACTCATACGCCAAGTTATGACATGAGCCCTGCCATGCTAAATGTTCTGGTCAGAATGATGCTAGCACAAGCTCAAGAAATCATCTTTGAGAAAATTAGTCTCCCTGGGATCCGAAATGAGTTCTTTACCTTAGTGAAGATGGCCCAGGAAGCTGCCAAGGTAGGTGGTAATGCTATACTTTTAGAGGTGGCTTTATTTCATGGCTCCCATGCCTTTGGTGAGTCATTGTAGATTTCTGGCAGATATAAACCCCAAGTCCAATGAAAGTCTTCCCCAGAATTTGTTCTTAAGAGTGCCTTTAATGCTGTTCCTAGGTAGGGACCTCCTCTCTGCTCTCTGTATAAATTTATTATTGGGTGACATGGATCAGTAACACCAACTTGAGCTTTTAAACCCTAAATAAATCTATTATTACAATTGCCTTGTGATTATTCTTTTAATTTTGAGGTTAAGAATAGGAAATGACCTTGAAATGTTTGTACAATTGTAGAATGACCTACTTGTATTCATTATTGTTTGTAAAAGAAAAAGCTTTTTGTCCTTGGCAGAGGAAACATGGAGCAGTTTTGTGCCAGTGATCTTTTTCCTACCTCTCTTGTTTTAGGTTGGGGAGGTTTACCAGCAACTTCACTCAGCTATGAGTCAGGAGCCAGTTAAAGAGAATATCCCGTACTCTTGGGCCACCCTGGTCAAAGTGAAATCTGACCATTATAGAGCTCTGGCTCACTACTTTGCTGCCACCATTCTGATTGATCATCAATGTAAGAGTTAGAAAAAAACTTTCTAAAATTAAAAGTGCTTTTTTTTTTTAATGCTTCTGCGAAATGGCTTAGTATGACCTTAAGGCAGGTCAATACTATTTCTGTTTGACAGAGGATGCTATTGGGGATATGTGAAGTTAATGGAAATGCCAGCATTAGTATCAAGAAGGCTCTGCGTTTTGTTTGTTTTGCTTAGCCCAGTGAAGTACCTGTTGAAATTTATAAACTATCCATTCATTATAGACTTTCCACTCATCCACCTATATTTTACAGATTCTATTTCTTATTAATGTCAAATCAAGAACCATTAGCACCTTCTGTGTGCTAAGCATTGAGGAGACAAAGAAAGGCAAAAAAGATAGTTCATGCTGCCAAGGGAGTCTAACAGTCTAATGAAGTAGCTGAATCTGTATTTAGAAAGGGGACTATTTTGCTTTTGTCTTTTTATCTCTAGTCTCTAGCATATATACCAAGTTCTGTGTGTGTGTGTGTGTGTGTGTGTGTGACACACACACACACACACACACACACCCCAAGGGGCTCTAGTCCCTTTGCATATATACCAAGTACTTGATAAACATTTGTTGAATTATCAAATACTGACTCTGCAAAGCATTGTGATAGGTGTTTAGGACATAAGGGAAGTATGAGGTAGAGTTCCTGCCCCAAATGGACTTTAATCTAGTTGGGGAGATAGTCCATACTCTTTAAATTCAAAATAACACTACAAGGTAGCATGTGATGAGAACTAGATGAGTGGTAAAGACAAAAAACACCCTAATGTTTTTTTAAATTTAGACATAGGAAAACTTTAGGGAGAGATTACTTTGTGTAAGGTGATCAGGGAAAGCTTCATAGAATAGGTGGGACTTGATCTGGGTATTGAGGAACAGATAAGATTTTAAGACAGGAAATGAGGAGGAAAAGCTTCAGAGGCAGCATAGAGGCCATCATACAAGGCTTTGGGGAGAATGTTATGTAGGACCCTTAGTGCAGCATTATAAAACTACCACTTCCATCATAGCAAAGATAAAATTATACAATGCAGAATTTAAAAACAATAATATTCAAAGTTTCTATTCTGATTTAATTTATAAATCAAATTCCTTGTGCCAAAATCCATGTCATTATAGTGAATCCTGGAGATGATGAAGACCAGCAGGAAAAGTGCTTGTCTCAGCTGTATGATCACATGCCTGAAGGATTTACACCTTTGGCAACACTGAAGAACAAAAATGAGCGGAAACAACTAGGTAAATACTATTGTTTGCATGGGAAATAGGGAAGGTAATTGCTCCCAAAAAGCTCATAAAAACTACCTCCCTGGGGTTTGGCATATCTATGTGCTTTTCCCCTGCTCCAGAATGTTCCTAAAGGATAGTAGGTTATAAACGTCACGATCATTCTGCTTTGTCGTAGTTATTCAAGTTTGAAAATTGCATTTTTGAATATGTAATTTTGCAAGTTATTCTTAAATTATCTAGGCTGAGATTGGATCAGATGTTTCAAAATTAACAAACACTTCCTATTTGATTATCAATTTAGTTACCTCATAAGCAACAGTGAGGTTTTTTTAGATGCAGTTAATAGGTTTTCAGGAAGACCAGATGATTCTGCTAGAAAACAGCTCTTTTTTGCTCTTCCATGCATGAAAAATCATTGGTCAGAACATCTGGGATTGAGTTCCAGCTCTGCTAAATTTAGAATTGGAGGACGGAGAAATGAAAAAGGCAGGATTAAGACTTTTACATAAATAAGTAACAGAAAATGGTATATTATAAGTACTGTAAAGCAAGTATAAACAGGATACTCAGTCAGAACTGGAAAAGAAATCATTGGCCAGGAATAATCAGAAAAGGCTTCTTAGAGGAGATGGGATTTGAGTTAGGCTTATAAGGATGGGTAAGGTTTCCATACTTTAGAATGAAGAGAAGGAAAAGGCATCCAGGGGAGACTGAATAACATAAGCAAAGGTTCAGAGTTAGGAAAACTTAAGGCCTCTTCAGAGAACAGCAGGAATAGTCTGAATTGTATGACCTTGGGAAGTATCCTTAATTTTCTCCTCTGTAAAGCAAAGCAATTGAATTAGTCTTTGAAGCTCCTTCCAGCTGTTAATAAAGCTGATCAGTTATAACATAAAATGCTACTTAATGATACTATTGAATTTTAAATTTAGATAATTTTGATAATGATTTATGTTTTCAGGAAAATCCCATTTACGTAAAGCCATTGCTGATCATGAAGAATCCGTGAGAGCAGCCAGCCTGTGCAAAAAGCTGAGGAACATTGAGATTCTTCAAGAAATCTTGTCTGTTGCTCACAAGAGGTCTCATCTCAAATACTCTCAGCATGAACAAGATGACGATTTTCTGAATTTAATAGATGCTCCAGATATTATTTGTAAGTAACTTATATTATTGTTCACAGTGAAGCCATCCTATAGGATATCCTACATATGTATAACATGGACAAAATCAACTTGCATTCAGTCAACCACTATCTATTGAGTACCTCCTCTGTGCAAGGCACTGTGGAATGCAGAAATGAGCAAGACATAGTCCTTGTTATCCAAAAGCTTCCAGTGTAGGAAGGGAGATAAGACTTATACATAAATAAGCATAGTGCAAAATTCTGTTGTCAGTTCTATAAGAAAGGTGTGAGCAAAGGGCTATAGAAGTTAGAGGTAGAAAAAAGTTATCAGAGAAGGCTTCATAGAAGTGAGATTTGAGTTAGGCTTTCAAATATGCATGGGATTTCCATAATTTGAGAATGGGGGGAAAAGGCAACCTAGGTAGAACAAATGAGTAGAGGTCTGTTTGGAGAGCAGCAGGAATATTTTGCTTTGGAGAAATGGGTGTATAATCTTGGAACTGTGAAAAAGGCTGAAAAGGTAGATAAGTCTGTGAGCATAGAGTTACACCTGGAAGGGACCTTGGAAGTCTTCTTGTCCAGCCCCTTAGATACACATAGGTGTATGAAGCAAGGCTTTGGATCCAACCATTCCAGTTCCAAATCTTGGATTCCCCTAGACCACTAGAGGGCCTTGAAAGTTAGATCGAGAAATATGACATGTACTTCTCTAATGTTTCCTAATTTTATGGCAATATTAGGATTGATTTGTGATATATATATATATATATATATATATATATATATATATATATATATATATATATATAGTGGAAGAGATGACTTAGGGGAAGTTTTTCTCTGAAAATTGAAGAAGATCTTTAAATAACGTTACATAATTTGATGAAAAGCCAAATGTTACTAGGACAAATGTTCTGGTGGGTGCTTTAGTCAAATAAAAAATTTGAACAGAGTATGTCCTTGCATTTCCCCTTTTCAACAATGCTATAGCTTGAAGGTGGGGAGCTAAAATGCAAATATAGAGAAGCATAATTATTATTATTATTATTATTTTTTAAAGCAATTGGGGTTAAATAACTTGCTCAAGGTTACACGGCTAGTCATTATTTATGTGTGGGTGCTCATTTTCTGAGGCCGGATTTGATCTCGGGTCATCCCAACTCTGAGGCCGGCGCTCTTACTCACTGCGCCACCTAGCCGCCCTGAGAAGCATAATTATTACATAATTTCATTCATAATCTAGGTAGATCCATTATTTAAGAGTCTTAGAGAGAATGGTGAGCAAGCTGTCTTCTAACTGCAGTAGGAATCTGAGTGCTTGAAATGTCAAAGGATTGTCTAATAATCTTGAATTAGATTTATGTTTATTCGTACTCTGATAGCATTAGCCTTTGTTCCTTGAGTGTTTTTCATTTCATCCTGCTCACTGCGTAGTGGTTTGCATTTTACAGAATAAACATTTTTGAAGTATTTTCAAAGACTTTTCAATTGTACACCAAAAGTAAGTACTTACTTAAAGGGATGTAGTTAAATGCCCTTCACTTGCTAGGCCTCAAAAGGTAATCAGAAGTTACTTCTCTCAGAATGCAGTTGAAGTCAGTCTGTGAGTAAGGATTTATTAAGTACCTGCTGTGTGCTAGGCACTCTCTTAAACAGTGGGGATACAGATACAAAAAAGAGAAGTCTCTTCTCTCAGAGTTTACATTCTAATGGGAAGAAATAGTACATACAGAGGAATGGTGGTCAGAGAAGGGTGAAATCTCAGGGATGGTGAGTGGAGACATAGGGTTATGGGATGATGCATCATTTTAAGAAGCCATGTTATGTATTAATTTGATTACTGTTCCAGAACAAGGGGTAGACAGTGGGTAACAGAAATGAATTTTCACTGCCCAGCTGGTTCAAAGGGTGAGAGCTAAAGATCAGGTTGGGAAGGTATATGCAGATGTGGCCTGGTGTGGGTAGCTAGGGATGGCCAGATGTATTTAGCCTTCATTCATTGGGCAGGGTGCAAGACTGGAAGACTATGGACAATTGCCATCTTATGTTTTGAATTTTCTTTTACAGCTAAAACAGAGCAGGAAGCTGAGATGGTGGCACCAGAGTTTTCCAAGGTGGTAGTGGTAGACTTCTTCCAGAGGCTGGTATGAACCACAATAATGTCATATTATAATAACCTCTCTGAGTAGACAACTTTTAATTTTGCTGAAAAGTATGAGGGGTGGGATGAGGGTAATGGCTATGTATATCCTAGATGTCCTTGAAGGACTATTTTAGAATAGGTTCTTTCATTTGATTGAGGGTATGCTACATAGCTTATGGTTTGGTCATTTACATTTCTTCAGACAGGCAGGCAGTTTCAAGGCAACTATCACAGAATTCAGAAATACTGACTAGGACCTCTTAAGGATACTTTAGCTCTATTAGAATTCTTATTTGTTACAATATTTTAGCCTGTCAAGAACTTTTAGAGTAGCAATTGCCATCTGATTTTATCCCTCCTAGCTTTATGTCATTTGCAAATTCTGTGCACCATTTCATCTATGCTTTTATCCAAGTCAGTACATGTCTTAAGCATAGGTCTGTGGGGCACTAAAGTTGATTAAAACATAACTTTTTAAGATGTCTCTTTTAATATGCAAATGATAAAATGTTTTTGTATTCCATAGGGCCCTTTATCTATATTTTCAGCAAATAAGAGATGGACAGCTCCTCGAAACATTCATTTTACTATTGAAGGAGATTTGGGATTCACTCTGAGAGGAGGTTCCCCAGTACAAGTTCATTTTCTGGACCCATACTGCTCTGCTGCAGTAAGTACTGCATTCTCAGGTGCAGATTTGGGAGCAAGGGGAAAATACTAAATTGCTTTTACACATACATAAATAAGTGTGTGTGTGTGTGTACACACACATATATAAATGTTTATGTATGTGTGTACACACACACATACCCAAATTAATAAATGTGGCTATAGGAACATAGAATGTCTATGAAAGAGAGACAACTAAATAAAGTAAAAGTACTTTACTGAAAGTGCTTTTGTGAATTTTTTGTACATAGATTTGGAAACTTTTTGATGGAGATTAATTTTAATTAAAATTGGCCATTTGTATGTACTTTTCTAGCTGGCAGGTGCTAAAGAAGGGGATTATATTGTTTCTATTCAAGATACTGATTGTAAGTGGCTAACAGTGAGTGAGATCATGCAAAAACTGAAAAGTTTAGGGGAAGAAGATATTGAGATGAAAGTCATCAGTCTTTTGGATTCAACATCTTCTATGGTAAGAAATGACACTTAGCTTCTCTCCCTATTCTCAATACTCTAATGAATTTACTAACTTCTCTTCAGCTAAAAAACTGCATATAAAACCTACATGTCAAATTTCAAATTTTTGTTATAAATGTTGGTGACTTTTAAAAAAGTTTATTTCAGTCATTAATTCAAGTATGAAGAGGGAATAAGAATTTTGCTGGAAATAATTTTTAAAATTTTCATAGTAACTCAATGTTTTTCAAAACCTTTATTTAGCTCTCTTTAAAGCAAGAGTTCTTAACCAAACTGTTTAAAAATTACTGTTGTCCTTTGTAATCCCATGTATTTTATTTTATGCAATTAAAAACATTATTCCTAGGAAGTGTTCATAGGTTCCACTAAACTGCCAAAGGGGTTGAGGATACAAAAAAGATTACAAACCCCCAGTCATATTCTAATCCTATGCAATCCCTTAGTAGTGGTTACTAAGCAGAGATTAATACTAAATTATTCCTTTAGTGACTTTTAGAGTCATGTATAATAAGCAGAAGACTGAATTTCAAAACTGCAGTTGTTGTAAAATGTTATAAATTCAAGAAGTGATTCACAAGTTTAACCTCTTATTTTGAGCATATAATAAATCCTCATGGATGACTTTTTTCCCTTTCTATCTTATGCAGCATAATAAATGTGCAACCTACTCTGTGGGAATGCAGAAAACCTACTCCATGATCTGCTTAGCCATAGAAGATGATAAAATCGGCAAAACCAAAAAGATCTCCAAAAAACTGTCCTTTTTGAGTTGGGGAACCAACAAAAACAGACAGAAGTCAGCTAGCACTCTCTGTCTCCCATCAGTTGGGGTGGTAAGACCCCAGAACAAGAAGAAACTTCCTTCTCCTTTTGGTCTTCTCAATACAGAAAGTTCACTGTATTAACATTTCAGTAAATGAAGCTATTTTTAAATGCCCAGTAGCTCTCAATATATGTGCCATAATGTGAAATTTATTAATATATTTAAAACCTATTTTCTTAGATTTTAAACTTGCATGTGGCATTTGTATCCTAAACAAAAGTGCCGAAACTGGATTTACAGAAGACATTCTGTCTTCTGTTTGAAGTATGTCAGTGCATTGTTACAAGTTATTTATTACATAGAGTACTGTATATAGAATAGTATGGAAAATATGAAGGATAGTCTTCATGACTAATTTTATTACTTGTCCGTATATCAGTTTTAAATTATTATTGCTGATATTCACTATGTAATAGATTTAGAGTTTGAAAAAAAGAAATTCTTTAATATTAATTCAAGGAATTGCTATACAACATGGCAGCTTATAATATCCAGACCACAGTAGTGGATTTGAGTTACTGTTATGAAAAATAGTTCTGCATACTCAGTGATAAGTTTTACTTTGATTGTTGTACAAAATGAATGATAGATTTGCTTACTTTTAGCACAGTTGCAGGTTCTAGATACAATCTAATGCCAAATTTCAGAATAATACTTTAGCATTTGCGACTATTTAGAACCAGCTTTGACTTTACATATTGTTTAAAAATAATTTTCACGTTGCTAACACACTAGTGTTAGATGAAAATGCCATCTACAGGGTAGATATTATACTGTTTGATACTCAAAACATTTTCCATTTTGTTTAAAGTAGGAAAGTGCATAAATGCACCTTGAATTAACCTCTGGCTAAAAAAAGCCTGTTTTAACTTTTTTTTGCAACAGATATATATGACTAAAGTTGTAAGCTCTATGTAAGACTTTTAAAATCCAAATGTTTTCTAAAGTAATGACAGGTTTGTTTGTTTGTTTTTGCTATGTACCTGAAATATATAGAAAACTTAGTATAAGAATTGCTAAATATACCATTTTAATAGGAGTTTCCAAATTTTAGTTTCATCATAATCATTAAAATTCTAAGGGAGCATTGTGAAAATGTATCCAAACAGTGCCTTTAGCATTACATTTGTAGAGGCTTATGTATTTAATAAATAACTATTAATTTATCTTTTGTTCTCTTCATTTTTCCAACCCTTTCAAGGTTTATTTAGATGTTTAACCTGGACTGAAATGCTTGTTATTTTAAGGCACCAAAAGCTTTATTTAAGTTGTCCTTATGACCAGAACAAAAGATTACATGTAATACCTTGGACATCTGTGATAACATAATATTTCACTGACTCTTGCCTCTGACTTAAAAATCATCTGAAATGGTTGATGTTATAGTCAAGGCCATACCATTATTTATGAGTTTCCTTTAAACTAATTATTTTTTAAAACTGAAAGTAGTATAAATTTCTAAAGAATAAGATACATTGCATTCAAATTTTGATCATCTTTTTTTTTTTTTTTTGCTTTTTGGAGGGCAATTGGGGTTAAGTAACTTGCCCAAGGTCACACGGCTAGGTTTTTTGTTTGTGTGTGCATTAAGTGTCTGAGGCCAGATCCGAACTCAGGTCCTTCTGACTCCAGGGCCGACGCTCTACTCACTGCACCACCTAGCCGCCCCAAGTTTTGATCATCTTAATCACAAAAAACATCATTAGACAACTGGTCACAGAACAGCAGTCCCTGGTCTGCTAGTTTAAGACCTGTGGTGAAGGGGTAGCTGATTAAAACATGAGCACAGAAATTATGGGTCTATGTTGACCCTTCCTTTCAATACTTGATACAAGATAAAAAAAGTAAATTGCTTGGTTTCACTTCCTTAGTAAAGAAAATCACAATCTGGTGATGCTGTAGGATAAAAAACTATTTTAGGATTATGTCTTGTCACCTTGTCTGGGTAAAGAAAGTATGCATTTTTTTTGCTAGAGCATGTCCAACTACTTGCTCAAGTTCTTGGATAGATGCATTGCACAGTTTTTGGATACTTGAAAACTCCTGCAACAGAAGCAGGGCTGTCACTTTTCCAACTCCTGGTATCTGTTGTACTGTTTGAAGTACTGATGATTCAGAGAGCTGACAGCTTTTCTTCCTAAGAAAAGGATTCCTGTTATGCTCTTTGTTTTGTTCATGGACCTAAAATTGAAGACAACAAAGGAATCTGAGCTCATTTCACTCAAAAGAAACTTAATTTTCCTATTAAATCTTAATTTAAAATTAGTAAAAGTTTTACTTTGAGATCGGGATCCACCTTGATTCACCTTTGCCTTGTGGCCACTCTTTCCTCCTTTAGTTTTTCTGACACTTGTTCTCTCCTGGTTCTTTTACTGTTTTTTTGTAAATATAGCTTTTTCCCAAGGCTGTCTTTGGCTCCCTCTGCTCTATTCACTCTTTCCCTTGGTGATTTCACCTGTTCCATACCATTCCTAACTCTATATATCTTGTTTCTCTTTCTCCTTTGAACTTTAGTCCCACATCTCTAATTATACGTTGGACATCTCTAACTAGATGTTCCTCTGGTACTTCAAACTCATCATGTCCAGAAATGAACTTCCCCTCTCCCCCCACTAACCTTCTAATTTTCCACCAACCTCTGTACTAATTAGGCTTGAATCTTCAGTCAGATGCTAAGTCTTTTTGATTGTATCTCCATAATATCTCTGGCATTCATTTCCTTTTTTCTACTCCCATTGCTACTACCCGAGGAAGGCCCCCTATTCTTCTTTACTGGACTGTGACAATATCCTGCTAACTGGTCTCCTAACCTCTAGTCTTCTGATTTCTAATCCTTCCTCCACTGTTAAAATTGTCTTAAGTCACAGGTATAACCAAATCATTCAGAAATCTTCAGTATTTTCCTGCTATCTGTAGGCTAAACAATTTCAACTCCTTAATTCTGGCTCTTAAAGCCCTTCACAATTTGGCGTTAACCTACCTTTCTGGACTTTCAGTCAAGCTAAAGGTGTTGCCTGAACTTAGCATGCATGTCCCAAGAAGCCTCTGTGAATTGAGAGGCTCTTTACAGTACTCTTCCTTTAAAGCCTGGTTGAGGGACCATATCCTTCCCTGTTCATATTCTTTCTCTCTCTCTCTCAAAAAAATGCTTTATTATTTTTTTTTTTGGAGGGGGGAAAGCAAGGCAATTGGGGTTAGGTGATTTCCCTGAGGTCACACTAGTAAGTGTGTCAAGTGTCTGAGGCTGAATTTGAACTCAGATCCTCCTGACTCCAGGGCCAGTGCTCTATTCACTGTTCCACCTAGCTGCCCCATGCTTTCATTTTAATAAGAACTTTTTTATATTGTGAAAACCATCAATATGTTAATTTGAGAAGACTGGTCTGTTTACTTGTTCAAGTAAAATTTAGTCTCATACTAACACACTAGTCAAGGTGAATTTTAACTCCCTTTACAAAAAATGCTTCACATAGTACTTCTGACCCAACAACGTATGCAAGTGTTATCATAAAAGGGGAGTTCTCCCCGTCTTTATAATGGCACCTGAGTCTGGGAATTATCATGACAGAATAAAATTAATTAAAGCAGAATAACAAAAACGTTACTTTGCTATGATACCCTATAGCCTTCTGGTAACTTTTTTTTTGCCAGTGCAGACCATACCTCTGCTTGGTTTGTTCAAGATGGTGACTCGGTGTTACCTTAGGGTAGCTTTCCCCTCCTAAGAGAATTGAAGCTCTTTAGATAGCAGAAGAGGACAGCAGATCTACTGAAGCTGAGGATGTTGATACTTGGGGGACAAGAGGTTTTCTATGCTGTTCAAGCCTATTTGAAAGCATCAGATTATGGCAAAAAGAAATTTTGAAAAATACTGCAAGGGCAGCTAGGTGGTACAGTGAATAGAGCACTGGCCCTGGAGTCAGGAGGGCCTGAGTTCAAATATGACCTCAGACACTTGACACACTTACTAGCTGTGTGACCTTGGGCAAGTCACTTAACCCCAACTCCCTTGCCTTGCCTCCAACCCTCCCCCCCCAAAAAAAAGAAAAACACTGCCAATATCAACAGGATAGAAATGTACATATATATGTAGACATATGCATATTGTCTAATATATATGTATATATGCACATAGTTATAAATTATTATAAATCAATTTTAGCAAAGTATTATATAAATTATATATTATAATTATAAATCAATTAAAGAGTTCATATGATACATATGCTATAAAACTGATAGTCTACCTAGTAAATACACAGAACAGTTATTTCAACTGACAAAAGAACCTAATATTTTTAGATTAAAATATAGAGTTAACTGACAGCTAAATTTCAGGATGGGGAAATTATGCAATAAGTTTGGTCATTTGCTTGTATTTAAGGTTGAAAAATACTTCAAGTTCAGATTATTGAAGGAAATTCTGACCACAGATTTCCCAAACATAGCTTTTATTTATATAATTCATGGAATAGTATTAAGTGGGTTTTCCATGTTGTTCACTAGGTCAAAGTAAAGGTGGATGTTGTAATGAAGGGACCTTTCAGGTCTTAAAAACAATTTATTTTTTAAAAAGCTAGAAATGCTCATCAGTGTGATTATGTTCTTACCAGTTGCGCAATAAGCTGAGATGCTTCCATTTGGCTGGACACTGGAAGCAATGCCATTCCAAGTTCCAGAACAACAAATTTCTGCACTGCTGTAAAGTACTGTTCACTCATCTGTGTTTTTTCAACTATTACGATCCCTTGAAGATTACTGGCCTTCAGTAAAGAAAAATAACTGATATAATGAATATCTCTTTGTTATGCAATAAAATTGTCTTATAACAACTTTTAAAAATCTAAGAAAGATCTTAGTACCCAGTTGGAATTGCAGAGGAATGATGTAAGAGTACATATATTTAGAATGTTCAGCAATTTTAGGGAGTCTACAGTTATTAACAAGTTCTGCAAATAGATAATCACTTCCCCACTTCAAGAGGCTCTGCTGATGCTTTGCTTATTTTTCTACACTTAGGATATACTCACCCCTAACATTTGTCTGCTTCAGTCCCCCCTGGCTTTCAGGACTTACTCCTCTCAATTTTTACAGTATTTTGGTAATACTTCCTTTATTCACTTACATTCTAACTTTATTACATTTGGATAGATGTCCACCTTTTTACTAGACTAAATACCTCAATGGCAGGAATGACTGTTTAGTCCATATTTGTTTCTAGAATACAGTATATACTTGGTCCATGATTCCTGAATGGACATTTTACAACCAATTCTAAGAGGGGTAGGAAAAAGTCAATTCTCATTTTTCATTTGCTTAGTACTTACATTTCTAAGTCGAACAATTCTTTTTTTATACCCATTTCCTGCCACCAGATCTGCTTCAGTAATATAAAGAATACAGAATCTATTTGGAAGGTGAAAATCCACTAGCTTCAGGTCTTCCTCAAAGACAAGCTTAATCTTCCCTTAAAATAGACAAGAGAATTAGTTCTATATCATCATAATTAAAGTACACAGGAAGAAACAGAGCACTAAGCAGAAAAAAATGTTTACATACGAACCTTGCATTTCTTGGGCTAACTGAGACCCTCGCCATTTCTCACATCCAACAACATGTCCAAAAGGAACATGTATGAGGCCTGTATTAGAAAACGTGGCTTCTTTATCCATCAATGATATTGTGATTATATAGTGATGGTGTTGGTTTACTAAAAGAAATGCAAAATTGTATTCATTTGACAATCTAGTCACTGGCTTCACATTCAAAGCTTTAAAATTTTCTTTTTTCCCTTTTTTTCCTCTCTTTTCTAAAATTTTCTTAAAAATATATATTTTTACTGTTAGCTTTCATGTCACCAAAATTTTCCCCACTATTCCCCTCCCTTTCCCTATCCTCTTTAACAATGAATATTTTAATAGAAAATACAACCAAAAAAATCTGATGATATATGCAATGTTCCATATCCATAGACCTGTCACCTCTACAAAGGAGTAGGGGGGGCATATCTTCTCATATCTCCTCTGGGATCAAGACTGTCATTTGTTTGAATGGAGACATTAATGCAGTGTTGGTGGAGTTGTGAACTGATCCAACTATTCTGGAAAGCAATCTGGAACTATGCTTAAAGGGCTATAAAACTATGCATACATACCCTTTCACCTAGCAATACTACTATTAGGTCTGTGTCCCAAAGAGATAAAAATCAAAAAGGAAAAGGATCTGTATGAACAAAGATATTTATAGCAATTCTTTATGGTGGCAAAGAAGTGGAAGTTGAGGGGATATCCATCAATTGGGAAATGGTTGAACATGTGGTAGATGACTATGATGGAATCCTATTGTATATAAGAAATGATGAGCAGGCTGCTTTCAGAAAAACTTGGACAGACTTAACATGAACTGATTCAAAGTGAAGTTAGCAGAACCAGGAAAACGTTATACAAAGGAAGAGCAATACTGTAATGATTATCAACTGTGAATAACTTAGCTATTCTTTTTTTTTAACTTAGCTATTCTTCCCAATAATGATCCAAGACAATTCTGAAGGACTTATGATGAAAAATGCTACCCATTTCCAGAGAAAAAACTGATAAAGTGTGAATGCAGGTTGAGGCATACTTAAAACAAAACTTTATTTTTCTTGTTCTTGGTCTGTTCAACATGGCTAGATAGAAATGTTTTGTATGACTACACATGTATAACCTATATCAAATTGCTTGCCTTCTTAATGAGGGGTGAATGGAACCAGGAGGGAGAGAATTAGTAACTCAAAATTTTTAAAAATGAATATTAAAAACTTCTTTGTCATTTTGAAAGATTCATTTTTTTATGATTTTGTGGTGGCTCTTCTTTCCACTTACTTACATTGTAGTCATTATGTATATTGTGTAGCAGATCTTCTTACTACGTATCTGACCTCTTTTCTGTCTCTTTCTGGATCTTCCTCCAGATGACACCCTCTAACAGTAGATGTTCCTCAGGGTCCTGGCCCTTTTTCCCCCCTCTATACTATTTCACCTGGTGAGCTCATCAGTCCTCATGGATTTAATTACCATCTTTATGCAAATGATTCTCAAATCTACTTATCCAGTCCTAACTTCATTGCTAATCTCCAGTCTCATATCTCCAATGGCCTTTTAGACATCTTGAACCAGTTTAGCTAGGGCCTGGAGTCAGGAAGATCTGAGTTCAACTCTGGCCTCAGACATTTACTAGCTGTGTGACCATGGACAAGTCAATTAACTCCATTTGCCACAGTTCCTCATCTGTAAAATGAATTGGAGAAGGGAATGGCAAAACTACTCCAAAATCTTTGCCAAGAAAATCCCAAATGGGTCACAGAGAATTAGAAACAACTGAAGCACTCAACAATAGACATCTAAAAACTAAACATGTTCAAAACAGAATTCATTATGAAGAGCATAATTGATCGAGACAGAAGATCCCTGAGATTAAAATTTGGAAGTGGATTTTATTGCCTAGGGACTGCCGGGGTTACATGGTTACATACCCAAATCCGACAGTGCTGTCAAGGATTGTGTGCTGGTTTTTAAAGAGATTCAATATTTATGTTATGTAAGCCAAAACCACAATCAGTGATTGGTCAGTGTACATTTGAATTTCCCAGCCCACGAAGTTTACCCTAGGCTGAGGGACTGGGAACCCAGAATGGGTGGAGATGGGGAACAGCCAGTAGGAGGTTGGGGGGGGGGGGCAAGGGAAAGAATGGAACAGGGATTTTACCCTAGCCTGAAACTCCCACCCACAGATCAATTAGGGGAGGGGAAGAGTGGAGTTGTGCAGAAATGCCTGCTTACAGATCAATTAGGAGAAAGGGAGGGTGGAGTTGTGCTGAAATGCAAGCTCACAGATCAATTAGGGGAAGGGGAGGGTGGAGTTGTGCTCAACAATTATCTTTCCCCCAAACCTTCCCTGCACCCCACCATCTTCCCTATTATTTTAGAAAGCAAAACCATCCTCATTCTCAATCTAGATGTCATCTTGGATTTCTCACAATCTTTCAAACACCTCCCCCCACCCCCATCTCCAAGCTGTTGCCATGGTCTTTTGATTTCACCTTTGTGACATCTCTAAAATATGCCTCCTTCTCTCCTTGGTACTGCCACCACTCATCACCTCACACCTGGATTAGCGTAACAGCCTGCTGGCGAATCTGCCTGCCCTAAGTCTCTCCCCAGTCCACTCCACCCTTCATTTGGCAACCAAAATGATTTTCCTGAATGCATGTCTGATCATCTCCCTGTTGTCCCCCTGCCTCCCTCACTCAAACACTAGTGGTTTCCTATCACCTCCAGAATCAAATACAAAATTTGTTTGGCATTCAAAATCTTTCATAACCTTTCCCTCCTGCCCCAGTCTTCTTAAACCTCATTCTCCACTATATACTTTTCAGTCCATCGACATTGGTCTCCTGACTTTTCCATAAACAACTTGAACTCTCAGCCTTGGATATTTTCTGTGGCTCTCCCCCATGTTTGGAATGCTGTCCTTCTTTCACTCTAACCACTAACATACCTAGTTTCCTTTAAGTCCCAACTAAAATCCTGTCTATACAGGAAGCTTTTCCTAACCCCTCTTTCCTAGTGTCTTCCTTCTGTTAATTATTTTCTGTTCATCCTGAACATAACTTGTTTGTACATATTTGTTTTTCTCCCCCATTAAATTGTGAGCTCCTTGAGGGTAGAGACTATCTTTTCTTTCTTTTTTAAAAAATCCTTAGCATTTAGCACAGTGCTTGGCATAGAGGCATTTAATGTTTACTGATTGATTAGTTCTGCTTACGTCACTTTGCCTTAGTTCATTTAAGTTTTTCCCCATACTTCTCTGTATTGATCATTTCTTCCTATACAATAATATACTATTATGCTCATGTACTGCAATTGTTCAGTCATTCCCTAATTTGTGGTTATCTACTTTGTTTCGAGTTCTTTGCTAACACAAAATGTGCAGCTACAAATATTACGGTGTACATGGTACCTTTTTTTGTTGTTGTCATTGACCTCCTTGGGTTATATATGCCCAGCAGTGGAATCTCTAGCTCAAAAGGTATGAGCATTTTAGTCACCTTATTTGCCTAATTCCAAACTGCTCTCCAGAGTGGTTGTAATATAGCATTTTATTAAAATAGTTAAATAAAAATTTTATAAAAATATTAGCATTTTTCAGGGGCGGCTAGGTGGCGCAGTGAATAGAGCGCCGGCCCTGGAATCAGAAGGACCTGAGTTCGGAGCCGGCCTCCGACACTTAATCCGCACAAACAAAAACCTAGCCGTGTGACCTTGGGCAAGTTACTTAACCCCAATTGCCCTAAAGGGGCGGCTAGGTGGCGCAGTGAGTAAGAGCGCCGGCCTCAGAGTTGGGATGACCCGAGATCAGATCCCGCCTCAGAAAATGAGCACCCACGCATAAATAATGACTAGCCGTGTAACCTTGAGCAAGTTACTTAACCCCAATTGCTTAAAAAAAAAAAAAAAAAAAAAAAAAATATTAGCATTTTTCTTTATTAGTGATTTAGAATATTCTTTTATATGGCAATTAATGATTTGCAATTCTTTGAGAAGTATTTATATTCTCTATTCCATTATCCATATTTTTTATTCCATTATCTACTGGAAATTGACTTTTCATCTCATATTTGTTAGTGAAGAAGAAATCTAATACAAAGTGTTCCTCCTAACCCCATCTTCTTATCCTAGATGTAATAACTTTTTGAAAAGTTTAAAAAAATTTATGTAATCAAAATTGTTATTTTATCTTTTTTTGTTTAGTTAAGAATTGATCTATACAGCTGTGAAAGGATTATGATATATAAAAAGATAATATCTGTAAAGTGCTTAGCATAATGTCTAGCATCTAATAATAGGTGCTTAAAATGCTTATTCCATGATTTACTGATTTTTAAATTTTTTTTTTAAGCAATTGGGGTTAAGTAACTTGCTCAAGGTTACACGGCTAGTCATTATTTGTATGTGGGTGCTCATTTTCTGAGGCCGGATTCGATCTCGGTCATCCCAACTCCGAGGCCGGCGCCACCTAGCCGCCCCTTTTAGGGCAATTGGGGTTAAGTAACTTGCCCAAGGTCACACGGCTAGGTTTTTGTTTGTGTGGGTTAAGTGTCTGAGGCCGGCTCCGAACTCAGGTCCTTCTGACTCCAGGGCTGGCACTCTACTCACTGCGCCACCTAGCCGCCCCTGATTTTTAAATTTTTAATGTTATTCTCTAGTACTAAAACTTAATTTCTTTTTTTTTTTTTTATGAAACAGTTCTAAACACCTACATGCCCTCCTCTGCTCAAAGATGGCTAAAACTATTCAACAGTGAGTGATTTTGATTGGTAGTATATATCAGTCCCTATCCTTATAGCAAAAAGTGTATTTTAAATGTAAAAATTTTGTGCAACATTGTTCACTGTCCCTGCTTTTATGTATATTGTTCTTTTGGTTTCTTTACTCTTCATTATTTCATCACAGTTGTGGCTTTTGAAAGTTTAGAATTCAATGCTTTTTTTTTTTCTAGCTCCTGCATTTCCAGCTGGATGGCATCATTTGCAATTTTGTTTTCCATTGTAATGAGTTTGCTGTTTGCTACTTCAATGGATTTTTTTTGGAGGATTCTTATTATTTTATCTTATTTGTTATTTATAGAGACCACCTGGCATGATGACTAGAATTGGTTTTGGCATCAGTAAGACCTGGGTTCAAGTCCTACCTCTACATCTTAGCCGTGTGACCTGAGCAAAAACATTACGAATTTGTGCTCTAGGCAATTCTCTTGGACAAAACTGCAAAGCAGTTTGCATTGGTGGAGAGAATTCTTCACAGGTCCAGTTTAAAAAAAAAGAGGACACAAAATTCTTCATTTGATATCACCTTCATCAATTCCTCCCCACTATTTTGCAGGTCTTAGTTCTTGCTTAATTTCCCACATAATAGTTTACATTTTTCAGTTTCATTGTTCTCAGTATGTTAAACTGTATTGGTATGCTGACTTATTTTAAAATTGTGTGTGTTTAAGTTGTTTGGTTTGGTATTTATATTTATTCTTTCTGCCCCTTTATAGGACGATGATCCTCTCAAACATTTTAATAATCTTATTTCTTTATGTATTACGTTTTAAAACTCTTGTGTTTTGGGGAGGCTAGGTTGCACAGTGAATAGAGAACCAGCCCTGGGGTCAGGAGGACCTGAGTTCAAAAAAAAAGTGCTCAGGCACTTAACACAAAAACTAGCCCTGTAACCTTGGGCAAGTCACTTAACACCAATTGCCCTCCAAAAAGCAAAAAATAAAAATATAAACTCTTGTGTTTCTAAAACCTCTCCCCAGAAAAAGGCATAACATATTCCTGAATGGTCACATTTTCAAAACAAAACCCCATATTCCTCAATAAAGTCCATATTTTGACAACTGACTCCTCTCTTCCTGAACACAGCCATTTCCCAGGCCAGCCTTATGTCTCCAGAGCTCTGCTTAAAACATACCTCCTTAAAGGAAGAATACTTTATTAACTTTGCCTTCACACCCCTACCTATTTATATGCTTCCCTTTTCCATTAGGATCTGGCTTTCTTAGAGGCACCCATTCCACAGTCTCTTAAACCTTACCTCATAGATTCTTAAAAGACATTTAGATTTTGAAGGATCCTTTGAGACTATCTAGTCTAACTCCCTCATTTTACAATTAAGGAAACTAAGGTTAAATAATTTGCATATGGTCACAGGATGAGTCCACATGAACCCAGATCCTACTAGGCCAAAGTCTGATAAGGATTTGTCAACTTTTCTCACAGTGTTCCAGAATCTCGAGGTCTGAAGGAATCTTATTGGTTATTGAATTTGATACTTAAACTAAGCTACAATCTTTCTGTAACATCCCAAGTAGTTAGCTATGCCTCCCTATATGAAGGCCGTTAGTGATCAGAAATCCTACTCTTAGGCCAGTTAATTTTACTGTTGGACAACTCTAACTCTTACCCTAAAATTTTTTCTTATATGGAGACCAGATATGTCTTCCTTCACTAGTTGTCTCTGTATAGGGCTTGGTAAATAATGGGTATTTAGTAATACTTGATTTTAATAAATGAATAGTTGGGAACCAAAAAGAATTAGAGCAGTCCTTCTTCCATAGGAAAGAGTTGTCATAAATGGTTAAAGTATATGAAGAAACCAGTTCTCAAAAGAATAATTTCAATCTACTTAACAGCAATGTGAAAGACCCCCTCAGATCAATAACATAAATGCAAATCAAAACAAGGGAGGTTTCTTCTCACACCCAGCAAACCGGCAAAGGTAACAAATCATGGGAATGGTGAAGGTGGAGAGACACCAGAAAGCAGGGACAATACTACTGGTGGAACATTGATCCAACATATCCCAAGAAGGTCAAGGACAGAGAGAATACTAGATACACCAAAAGATTCATAGCAATTTTTTTTTTTGTAGTGGCAAAGAAATGGAAACAAAGTAGATGCTCATTCATTGGGGAATAGATAAAAACGTAGTAAGAGAATGAAATGGATCACCGAACCATATTTGATTACTTATGTGAACTGATGCAGGGCAAAGTATGCAGAACCAGGAAAATATTATTGGCAATGACTACAAATATATAAATAGAGGGAAAAAACTCAACCCAAACTCCCATGCAGTGGCTAAGCCTGGCACTGGAGAAAAGATGGGGAAAAAGTGCCTCCCTCATTTCCCTGCAAAAGTGGGGTACCATAATGCGGAATACTGCTTACACCTGCAGACAAGATTGAAATGCTGGTTAATTTTGTTGAACTGCTTTCCCCTCTCCTCTTTTTAAAAAGCTATCAATAAAAATAAGATAACTGAAAAAAGCTTTCACTCAGTGAGTCAACAAGCATTTATCACTGCGCTAAAAGTTAGGGATATAATGAAAGGCTATAAAACAGTCCCTTACAAAGCCCAGCTTCTTGCACTGAGGGCTCGGGTCCGAGGCAAGTTTCTCCCCTTCGGGGCCCCCTCAGTTTCCCTTTCCTCCCTCCCCGAGTGTGTATGTGTGTGTGGGGGGAGTAGAACCAGATGGATGGCAGGGACCCTTACCTTCGTGAAAGAGTCTAAATAACTTGCTGAGGGTAGGAGTCTCCCTTCCTGCACTGATCTGTCTGGGGTTTTCCCACCAGTTCAGCCGCCTCCCCCCGACCCCGCAGAGCCGCAATAATAGACCCAGAAACTGTACCGCAAGATCCCTCCGGGCTCAACGGTTCCCCAGCCTTCCTTCTGGTCCCGCCTTCCTTCTTCCAGAAGGCCCAGTCTAGAGAAGATGGACGTCAGCACTGGCCAATAGGAAGCCGAGCGGAGAGGCCTGTAGCCCCAGCGGGCGCCGAGCGCATTCGAATGAGACCCTCCGGTTGCCAAGGCCCAGTCGGCGTGGCAGTGAGAGCTCCGTTGATTGGTCAGCGGGAAAGCGGGAGCCAATGCCGAGAGCCCTTGGTGCAGGCCCCGTAGCGAAGGGGAAGCGTGGGGAGCTCCGCTAGCGCTGGTCCTAAAGCAGCTGGTTAAGGCCTTAGGGCTGGGCGAAAGAACAAGAGGCCTCGGGGGAGAGAGTGGTCCTTAACAGCCCTAGCCCAGCCCTCCTCCTCCCCCGCCACGAAAATGCCTCTTGGACTCCGGAGAGACCGCAGGAGCCAGTTTGTAAGTAGAGATTCACCTGTTGGGCCCCCGGGGGTCGGGAGGTAGAGGCCGCGGTTGGACTTGGGGGCTTAGGGCTCCGGCCGCCCTTCCTCCTCATTCTCCCCTCCCTGCCCTCCTGTTCCTCCTTCCCCTCCCCCCATCCTCCCTCCTCCTCTCTCCTCTCCACCCTTGTTTCTCCTCCCTCTTCCTTATCCCCCCCACCCTTTAACCTCTCCCTTCTTTTGATCTCCTCCCTCCCTTTCTTATCCTCTCCTGTCTCTTCTCTTTAACCTCATTATTTCCCTCCCCCTTCCCTTGTTTCCCCCTTCTATCCCTTTTCCTCTTCATTCTTATTCCTCCTTCCCCTCTCCCTTCTCATCCTTTTCTTTTCCCGTCTTTTCTTGTTCCTCCCCTCCCCCCTTTGTCCTTTTCTTCCTCCCCTTCTCCCCTCCCTTCCTCCTCTCATTTTCCCTCGCCTCTCTTTTCTCATCCTCCCCTTCACGTCTTCCTTCTTACCTTCCCTTGTCTCTTATCCTTCTCCTCCTCTCCTTTCTTCGCTTCTCTTTTCCCTCTCCCCAAGCTATTCATTCTTGTCCGCCCCTCCTCTTTCCCTTTTTATCCGTTCCTTCCCCTCCTCCTCTCTCCATTTTTATGTCCCCCTCTCCCTTCTTATTCCTCCTTTCTCTCTTCCTTCTTATCCCCCCAGCCCTTCTCCACTTTCCCTCATCTCTTTTTTCTTCTTCTCTCCCCCCGGCTTACTCCTCCTCCTTCCTTTCCTTTACTCCTTTCCTCCTCTTCCTTCTTTCTTCCTCTTTCCCTCCTTACCTCTCTCTCCCTTTCTACCCTTCTTCGCCTCCTTTCCCTTCTCTTCTTTGTTCTCTCCTTCCTTTCTCCTCTGCTCCTAATTGAGACATTCAGAGCTGACCCAGTTGTTGTTGCTCAGACATGCGACTCTTTGAGACCCATGGACCATAGCACACCAGACCTTTCTATCTTCTACTGTCTCCTGAAGTCTGGCCAAGTTCATGTTGTTTCCATGACACTATCTAACCATCTCATCCCCTTCTGTCCCGTTTTCCTTTTGTCTTTAGTTTTGCCCAACATCAGTATCTTTTCCAGTGAGTCACATCTTCTCTTTATGTGGCCAAAGTATTTAAGCTTCAGCTTCAATATTTAACCTTCCGAATTAATTTTTTAAAGCATTGACTGCCCTTGTTGTCCAAGGGATTCTCAAAAGTCTCCCCCAGCACAATTTGAAAACAACTTTTCATTAGGCCTCAACTTTCCTTTTAGTCCAACTCTCACAGCCATACATTGCTACTGGAAAAACCAAAGCTTTGACTATATCGACCTTTGTCTGCAAGGTGATGTCTCTCGGCTTTTTACTATGCTTGTACAGATTTGTTATAGCTTTCCTTCCAAGGAGCAAGCATTTTTTTTTATTTTAAAATTTTTTTCCCTCAATTACATGTAAGAAACAAATTTAAACATTCTTTTGTAAAATCTCGAGTTCCTGATTTTTCCTCTCTATTTCTCTTTCATTTTCTTCTTCCCTCCCTCTCCCCTCTCTCCTCATTGAGAAGCCAACCAACTTGATATAGGTTATATATGTGTGCTCATGCAAAACATTTCCATGTTAGTTATGTTTTGAAAAAACACAGAACAAGAAAAAAACAGGAAAAATAAGGTTTAAAAAAAGGTGTGCTTCAATCTTCATTCAGATTCCAATCAGTTCTTTCTCTGGGGATGGATAACATTTTTCATCATAAGTCCTTCAGAGTTGTCTTGGATTGTTGTATTGCTGAGAATAGCTAAGTCATTCATAGTTGATCATCTTACAGTATTGCTGTTATTGTGTACAATGTTCTGGTTCTGCTCACCTCACTTTGTGTCAGCTCTCATAAGTCTTAGCAGGTTTTTCTGAGAGCATCCTGCTCATCATTTCTTTTTGCACAATGTTATTCCATCATAATTATCTGTCATAACTGATTTAGCCATTCTCCCATTGATGGGCATCCCCTCAATTTCTACTTCTTTGACACTACTAAAAGAACTGTTGTAAATATTTTTGTTCAATATAGGTCCTTTTCCTTTTCCTTTCTTATCTCTTTCGGATACAGACCTAGTAGTGGTATTGCTGGGTGAAAGGGTATGTATACATGGTTTTATAGCCCTTTGGGTATAGTTTCATATTATTCTACAGAATGGTTGAATCAGTATACAACTCTACCAACAGTGCATTAATGTCTCAATTTTCCCACATCCTTTCCATCATTTGTCATTTTCTTTTTTTTTCTTTATCATGTTAGCCAGTCTGATAGGTATGGAGTGGTACCTCAGAGTACTTTTTGCATTTCTCTCATCTATAGTAACTTAGAGCATTTTTTCATATGACTATAGATAGCTTTAATTTCTTTCTCTGAAAACTCTGTGTTCATATCCTTTGACCATTTATCAATTGGTGAATGATTTGTATTCTGATAAGTTTGACTCATTTTTCTATATATTTGAGAAATGAGGTCTTTATCAGAGAAACTTAATGTAAAAATTTTTTTTCACAGTAATGATTACCAATTATACATTTCCCTCCATCCTCTTTTTCCCATTTATCCTACTCTCTCTCTTTTCATCCTGTCCATTCTTAAAAGTATTTTGCTTCTGACTTATTTCTCCTAGTCTGCCCTCCCTACTATCAGCCCTACCATCCCCTTCCTTTATCAGCTCTTCCCCTCCTACTTTCCTGTAGGGTAAGATAGGCTTCTATACCCAACTGAGGGTATATATTATTCCTTCTTTGAACCAGTTCCTATGAGAATAAGGTTCATGTGCTACCCTCCCCCTTTCTGCCTTCTTCCCCTCAGCTGTAAAATTTCTTTTGGGCCTCCTTTATGTAAGATAATTTACCCCATTCTACCTCTTCCTTTCTACTTCTCCCAGTGTATTCTTCTTTCTTACCCCTTAATTTTATTTTTTAAAATAATTATCCCATCATATTCAGATAATACCTGTGCCCTCTGTCTGTTCTTTCTAACTACCCTAATAATGAAAATGTTTTTAGGAGTTTCATTCTTATCTTCTTCACTTTCTGCCATCAGAGTGGTATTATCTGCATATTTGAGATTATTGACATTTTTCCTGGCAACCTTAATTCCAGCTTTTGATTCATCTAGCCTAGCATTTTGTATAATGTACTCTGCATATAGGTTAAATAAATAAAGTGACAATATACAGTATTTTCCCAATTATAAACCAATAAGTTGTTCCATGTATAATTCTAACTATTACTTCTTGGAATGCATACAATTCCTCAAGAGACAAGTAAGATGCTCTGGTACTTCCATCTCTTTGAGGACTTGCCACATTTTGTTGTGATCCACACAAAAGCTTTAGTGTAGTTGATGAAGCAGAAGTAGATGTTTTTCTGGAACTCCTTTGCTTTCTTTATAATCTAGTGAATATTGGCAATTTGGTCTCTAGTTCCTCTGCCTCTTTGAAAATCAACCTGCTCTTCTGGTAGTTTTCAGTTTACCTATTGCTGAAGCCTGGCTTGTAGAATCTTAAGCATAGCCTTGCTGGCATGTGAAGTAAATACAGGTTATTTGGTAATTTGAACATTTTTTGATATTGCCCTTTTTTAGGATTGGGATGTAAACTGATCTTTTCCAATCCAGTAGCCACTGTTGAATTTTTCAAATTTGGTGGCATATTGAGTGGAACACTTTAAAGGCATCATCTTTTACAATTTTAAATAGCTCAACTGGAATTATATCACCTTCACTAGCCTTATTGTTAGCAATGCTTCTTAAAGCCCACTTGACTTCATTCTCCAGGGTGTCTGTCTCTATATCAGTGACCACACCATCATAGTTATTGGTGATGTTAAGATCTTTCTTACATAATTCTTTTGTGTATTTTTGCCACCTCTTTTTAATTTCTTGTTTCTGTTAAGTCCTTACGATTTTTGTCTTTTATCTTGCTCATTTTTTTCATGAAATGTTCCCTTGATATCTCTAATTTTCTTTTTTTTTTTTTAATTTTTTTTTTTTTTAAAGCAATTGGGGTTAAGTAACTTGCTCAAGGTTACACGGCTAGTCATTATTTATGCGTGGGTGCTCATTTTCTGAGGCCGGATCTGATCTCGGGTCATCCCAACTCCGAGGCCGGGCGCTCTTACTCACTGCGCCACCTAGCCGCCCCTTTAGGGCAATTGGGGTTAAGTAACTTGCCCAAGGTTACACGGCTAGGTTTTTGTTTGTGTGGATTAAGTGTCGGAGGCCGGCTCCGAACTCAGGTCCTTCTGATTCCAGGGCCGGCGCTCTATTCACTGCGACACCTAGCTGCCCCGATATCTCTAATTTTCTTGAAGAGACCTCCTGTCTTTTCCATCCCATTGTTTTCTTCTCTTCACATCATTCATTTGATCCATGAGGGGCCTACCATGAGACTTGAGCAAAAAATTGTCACTGCTTCTCCTTCTCATCTGCTCCCTTCTCTCCTCATCTGATTTTGGCTTAATCTTTAAATACATTCTCTTGGCATACACTGATTGTTATTTTGGAGAGATAACTAGGACATATACTAGGGGACAGAGGCTGGTCTGCAGTTAGACATTTGCTATAGCTGCTTTACATACAGGTAATGGAATTTTTTTTTTAAATTTCTTTCTTGGCTTTCTGAATGTATGGCAAACCAAATGTTAAGTTAGCATCTTCATTGTGTGAATTTATTTTTCTAACTTTTATGCATTAGGAATTGTGTTCTTCAAAGTCTCTGACTACTTAATATTTTTTCATTTGTCTAGAAACACATAGTTCATGGTCTTGTCCCTGCAGCTACCATAGCACCCAGACCAGCAGTTCCTAGGACACCCCCACCTCGTAGCCCAGATCCTTCTCCAGAAAGACCTAGGTAAGTTTAGATTTTGTTTTAACTCTGTTGTGTGTAGAGGTAACTAGTCAAGTAAAAAATATTATGTGCGTACTATGTGCCATGCACTGTCCTAAGCACTAGAGATATAAAGAAAGTCAGAAAACAGTCTCTGCTTTCAAGGAATTTGTAATCTGATGAGGGAGACAACATATAAACAACTGAGTCCAAAAAAATAAATACAGGTTAAATTGGAGATAACAAGAGGAAGGCAACAGAATTAAAGGAAATTTGGAAAATCTTCTTGTACAAACTTGCATTTTAGCTGAGACTTGAAGGAACTCAGAGAAGCTAAGCACAGAGGTGAGGAGGGACAACCAGGGAAAATGCTTAGCTGGGAGATGGCGTGTCTTGTGCAAGGAACAGCAGGGAGACCAGGGTCACTGGGAAGGGTATAAGAAGAATGAAGACTAGAAAGATAAGAGGGGTCCAGGTTATGAAGGTCTTTAAAAACCAAAACAGGATTCTGTATGAAATAGGAAGCTTCTGGAGTTTATTGAATGGGAAGGTGAAGGTGAGTAGGTTACATAGTCAGACCTACACTTTTATAGGAAGATCAGTTTGACAGTTTAGTGGAAGATGGACTAGAATGGGGAGAGGAAGGAAAACTAGCAGCAGGCCTTTACAGTAGTCCAGGTACTAAATAATGAAGGCCTATACTAAGACAGTGGCAGTGTCTAAGGAAAGAAGGGGGCATATACCAGAGATATTATGAAGGTAAAATCAATAGCTTTGTAAACAGATTTGATATGGAGGTTTGGGAAGAGAGACAGAGAGAGAGACAGAGAGAGAGACAGAGAGAGAGAGTGAAGAGTTGAAGATACTTACTACTAGGTTGTGAGCCTGGGTAACTGGAATGATACAGTGTTCCTTGACAGAAATAGGCAAGTTAGGAAGAGGGTAGGGGTTGGAAGGGAAAGGTAATGAGTTCAGTTTTGGATACGTTGAGTTTAAGATGTTTGAGTTGTCCAGTAGCAGTTAGAGATGTGAGCCTGAAGGTTAGAGGACAGAAGTTAGGGCTGGACAGATCTGAGAATCGTTAGCAGAGATGATAATTGAATCCATTGAAGCTGCTTTAATCACCAAGCAGGATAGTATAGAGGAAGAAGAGAAGAGGGCCCCCAGTTTTTTGAGGTGCTCTTCAACTTCAGTCCAAACTATTTTCAGCCTTATTTCACACAAACTCATTATCATACAGTCTTTGTTTCAGTCAAACTAGACTACTAGCTATCCCCAGATCTTGTTCTTCTCTCTTCTACCTCTGTATATGTGTACCTCCTTTTGTCTCTTTTTAAAGTGTCTTCCCTCCATATTTCTACTTGTTTAAATTCCTCTTTCTTTCAAGACTTAGTTCATGTACCAATTCTTTCATGAGGATTTCATCTATTCCCCACTGAAATCTCCTTTTTTTTCTAGCCTCTCATATGGACTGTGTACTTATACACGGCGGGTTTTTTAGTGTACACGTCCAATTTTTACTGAAAATTAATATAGTGTGGAATGTAGAGTCCTAAGCTTAAGAGTTTGGAAGACTAAATTCCTTTGAATCTTGCCTCTGACACTAACTGGTCATGTAACCATGGCCAAGACATTTTAAGTTTCCCAGTTGTTTCTCTGAGCAACCGTATAAATGGTATGAGACACTGTGAGTGCTTATACTGAAGAAGTCACAGGTTAGACTTAGTGATATATATATCTTTCCTTCTAGAAGATTATTTGTTCTTTTAAGGCAGGGATTGTGTTGTTTTCATCCTTAGTACTCTTCACATAGAAAATATCAAATAAATTGCATGTTGAATTGAGGAGACAATTGATGAACAAGATAGCTAATTTATTAATTTTATATTGAGAAATAAAACTGCCAAATGGACAGAAATAGACATTTAAACTGGTTAGTGCCTTTTTTTCTTTGTTGATAATTTTTTTTTGAGGGCAATTGGGGTTAAGTAACTTGCCCAAGGTCACACAGCTAGTTTTTGTGTTAAGTGTCTTAGGCCGGATTTGAACTCAGGTCCTCCTGACTCCAGGGCCTGTGCTTCACTCACTGTGCCACCTAGCCACCATGATAAATTTATTTAGAAAACCAAATCTATTGGTTCTATATTTAGAGTTAAAGTAACAAATAACTTAGTCCGGGATTCAGGGCCTTCTGCAGTCTGGCTGCCTTATCCTTCTAGCCTTATCTCCTTCCACTCTACACTCTGGTCAAATAGGGTTATTTATACCCTCCTGTATGTGTCTCATCTTTTTCTATCTTTGTGCTTTTTTTCTTTCCTGTACCTGAAATACTTTTTTTCCATGGCTGGTTTTTTGGGGTTTTTTTTTTTGTTTTTTTTTCTAAAGCAATTGGGGTTAAGTAACTTGCTCAAGGTTACACAGCTAGTTATTTATTTATGTGTGGGTGCTCATTTTCTGAGGCTGGAACTGATCTTGGGTCCTCCAGACTCCAGGGCCAGCATTCTTACTCACTATGCCACCTAGCCGCCCCCATGGCTGTTTTAATAAGGTTAAAACTGTTTACATTCCTACATGGGAACGTCATGCTTATAAGTCATAGGAACTTTCTCATTATTAGGGCAGTTAGGAGGAATGTATATACACAGAGAGCATAGGTGTGAGTTGATGGGATGATATCTAAAAAAATTAAATTAAGGGGTGAGAAAGAAGAATGCCATGTAAGAAAGGAAAAGGCAGAATGGGGTAAATTCTTACATAAAAGAGGCAAGAAAGAGCTTTTACAGTGGACAGGAAAATAGACTGGGTGGTGGGGAATGCCTGAACCTATCATCAGAATTCGCTCAAAGAAGGAAGAACAGACACACTCAGTTGGGTATAGAAATCTATCTTACTCTATAGGAAAGTAGGAGAGGAAGGGAATAAAAGAAAGGAGTGGTATGGGTGGCTAGGTGGTACAGTGAATAGAGCACTGGCCCTGGAGGCAGGAGGACCTGAGTTCAAATCCGGCCTCAGACACTTAACACAAAAACTATCCCTGTGACCTTGGGCAAGTCACTTAACCCCAATTGCTGTCCAAAAAGCAAAATAAAAGGAGTGGATGAGGCTGATAGTAGGGAGGGCAGATTGAGAGAGGTAAAAGTCAGAAGCAAAACACTTTTGAGGATAGACAGGATGAAAAGAGAGACAATAGAATCAATGGGGGAATAGGATGGAGGGAAATACAATTTAGCAGTCATAATTGTGAAAACATTTTTGAAGTAAGTTTCTCTGATAAGGGCCTCCTTTCTTAAATATGTAGAGAACTGAATCAAATTTATAAAAATAAGAGTTATTCCCCAATTGATAAATGGTCAAAAGATATAAACAGTTAGTTTTTAGATGAAGTCATCAAAGTCATGTGAAATCACTATTGATTGGAGAAATGCAAATGAAAATAATTCTTAGGTATTACCTCACACCTTTTAGATTAGCTGATAGGACAGAAAAGGAAAATGACAAATGTTGGAAGGGATGTAGGAAAATTGAGACACTAATGCATTGTTGAGGGAGCTGTGAACGAATTATTTCAACTATTATATAGAGCAATTTGGAACTAGATCCAAAGGGCTATAAAAGCATGCATACTCTCTTTAAAAAAAAATTTATCGTTCCCCCTTGCTCCTGTCTCGCTGCTCTGTCTGGCCCCTTAACCCCCCTGCCATGGCCACCTTCAGTGTCAGACCCGAAGCCCAAGCCAAGGTAGATTTGTTCAGAAAGGAGTTATGTACTCAGGCAGAGATCCTACTTGGAACTTATTTCCCTTCGAAGATTTCAGAGCTGGATGAGTTCTTGAAGGATCCATCTCTGAATGAGGCTGATTTGAGTCTCCTAAAGGCCCCCCTGGATATCCCAATCCCTGACCCAGCCAAAGAAAAGGAAAAGGAAGAGCGTCGGAAAGAACAAGAGAAGGATGATAAGAATGAAAAGAAAAAAGAGGAAGATGAAGATAAAGGTCCTCCTTGTGGGCCTGTAAGCTGCAATGAGAAAATTGTGACCCTTCTGGGGCGGTTGAATCCTGAGATCAAAGACGTGAAAGAACAGCTAAATATGGTTTCCATGTGGCTACAGCTACAGGTACCCCGAATTGAGGATGGAAACAACTTTGGAGTAGCAGTCCAAGAGAAGGTATTTGAGCTGATGACTACACTCAGAACTAAGTTGGATGGCTTCCAAACCCAGATCTCAAAGTAATTCTCTGAAAGGGGTGATGCAGTGGCTAAAGCAGCAAAGCAGCCACATGTGGGTGACTACCGACAGCTGGTTCATGAATTGGATGAAGCACAGTATGGAGAGACAAGACTGATGGTCATGGAGATCCGAAATACTTATGTTGTATTATATGATATCATCCTGAAGAACTTTGAGAAGATCAAGAAGCCCAGAGGAGACACAAAAGGAATGATCTACTGAAAAAATGGAGCCTGCCTCCCTTCTCCATCACTGCTTAACTAAGATTATCTGTCTTGCCACAGTCCAGCTTCCATTTAGAACTTCCCCTCTTATCCATACCTTGCCTTCTAGGCACCGATAAATTCTGTCACACACACACACACAAAAATTTTATTTACTTTTAGTTTACAACATTGAATTCCACAATCCCTTGAGTTCCAAATTTTCTCCACTTCCCCCCACCCCCATGGGAGCATACAATCAAATATAGGTTTTACAAATACCTTTATATTAAATATTAGTCAAGTTGTAAAGAAGGATTATAACCAGTGGAGTGAACAGTGAGAAAGAAGGAACAAAACAAAACACAAAAGAGAGCAAGTAGTTTGCTTCAATCTGCATTCATACTCTAGTTCTTTCTTTGAATATGGATATCCCTTTCCTTTATGAGTCTTTTGGAGTTGTCTTCTAACCTTGTATTGCTGAGAGGAGCCCAGTCTATCAAAGTTAGTCGTCACGGATACAATGTGTCTGGAATTGTGTACAAAGTTCTCCTGGTTCTGTTCTCTTCACTCAGCATCAGTTTATATAAATCTCTACAGGTTATTATGAAGTCCATCTGCTCCTCATTTTTTATAGCACAATAGTATTCCATTGCATTCATATATAGTATGAATACCCTTTGACCCAGCAATATCACTACTAGATCTGTATCCCAAAAGAAGAAAAAAAGGAAAAGGACCTGTATGTACAAAAATATTTATAGCAGATCTTTTAGTGGTGGCAAAGAAGTGGAAATTGAGGGGATGCCCATCAGTTGGGGAATGGCTGGACAAGTTGTAGTATATGATTATGATGGAATACTATTGTGTTGTAAGAAATGATGAGCAGGTTTTAGAAAAATCTGGAAAGATTTATAATAACTGATGCAAAATGAAATGAGCAGAACCAGGAGAACATTGTACACAGTAATAGCAATATTGCAAGATAATCAACTGTGAATGAATTGACTACTCTCAGCAATACAATGATCTAAGACAACTCTGAAGCACTTATGATGAAAAATGCTATCCTCCTTCAGAGAAAAAACTTATGGAGTCTGAATATAGGTAGAACCATACTTTTTAAAACTTTCTCTTTGTTTTTTTGTTTGTTTTTAATGTTTTCTTTTACAACATGACTAATATGGAAATATATTTTGCATGACTACACATGTTATATTAAATTTCTTGCCTTCTCAAGGGAGGGAGAGAATTTGTAACTCAAAATTTTAAAAATGAATGTGTTAAAAATTTGTTTAACATGTAACTGGGGAAAAATAAAATACTAAATAAAACAAGATTGTGGTGAAGAGGGGGAGTTTTGGAGGAAAAGATAATGTTCATTTTTGGACTTGATGAATTTAAGTTGCTTATGAGATATCTAAGTATAAATATTCAACAGGTAGTTTCTAAGTTTTTAAAGCTTATCAAGTTTTTCCCTAGTTGAACTGATTTTTTAGCTTAGCTTCTTTTGCCATTTTTTTCTTTCAGCAGGATAATTATTTTAAAAACATTCTTTAATCAGTGTTTTTTGTTTTCCTATTATCTTTATTTCCAAATAAGCCTACCCTTTTTAGAGAGTCATCCCCAGTACCAAAGAAGTAAAATTAAAACAGTTAAGCAAAATTAACTAACATATCAACCATGTCTGGTAATATATGAAATTTTCCACACCCTTGGTCCATCTACCTCTGCAAAGATGGGAGGAAAGTCCCACAGATCAATTCTATTCCTCATTTAAAATATTTTATATTATCTATGTTGTTGAATTTTATTATCATCTAATCTTATTCCCCTTTAAAAAAACCCAACAAATATGTTAGTTCTTCCCTTACTGCTACCACATCTTCCTTTATTTCTTGTACATTGCTTTTTGTATAGCTTTATTTCTTGTAGCATCATTAATATTAATCCATTGTTTGTTTCTTCTTAGATTTCTTTTATTCCATAATTTTAAAAATTGCATACATGTTTTCTTTTTTGAAAAGAAAAGGTTTGTTTTATTGTTCCTTTTTTATGATGATTTTCTTTTGATATTTTAAGGTTATCTTTTTTGACAGAGCTGTTTGTTTCTTTTTAAGTCCAAAATAAAAAGATTCAGTAGAGATATGAGGGACCCAAATGAAAAGGATCTTTTCTACAATAATGATTTAGATAATTTGTACCAAAATATAAAAATAATTCTTGACTAAAGTATGTCTTGTCAGAAACTTAAAATGCTATATATTTTAAATTCTTTAATTGTATATATTTTTACATATTTTCAACTGATCTTTGCCATTAATAATCCTTGAATATTACAGAGGCGACATTATTTTTATATGTATATATGTATAAAACTATTATCTTTCTGTGTTTTTTATATGTGTGTGTGTGTATATATATATATATATATATGTATATATATATATAATCTTTTTTTGCTTGGTTGAGGTACCATTGTATATGCCCTTTAGAATCTACCTTCATAGGTTGCTGTTTAACTATTTTATATTTATATCTTATGTAGATCTGCCCTTGCTGCAGCCATCCTAGTGTCCACATTAACTGGAAGGACTTTTGCTATTCCTCAGCCTAATCATCGATCACATTCTGAAAGTGAAACAACATACCTAGAAGGAGATGGTGACGTCATTGAGCCTTATGCGACTGTAACCGAGTTCAGACCTGGGTAGAATCATATTTCTGTTTTGTTTCTTCTAACTGCTTACCCTAAAGATACAATTTGATAGAGACTTTTTTGTGGAAAATATTAATATTATAATTTTCATTACAACAGATTGAAAAGAGGGTGGCTCTTTTTCTTTTCTAATATTGAGTGTAACCAGGTAGCTGAATAAATATTGGATGAAAGTAGAGCTTTTTTGTTAGCTCAATTTACTTTAACATTTTTTTATTCACTAGTTACATATAAGGGTCTTTGCTAGTTGTTTCATATACATGTCAAGAAATTTATATTCTGGTTTGAGGATTCAGCATATATGGTGCAAGGTTTAGTTATAATCCCAGTGCTTAGCACAGTTCCTGGCCAAAGCAGGAAGATTAGCAGGAGGAATGCAATTTAGGAAACTATTGTGATAGTCTAGCTGAAAGGTGAGAAAGAGTGCTTTGAACTACGATAGATGGGTAATAGTGTGTGAATGAAGAGAAGGGAACATTTGTGACCTCTGAAGGATTGTAAACAGGATTTGTCATTTGATTGGCTTACCTACTGAGAATGGAATTTTCCTTAAGATGAACCTCAATATTTCACTGAAAACCAAATAATTTTTAGGCTTAGCATGAGAACCACTTGTTTAGGGAATAAGAAAAAAAACCTCAATCTTTATTTATGGTCTGTTATGATTTAAATTTAGAGAAATCTCATCAATCAGTTCTAATAAATTTTTCTTAAAATTTTTCTTCCTTGGTATTCTTGTGCTAAGTTTTCTTATGCTTTAATAATTCTAGCTGATGGTAGGTGGTGGCCAAATTTGAGATTCTTATATATTCTATTTCAAAATAAATATATGAAGAATTATTTTGTATAGTGTATGAAAACATATTAAAATTAGAATTTTTCTTTCTTACAGATAAGAACATTCTTAGATGCTTGTAGTATGAACTGTTTCCAAAGGGTGTTTTCCATTTTAACGGATGAAGTATAAGTATTAGATGGTTTATTTTTTAACTCTTTTTAAATGCTATGTTTCCATTCACAGACCAGAGTGGCCAGATGGGCAGGAAAAAAGATATTCTTTACCAGCCTTTAAAATGTCAAGCTATAGTGAGGATGAAGATGAAGATGTTGAGACATATCTCTCCAACAATTATAGTGAACATGTTGAACTCAGTACTCTGAAAAAAGAAAACAGTTTTGAGGATGCTGTTTATGCTGTTCCACACAAAAATAACAAGGTATTTTTTGCATCTTACAGAATGTCTTTACCCTGAAAACATTTCTGTAGTGAATTATTTTCAGAATTGTTAATCTGTTTTTTAATTGATTGTAATGATATTCAACATGAGCTCCCTCCTTTTTTAAAATTATAAGTGTAAACTATTGACCAAAACCCAGTCAAATTTTAAATTGTTCAAATTCTATTCTAAACTTTACATCCATTCACATTTTTTTCCTAATTAAATTTTGTTTTCAAACAAAGGTCTTCTTTTCCTTCCCACTTCCCTTCCCTTTCTACCCAACCTTAAGAAAACAAGAAAAAATGGGGCAGCTAGGTGGTGCAGTGAGTAGAGCGCTGGCCCTGGATTCAGAAGGACCTGAGTTCAGGTCTGGCCTCACACATTAACACACACAAACAAAAACCTAGCCCTGTGACCTTGGGCAAGTTACTTAACCCCAATTGCCTTCCAAAAAGCAAAACAAAAAAAAGAAGAAGAAGAAAAACCAAGTCCCTATTATAAAACATGTATAGTAGAGCAAAACAAATTCCCACATGGGCCATATTCAAAAGAATATTTTCACAAATCATTACAGAGATCACCTTTTGAATTCTGCTTCAGACTCTTCAAAATTTCAAGTATGCATTTCTTTTTATTGACATAGTCATTTGAACTATTTGTCCTTGCCAAAGAGTACATTTATCATTTTTGTAATTAGAGTATTCTGTCATATTTACATATCACAGTTTACTTCACCAATTCCCTTTCTTTAAGGCTTTTAGGGTGTTTTCCAAACTTTTTTTGTAATTACTATGAAAGTTAAGACTATCAGTATTAATTAACTGAGACTTTACTTCTTTAGCCTCCCAAGTATTTCAAAGACTGGATATTCCTAGGAGTTTTCATTTTGGGATCTCTTTCAGGAGGTGACCAGTGGATTCTTTGAATTTCTCTTCTGCCCTCTAGTTCTAGGATATCAGGGCAGTTTTCCTTGATAATTTCTCTAAATATGATGTCTAGGATTTTTTTGATCATGTCTTTCAGGTAGTCCAATAATTCTTAAATGATTTATCTTGGACCAATATTCCAGGTCAATAGTTTTTCCAACGAGAGACTTCTTGTCTTCTGGTTTTTTTCCATTCTTTTGATCTTGTTTGTTTCTTGATGTCTAATAGAATCATTAATTTCCACTGAGCTTTTGTACCTCCTTTTCCATTTGGCCAATTTTGCTTTTTAAGGAGTTCTTTTCTCCAGTGAATTTTTGTACCTCTTTTTCCATGTTGTCTGTTCTGCTTTTAAAGAAGTTCACTTAATTGAATTTTGTCCATTCTTTTTTTTTTTTTTTTTAGAGGAGGGAAGGCAAGGCGATTGGAGTTACGTGACTTACCCAGGGTCACACAGCTAGTTAAGTGTTGAGTGTCTGAGGTTGCATTTGAATTCAAGTCTTCCTGACTTCAGGGCCAGTGCTCTCTTTACTGTACTACCTAGCTACCCTTGTCCATCCTTTTTTCATTTGACCAGTTCTGCTTTTCAAGGCATTTTTTCCTTACTGGTCTTTTGTACCTCTTTTACAATTTGGCTTATTCTGTTTTTTAAAATGTTACTTTCTTCAGTATTTTTTTTGTGCTTCCTTTACCAAGATACTAATTTTTTTTCCCATTATTTCCATGTGTCACTCTCATTTCTTTTCCCAGTTTTTCCTCTACCTCTTATTAGATTTTTCATATCCTTTTCAAGCTCTTCCATATGGGCCTGAGACCAATTTGCATTTTTCTTTGATGCTTTGCATGTAGCTGTTTTCACATTTTTGTTTACTGAGTTTGTTTTGTTTTTGTCTGGTTAGGTTTTTCCATGGTCATATTTTTGTTGTTGTTGTTGGCTCATTTTCTCAGCCTATTTTTTTACTTTGAACTTGCGCTTTGCTCCCATGGTGGACGGGGTACTGTCCCAAAGTTCAGCTTTTTTGTTTTGCTATCTTCAGAAACATTTCTAGGAGTCTGTAAATTTTTACTTCTTTCAAAGTTGTTTGATCTAAGAAGCTATGGTCACTGCTTTCCTGGTGTGTACTCTGGCCTGTGAGTGAGCACAAGCATTCTTATCTGTCTTAAAATAGTGATCAGGGCCCCTGCTCCTGGTAGTGCTTTTTCTCATCATGGGAATGCAGCCTGGAGCCGCTTATGGGCAATGCAGCAGAGTCCTACAGCCCAATGCTAGCAAAGAGTATTCTTTAATCTTCTTCTGACTAGTTTTTTTGACCCCCTTATAGTCTGTGGATTGAGGGCTCCAGAAGCTGCAACTGCCTATTTATTTACTTCCAAGACTTGCTGCTGGCTTGGTGAGGTGTGGCCTGAAGTGGTGTGGTATGCATTGAGCTGTGCTCCACTCACATCTTGGTGAGAGAGACTTTTCTGGCTCACCTTCTAAGTTGTCTTTGGCTTGGAAATTGTTTTACCTCATCTTCTTTGGGGGGGGGGGGTAGACAGGGTTCTGCCCCTTCAGAATTTGTTTTGAGGAGTTATTTTTAATAGTTTTTGGAGCAGAATTTATGAGAGCTCAGGTTAGTCCTTGACTTTATTCTGCTATCTTGGCTGTGCTCTAGTCTAGTCATCATTTCAAAGTGGAACCTGAACTTGCCCAGGAAATTTTGACTTGACTTTGACAATTTGGACTTCTGTCTAGTTTTTTGAAAACTATTTGAGGGGTCTTTAAGGGATAGGGAGGAAACTTAGCTGTTCAGTGCCTTTTCATTAGCTTCTTGTAATAACTGCTGTGATATAAATATAGGCTTTCAGTCATTCAGATATTACTTTGTCCTTAAGGAGACTCTGGTACCTGCTTTTTATAGAAATGACCAAAAATATCTTATTTAACCCTTATTTAAGGTAGTATTAATGATTTGCCCATATACTGTATTGAGTGAAACTTTCTCTATTGTGTTTAAATCTCTTAAACAGGATAACATAGTAATCACTCATAGGCAAACATAGTAGGAATTAGGGATGGAAGAGAGTAAATTTTTTTTAATTTTAATTTCTGGTTTACATCATTCATTCCTGTCAGATTTTGAGTTACAGTTTTTTCCCCATATTTGCTCTACCCACCACACCAGAATAGCAGTCCCACAGGATATCCCCTCATCCAATCTGCTCTCTCCCATCTCTTCTCCCATACCTCCTTCAACTTTTCCAGTAGGGTAAGGTGACTCTCTGTGCCCCAATGCCTGCACATCTTATCTCCCAATTACATGCAAAATAGTATTAATAATAGTATTTATATATATTTGAAAGATTTGATTTTAAAACTTCGAATTCTAGATTCATTCCCTTCCTCTCTTGTCACCCACCCTTACTGGGAAGATAAGTAATTCAGTATATGTTGTACATATGCAAAACATTACCATAGTAGATATACTGTAAAAGACTAAGTATATTTCCCTCCCTCCTATCTCACTTCCCACCTGGTCCACTCCCCACTTTAATCCTGTCCTTTTTCAAAAGTGGGTGCTTCCAACTTCTCTCCCCCCAAGCCTGCCCTCCCTTCCATCATCTCCCTTCCCATCCCCCTCCCCCCCACTCTCCTGTAGGATGAGATATCCCATTTAGTATGTATATCATTCTCTCCCTGAGCCAAATTCAATGAGAATAAGGTTTTGCCTTTTGCCTTCCTGTTCTTCCCCTCCCCTGCAACCACTTTCCCTTGCCTCTTCTACATGACATAGTTTACCCCATTCTGTCTCTCCCCATCTCTTCTCATTATATTCCTCTCTCACCTCTCAATTTCACCCTTTAAGTATCATCCCTTCCCATTAAATTTGACCTGTGCCCTCTATCTATGTATACTTGTAAACATAAATACACACATTCACATATGTATTCATATGCCCATATACCCTTCTTCCATTATTTTCATACTGAGAAAGGTTTCCTCAGTCACAGTTATTGTTTTTCCATATAGGAATGTAAATAGTTCAACTTTGATAAGTTCATAGTGATTTCTTTTCCCTGTTTACCTTCTCAAGCATCTCTTGCATCTTGTGTCTGAATGTCAAATTTTCTATTCAACTCTGGTTTTTTCCTCAAGAATGCTTGAAAGTCCTCTATTCCACTGAATGACCATATTTTCCCCTGAAACATGATACCCAGTTTTGCTGGGTAGGTGATTCTTGGTTTTAATCCCAGCTCCTTTACCGTCCAGAATATCATTCCAAGCCCTTCTATTCCTCAGTGTAGAAGCTGCCAGATCCTGCGCTATCCTGATTGTGTTTCCATAATATTGAAATTGTTTCTTCCTGGCTGCTTGTAATATTCTCTCCCTGATCTGGGAATTCTGGAACCTGGCTATAATATTCCTGGGAGTTTTCTTTTTGGGATCTTTTTCAGGAGGTGATCTGTGGATTTTTTTAACCTCTATTTTGTCCTCTAGTCCTAAAACATCAGGGCAATGCTGGTGTTATGGGGTCCTTCCAGCCAGCCCCTGGTCCGGCCACCCTGGGGTTAAAACCTCCGACTTATAAGGTCATGGGCTCAGCTCCCAGAGTGTGCTATACTGGCCGCTCCCTGCTGGGCTGCCAGGCTCTCTTCAGAGGGAGGTTAGCTTCTCTATGTTATTTTGTGGGTTCTGGAGCTCCAGAGGTTGTTCAGAGTCCCCCTTTTATATAATTTTGAAGTGGTGTTGGGTGGAGCTCTGTAGGAGTGCTGTTTCTACTCTGCCTTCTTGACTCCGCCCCTGAAGAGATTAATTTTTGACATGTTAAATTTGAGTTAGTGGGTAACATGGGAATAAAGTTCTGGTAAGAGGTGGGGGGAAAAGGTTATGGCTAGAAAAAGGATAAAAAAATTTTAATTCTTTAGTCATATGACAACCAGGAAACTCTTTATTGTGTTCTAATAAAAATAATTAACGAATTAAAAATCATGGTTCATTTAAACTTCTGTTTTTAAGGATATTTATATTTTAAATAAGCTGAAGTTCTTGATGATGATGATGATGATGACGACGATGATGATAGCTAGCATTTAGAGAACACTTTAAGGTTTGAAAAGCACTTTATAGATATTCTCTAACTTTATTTTCATGACAGTCCCAGGATAAGTAAGTGTTATTATTATCCTCATTTTACAGATGAGGAAACTGAGACTGAGATAAATTAAGCAACTTGTCCAGGATCACTCAGCTATGAAGTGTCTGAGGCCAGATTTGAACTTAGGTCTTCCTTAGTTCAGATGCAACACTGTCGCCTTGTGCCACATGGGTGCCTCAGATGTCAAACACAGTTATAACACATGAAAAGTATTTTCTGAGCCTGTATTTCTTGCTCTGAAATACAAAATGCATGAAATGTGAGCACATTTTCATTTTCTTGTGGGTATTAAAAAATTTAAGGATAATAACATTACTTAAAGAATTAGCCTGGACAATAAATTTTATATAAAATCCTAATTAATTTACTAATTGTTCAACTTCATCATTTAACCATAATGAAGTATTTGATTAAGACCATAATATCTTAACCACTGTGATTGAAAGTTGAAAGTTCCTGAAAAGATTCATATAATTCATTTAGTAAGGTGAATTGCATTTGAGGTATAGTTGGTGGGATTTGCTATTTAGTGTAATTTTATTCAAGCCTTTGTAAAGTAAATAATTACTTAGAAATATTTAGCAAGAACCTACAATGTCTAGTATAAGCTTTATTGGTTTAGTTTAGGTGATTACTATGAGTTACTACAGAAACAAGACCCTATCCCAGTACTATTGGAGGTTATAATGTAATAGGAGAGATAAAACATGTAGATGAATGACAGTAATACAAGGTAGAATTTGAAAATACAGTAAGAGAAGTATAAATTAATGTTGTAGTTTAGTCAGGGCAATTAGGTACATGGAAGAGGAGGCACTGGAGTGCCATTTCCTACTTCTATACAAATCTAGATTTTAATATACAATATTAAATTTACTTAAAACAAATTTTAACAGTTTGATTAGGCATCTAATAAAGGTATAGTCATAAAGTGATATTATTTCTCAACTTTTTGATGGGACATCAAAGAAACCATGCTTAAGATATGTGCACTTATTTTTATGACCTCCCATCTCATTTATTATGCTTGTTTAATTTCTATATGCTTTCTGGTCATAGCTTTAAAAAACACCTCTGGGATAGGTTCTGTCAAAGATAATGATGCATAAGATATAATTTACTTTTTAGTTTAAGTATATAATTCTTACCTTTTCAGGAAACTTGTAAACTTCTTGAGGGCAGTGGTTGTATAATACTTTTTTTTTTTTTTTACTAACAGTGCTTACCCTAGAAGTAGGCACAAATTTGGCATTCACCAAATAGTTATTGAACAGTTGAATTGGGCTTTGACCTATCAACATACTTAATATGTCAATTTTCAGTGCTGCTGTTATGACAAAGAATGACACTTTGCGCAGAAGACCTCATGTCATATCTGTTTGCTGTCATTTTAAATCTAGGAAACAGATCCCTTGGTTTTTAGCGGTTATACTGAAAAGGGTGGAACTGCTTCTGAACAAGTTGAATTCCCAGATTTGGAAGTTGGGTCATTGCAAGTGAAAGGTAAGAATTTTTTAAAATTTAAAATATTCTATTCTAAAATATGTTACTGTATTTGGAGGTGATAACATGTTTATTCATTTTGACTTTAGTTATATTACTACACTTAAGTACCTCTATTTAAAAGCAAAGGAGAAATTTTCAAAATGTTTATAGTGTTGTGTGTATTCTGTTGCATTTGTTGGGCAGTATTTTTTTTTTTAAAGCAGTTGGGGTTAAGTAACTTGCTCAAGGTTACATGGCTAGTCATTTGATTTATGCGTGGATGCTCATTTTCTGAGGCCGGATCTGATCTCGGGTCATCCAAACTCCGAGGCCGGCGCTCTTACTCACTGCGCCACCTAGCCGCCCCTTTAGGGCAATTGGGGTTAAGTAACTTGCCCAAGGTTACACGGCTAGGTTTTTTTGTTTGTGCGGATTAAGTGTCAGAGGCCGGCTCCGAACTCAGGTCCTTCTGATTCCAGGGCCGGCGCTCTATTCACTGCGCCACCTAGCCGCCCCTGGGCAGTATTTTCTTAGGAATTTTACCATTAATAAAAATAAGTGTTCTAGATAATAAGTTGTATGAATGTTATGATTTTTTAAAGAGATAGAAGAATTCTCTTTAGGTTCATTTCTAGCGTGTAAGGCATGTATAGGCAAAAGGGTTATCAACAGGAATTGTGGTAATTCACAAAAAGTTATCATATTTTTACCATATCCTCACCTATCAAATTCATTTGAACATGTTATTTCACATAGTCAGATAATTAGGTTTGTGAGAGACTATTTCTCATTCCCCTCTAATTCAGATATATTTTTAAAATTTTAAATCAGTCAAACCCAAGATTTGTTGTTCTATGTGGGAATAAATGTTGGCAACACAAGAAATGTGGAAAGTTTCCTTAGTGGTTTTTTGAAATCCTAGATTGGCCCTGAGAAGGACAGGTGATATGTTCATCTTTTTTTCCTGCTTGAACATTGGGGCTTAGGAAAAGAAAGTATATGAATCATAGAATCTTATTGAAAGTTATTTCACAGGTCAGGACCTACATAATGAATCTCCACAAGGTCCTTGATAAGATTAGCCAATACATCTATGAAATTTAACTAGGTGACTCTTGTACCAGCATCTGTGTTAGGCTCTAATTGTGGGAAAACTCTATCTCCTAAGGCACCCTGTTCTATTTTTGTATAGTTTGAATTCTTAGTTTTTCCTTTTACTGATCCAAAACCTGCCTGTCTGAAATTTCCACCCATTCTCCCTTTTAGAACCAAACAGAATAAGTCTAAGTTCTGGTCCACAGAATAAGTCTTAACTCCTATTCCACAGGACAGACTTGAAGTATTTTTATACAGGGCTTATGTGTCTTTTAAATCTTTTCTTCTCTAGGCTAAACATATTCTGTTCTTTTAACTGATATTCATATTGATGTGATTTTGACTCCTAGTTCTCTGGACAAATTCTAGTGTTTCAATGTTTTTCCTATTATGTGGTACCTAGGACTGGCCATAGTACTTCAGATGTGTTCTAATCAGGAAGAGTATCACAGGACTATTTCTTCTCTCATTCTGGACATGTTCTTTCTCTTAAGACAGTCCAAGATTACATTAGCTTTGCTAGTTGCCACACAATACTATTGACTTATTAATCTAGTGAAATCCCTGGGCATTTTCACATATGGACCTTTCTAGCTATGTTGGTCTTAATCTTGTATTTGTGTGTTACTTTTTTGAACCAAAATGCAGTATTTCAGCTTTCTCCCTTTTAAATTGTATTGTGTTAGATTCAGCCTTCCATTCTAGTTTGTCAAATATTTTTGGATTCATATTCTTTTTTTTTTCTAGATGCTTTATTAACTTCTGGTTTACATCATTCATCTCTGCCAGATTTTGAGTTACAATTTTTTCCCCATTTTTCCCCTGCCCACCACCCCAGAATAGCAGTCCCACAGGATATCCCCTCATTCAATCTCCTCCTTCAACTTTACCATTAGGGTAAGATGACACTTTGTGCCCCAATGCCTGCATATCTTATCTCCCAATTACATGCAAAATAGTATTAATAATAGTATTTATATATATTTGAAAGATTTAATTTTAAAACTTTGAATTCCAGATCCATTCCCTTCCTCCCTTGTCACCCACTCCCACTGGGAAGATAAGCAATTCAGTATATGTTGTATATGTATAGCTATGCAAAACATTGCCATAGTAGATATATTCTAAAAGACTGCTTATATTTCCTTCCCACCCCCCACCTGGTCCATTCCCTACTTTGATCCTGTCCCTCTTCAAAAATGGGTGCCTCCAACCTACCTTCCCCCCAGCATGCCCTCCCCTCCATCATCCCCCCCTCTCATCCCCCTCTCCCCTACTCTCCTGCAGGGTGAAGTATCCCATTTAGTATGTATGCCATTCTCTCCCTGAGCCAAATTCAATGAGAATGTGGTTTTTCCTTTTTGCCTTCCTATTCTTCCCCTCCCCTGCAGCCACTTCCCCTTGCCTCTTCTACATGAGATAGTTTACCCCCCACTGTCTCTCCTCATCTAATTGCCACATTCCTCTCTCACCTCTTAACTTCACCCATCATCCCTTCCTACCAAATTCTACCTGTGCCCTCTATCCATGTATACCTGTAAACATATATACACACATTCACATATGTATTTATATTCCCATATACCCTTCTTCAACTATTTTCATACTGAGAAAGGTTTCATCAGTTACAGTTATTGTTTTTCCATGTAGAAATGTAAATAGATCAACTTTGATAAGTTCATAGTGATTTCTTTTCCCTGTTTACCTTCTCAAACATCTCTTGCATCTTGTGTCTGAATGTCAGATTTTCTATTCAACTCTGGTTTTTTCCTCAAGAATGGTTGAAAGTCCTCTATTCCACTGAATGACCATATTTTCCCCTGAAACATGATACTCAGTTTTGCTGGGTAGGTGATTCTTGGTTTTAATCCCAGCTCCTTTATCCTCCAGAATATCATTCCAAGCCCTTCTATTCCTGAGTGTAGAAGCTGCCAGGTCCTGCGCTATTCTGATTGTGTTTCCATAATACTGAAATTGTTTCTTCCTGGCTGCTTGTAGTATTTTCTCCTTGATCTGGGGATTCTGGAACCTGGCTATAATATTCCTGGGAGTTTTCTTTTTGGGATCTTTTTCAGGATTTTGTGTCTCTTCTCCATAGAGTCCTATGCTTAACTGGTTGTGTTATTCCCTTCTTGCACCACAACTAATGAGGGAAAAGCTCATATAATACTTATCTCCCTCCCTTCTTTCCCTCTGCTGTGTTGTTTTTATGCCTCTTTTTGTGGCATAATTTATGCTTTTCCACTTCATTCTTTCCTCTTCTTCCATTGCAGTCCCTTGTAGCTTAAAAAAAATAAGGTTTTTTTATTGTCATTTTGTGTAATTCATATTCCTACCCTTTACTTGTCGATAAATGGTTTTCTCTTATTAAATAACAGGGTGTGTGTTTATGTGTGTTTTCCTTGTTTACCTTTCTATGTCTGTCTTGTGTCTCATAATTGGAGGTTGAATTTTCCATTGAGCTCTGGCTTTTTCATCAGGAATGTCAATCTGTTATATTGTTGAATGATCATCTCCTTGCCTGGAAGAATATGTTCAGTTTTGCTGGTTAGGTGATCCTTGGTTATAACCCAAGCTCTTTTGCCTTGTGAAAATTTATATTCCACTTCCTCCAGTCTTTCAGTGTAGAGGCTGCCAGTTGCTGTGAGATCCTCACCGTGATTCTGTGATATTTGAATTGTTTCTTTCTGGCTGCTTGTAGTATTTTCTCCTTTACCTGATAGTTCTGGAGTTTGGCCACAACATTTTGAGGACTTTCTAATTTGGGATCTCTTTCAGGGGGTGTCTGGTGTATTCTCTTGATTTCTATTTTACCCTCAGGTTCTAGTATCTCAGGGCAGTTTTCCTTGATGAGCTCTTGGAGGATGTTGTCCAGGCTCATTTTTTCATCATGATTTTTTGGTAGGCCTGTGATTCTCAGATTATCTTTCCTGGATCTGTTTTCCAGGTTAGTTATTTTTCGATTGAGATATTTTACCTTTTTAATTTTTCATTCTTGATGTTTTGTTTGACTAATTCTTGGTTCCTCATAGAGTTATTCACTTCAATTTGGTTGATTCTAGTTTTTAGTGAATTATTTTCCTCAGTTTTTGGAGCTTCTTTTCCATATCACAAATTTTTCTTTTTAAAGATCTGTTTTCTTCATTGTAATATTTTTCTAATTTTGCAGTTTTGATTTTAAAAGAATTATTCATTTTATCTTCCATCTCTCTAATTTGGTTTTCAGAAGTTCCTTTTGAGCTCATCTATAAATGCTTCCTGTGCTTGAGACCAGTTCCCTGTTGAGGCTTCAGCTGTGTGTGTAGAGTCAACACAGTCTCCCTCTGAATTTGGTTCTTCCCTCTCATGATAGTAGAACTCCAGAGTCTTTGTCTTTGCATTCTACTTTCTACCCATTTTGAGGCTGGGCCCTAGCCACGCCCTTCCTCTAAGGTTCCCAAGCCTTTACTGTTTAAGGTTTTTCCCTGGGGCAATAATTACTATGTTTTTAGGGTCAGAGGGGGGGATTGGAGCAGCCCCAGGGTTTACTCTGCCATCCTGGTCCCTGGAGGTCCCCATAGGGGCTTTTAAAATTTCTAGGCGTGGATTGGTAGTCCCAGGAGTAGTTGCTGTCCCTGCCAGGGGCGCCCTGCATTTGTTTCTTACTCTGCTCTGTCCAGTCCCAGCCCTGCAATGATAGGCCTGGCAATGGCCCTTGTGGTTGGTGGGTCAGCTTGCCACCACTTTGATCAGGCCTCGTCAGAGCCTCTGTCTGTGCGCGTAGGTTAGAAAAGCTGTTAAATTCAAGAACAAGAAAGTCTATAGAATCTTTGCACAGTTCCTGTTAAATCTAAAATATAAGCTAATTCAGGTTGTAGTTAGAGGTAAGAGAGAGATCATGAAGTGGTGCAGAGAGCATTAGACAGGATTCTCATTACATGTTGGCCATTAAATTGCTATGTGACCTTGAACAAGTCCTTTCTTTTCTCTGGTACTCACTTTTCTCATTCATAAAATTGAGATAATTTAACTACATTATCTCTTAAGATTCTATATGATTCTGCAATTCATTTTCAATATTTTCATATGTTATCAGTTTAAATGAATAAGAGGCAGTGTAACAGGGGTTAGGGGGCTTGACTGGCCAGGACCTCTGTTCATATATTGTCTTTACATTAATTAGCTATGTGACCCTGCATAAATCATTAAACTTCTTTGTATCTTAGGCAGTTCAGTGGACACTAGGTCATAGATGAGTTAACATATGCACTGGTGGAAGGGATTCCTATATTGAGAGTTCTCTTTCATATTGCTTACAACCTTTAGTGAATTAACATCAGTCAAAATAAACATTGTTAAAGAAGTGGTGCTACTACCTCTGTGGAGATAGAATTTAGTCAAAATTTATTTATTTGGTTTTTTTTTAAGTTCTTTTTTATTTTCTTTATCAAAAGGTAAACATCCTCTTCCGAATTTAAAGGTAAGAAAAAAAATGAACGGTAAGGCTATTACATAAATAATTTTTAAAGTTGTTAATTAACCTTCTACCATAATAATCCTCTTATGGCTTGAAGAAATGTATGACTGATATTAGAGAGTCTGATTTCATTGCCTTCATAACATTAAGAAATTCCTTTTCTTTCATTTTCATGATGGAGGACAAATATTTCAGATTAGGTATGGTTAACTCAGTCTATATGATAAATATGTAACTAATGATAATTGTAATTTCCATATCTGGAGATGTTTCTATCATTTACTCAGCAATAGTTACCATATACTACTGTTGTTTTTAAATGAGTTTATTTTGGGGTGGCTGGGTGGCACAGTGAATAGAGCACCGGCCCTGGAGTCAAGAGGACCTGAGTTCAAATTTGGCCTCATACACTTAACACAAAAACTAGCTGTGTGACCTTGGGCAAGTTATTTAACCCCTAAATAACCTTATTTTAAAAATGAGTTTATTTCTCAGAAAACCTTTTTAGGAAAAACTTTTAGTAAAAACTAGGAGCATAATACCACGCCAAAGAACATTATTAATGAAAAAGATTATTAAAATTCCAAAGTTTCTTCTTGTTGATCCTATTTTAAATGCAGTGATGTAAGAGTTTCTCTTATTATGTTCTGTTCCAAGCATTTTGAAAAAAATATTTCATCACCATTTTTGGAGTTGCTGCTCCTTGCTTTAATATTAATTTCCAAAGAGTGACAGTTTCATTGGTATGGCTGATGCAGATTGCAAACTTCTTATACCTTGCTAAAGGTGAATTATTTTGGACAGAAAATTGCCTGGTGACCAGCCTTTTGGTAATGGACTTCTTGCATTTAGTTTTGTTGGTCTTCATATAGCAGTCTTTTGCTAGTTTATGCTCAAAGCCCTTCTGGTTTCGTAGCACTTTCCAAAATTTGTACCCACAGCCTCTGAGACCCTAGGGTCACCTCCAGGTCATGTAGAGACCTCAGATTAAGGTTGAATTTTTGAGCATTCACATGAAATATTGTACTTCTATAAAGATGACATTTTCATCTCTGTTTTATAGTTTACAGCAAATGATAAAATATTTAGCTTAGGAATTTGACCTCTGGATTCTTAGAGTTTTTATCTTGAAGAACCACTCACAGCATTTTGGTTTGAGTACACAGCTACTTGACTGACTTAGAGAGTTGAGAAGAAAACTGAAAATTTGATTTGTACTCCTTTTTTACTAACAGGAAAATCCCTTTATATGGTCAAGGATTCTTTTATCAGAAATATGGCATATTAAATTGTCAAAGCTAAAATTAATTTTCAGCAGTAGAGTAAGAAAAGTTGTGTCCTGATATGTGTGATAAATATTGAACTTTACATTTTGATAATTATGCTTCTTTATATTTTGTGGAAGAAATTAGGATATATATCTATGTCTATCCATATAAATATACATATATATGTAATTTTTTATTCTTTTCCCCCCAGGATAAAAAAATATCTGCTGAAAATGTGATTTTTGAAAAACCTCCACCATCTCCAGGTGATTGCCATTTGAGTATTTATATGATTTCAGATCTTATACTTAAAAATCGATGAGTAATCTCAATTAGCCCAAAATAAGATTTTTTTTTATCATTTTATGTTTCCGTGCCCAGAATTTCCTACAAATTGAAAGTGGTGGTAAGGGTTGGCATGACTCCTATAATAGTCAAGAATGATAGTGTATTTACATGTAGAGTGTGCTCAAATTCCAGGTGTCTAGGGTAAATGTCTAGAGCCACTTTGTGAGGGGTTACTTTCTTTTCTTCTTTTTTTTTTTGGAGGGGGAAGACAAGGCAGTTGGGGTTAAGTGACTTGGCCTAAGGTCACACAGCTAGTAAATGCTGTGTCTGAGGCCAAATTTGAACCCAGGTCCTCCTGACTCCAGGGCTGGTGCTCTATTCACTGTGCCACCTAGCTGCTCTAAGGGGAATTACTTTCTGCAAGTCAGTTTGGGGTTTTTTAGTCCCTGTGCCAGATTTTTGAATCATATTATAAATCTGAAAATATTATATGCTTATTGACATCTTTAAAAATAATACCAGAGGTTATGTGCAGTTCTTTAAGTGAACAGATATTCATTTAGGTGATGTGACTAATATTTCATGGTGTGGTGGCTCCTATTTGTAGTTGATACTTTGCTAATTGCTTTATGACCTATAATTCTGCAGAGCCTCCTAAATAAGATCTAAAATTACTCAAAAGAGTTTGGCCTAACTAGCTATACAGGAAAAGCCAAGTGAATGAAGAATGCTTATCATCTAGACCATTATATGCATGTAGTTGGGTAGAGAGTGCACAGAGTTTGTTAGTTTCTTGGACAGGCCCTTCAGATGAAAATGGACTGAGCCTAGAATTGAGTAGGCTTTATTGTTTTTGGGAAATTATTTATCACTTTAAATGACTCTAGGTTTCTCCTTGAAACAAAATCTTATCTTTTTTTTTTTAAACACTAATATTCTTCCAGTAATGCTATATGGAAGACTTTGAGTAATGAGATACCACATTATCCAAAGAATCAAATGTTCATGTCACCTAAAGGTTAATGGAAAGATGGTGGGCATAAATAGAAGTATATTATGAATGATAAAGTGCATACTCAAAGCAACAAAAAAGTTATCATCAGATTGCTTTAGAACTGGAAAAGGAGGCTGGCCAATTATGTAGGAGGAGTGTGAATTAACATTAACAGATGGATAACCAGTGTGTTGCATTGGAACATATAAAATGTTGAGATCTGGGGAAAGGCTCTCGCACTTTAGGTGGGCTACAGTAGAGGATTTATGGGAGAACATGGCCAAAAGTCACAATGGATAAAGACATGGGTGGGTTGTTAGCTATACTCTTGGGAAAAGAGAACCCAAATTAATGATTCCATAGATGCATAGATTCCATAGTATTTGAGAACAAAAGTATAGGCTTTGCAGTTTTGAAAATATTACTTCAGGGCAGCTAGGTGGCATAGGGAATAGAACACCGGCCCTGGAGTCAGGAAGACCTGAGTTCAAATCCAGCCTCACACACTTAATTAACACTAGCTATGTGACCTTGGGCAAGTCACTTAACCCTAATTGCTCTGTGTTCCCCCCTCCAAAAAGAGAAAAAAAAGGATGAGGATTGAACAAGCAGAACTAGCAAGAAGCAGTTCAGTAAGCTCTTCCATCAAACTTCCTCTAAACAGATGCACCAGATTTAATTCTAGTGGGGAAATTTATGAAAAACAAAATTACAGTAAATAACTTTTCCTGCTCAGGTTGAAACAGGCATAGAGACACACAGTTCTGTGAATGTTGGGGACAGGGTCTGCCCCAGTTAGGGTAGAAAAAGCAGAGCAATCCAGTTCAAGGAACCACCTCTACACCATGGTTAGAGGGGAACACAGACCATACTGGTGCATTGCAATGTGAGCGTGTGCTAACTGTCAGCATTGTTGCCATCTGCTCAGTTCTGGGTCATAGATCCAGGGCAAAGGGAAGAGAGTTGTCATGTGGTTGTGACATTCTGAAATAGGGAGTTGTATGGGGGCCAAGGCTATGCAGATTTCCAAAACCAGCAACAGTGATTTGGCTTACTGCCCAAGAGTAGCATGAGCTCTCAGTTCTAGCTTCTAGCCCCATGTGAATCCTGCAAAAGAATAAACAGGGCAGGAATTGTAGATGAAAGAGAAGTTTACATTTATATTGCTATGAGCCAGTAGAGCTTTCCATCCAGCAAATAGTCACTAAGTCTGGTAGCAATCTACAGTGGTTTAGTCTCATATTTGGAACTCATAGTGGGGGCAGTAATTAGACTTTGCTTTGAATCAGATCACTTTGGGAGAAGTAAAAGCTTGGAAGTACCCAACCTGAGCTGTCCTTGAGAATATGGTATAATGTGACACTTAATACACCAAGAAAGTAGCAGTAGAACTAGCCCAGACCTTGAGCCTCCAGAACTGCCTAGAGTCTAGCCCTAATATTAATATTCTGAAGTCAGAAAGTAGAGTAGAAGAATGAGCAAACAAAAGAAGAATCTCATCAAGATATAAACTTAGAAGGAAATGACTCTGAACATCTGTAAGCAAAGCCTCAAAGAAAAATATAGGTTAGGCACAAATTCAACTAGAATTCCTGGAAAAGAAGAAATAAGAGTTAAACAATTTTTTTTTAATAAATGAAATTAGAGTACTTGAAAAAATTTGTGGGAGAAATGAGAGCTATAGAATAAAGAATTGGAAAGGAAATTAATAGCTTGTATAACAGGTATAAAAATCTAGTCTAAGCGTCAAATTCCCTGAAAATTAGTATGAAGCAAATAGAAGTCAGTGATTTCATAATAAGACATATGAAAACAAAGTCAAAAGGCTGAAAAAAAGAAAGAAGAGGCAAGCTATTTCAGAGCAAAAACAACTGAGATAGAAAACATTTAGGATAAAAAATTTAAAAATCATTGTACTGTCTGAAAGCCATGTCCAAAAAAAAAAAAAAGAGTCTAGACATCAAATTGTAAGAACTCTTAGAAGAAAACTGCCCAGAACTCTTAGAACCAGAGAGGAAACTGGAAATAGAAAGAATCTACCAGTAACATCTTGAGAAGAAATCACAAAATGAAAACTCCCAGGAATATAATAGCCAAAATCCAGAACTTTTAGGTCAAAGAAAAGATATTGTAGACAGACAGAAAAAAAGAATTCAAATACCAATGAACCACAACCAGAATCATACACTATTTAGTAGCTATTACTATGAAATAGTGGAGAGCTCAGAATACAGTATTACAGAAGTCTGAGGATATAGATTTACAGTCAAGAATAACTTACCCACAAAACTGAGTATAATCGTACAGGGAAAAATGGATCTTTAATGAAATAGAGAATTTTCAAGCATTCCTGACAGAAAGACGAGAGCTGCATAGAAACTTTAAAGTTTAATCATAGGAGTTATGAGAAATATGAAAAGGTAAATATGAATGAATAATAAGAACTAAACAAAGATAAACTGTTTACATTCAAATATAAAGAGGTGATACATATATCCCCTTTGATTCTGGTTGTCATTAGGGGTCATAGAGTCTAATTAGACAAGACTTGGGGTGGTTCTGTTATGCTTTGATGATCTTAAGAGAAAAATGGAAAGAGAGGGAAAAATGAATACACTAGGTGGGGCAGGAAAAGGAAGGTTAGTGAAAATTATCTTACACAATAAGGTACACAAGTAGACATCCATATGAACAAGGAAGAGGGAATTGATGAACCAGCTGACCCAATTTGACTATCATCTGAACTGGTCAAAGGGAGGAAAAAATAAACACAGTTGGGTACAGAAATACATTTCACTCAGCAGGGACTTGGGAGGACAATATGAGGGGGGAGAAATTAGGCACATAGTTTAAAGCAGGCCTGCCCAAGCTTTAGCCCACGAAATGCTTATGGCCCACCAAAAGGATTTCAGGTACCCCATCAAAAATGTAGAAGAAAATATGTTTTCCTCTGGACCACAGGTTGTAGAGGCCCAATTTAAAATAGAGTTTAGTACTAAGAAAAACAAGCTTACAACTAAGTTATTCTTCCTTAGAGGATAATAAAATTAGTTCCTTATGAGGTGTCAAAGAATGGGAATTTGAGGGGGGATTTCCATTAATTTTGGATTGGCTAAACAAGCTATGGCATATACAAATGTTATGGAATACCATTGTGTTGTAAGAAGTGATGAAAGGGATGGCTTCAGAGAAACCTGGGAAAGCCTGTATGAACTGATGCAGGTTGAAGTGAACAGAATCACGGGAACAATTTATATATAGCAATATGGTCTAGACAACTTGAATATTAAAAATTCTGAACATCACGATAGCTAACAATAATTCCAGAGGACCAGTTATTAAACATGCTACCTATTTTCTAGTAATGAGGTGTGGGACTCAATTTTTAGAATGAGACATATATGTATTTTTAGACATGGACAGTGCAGATATTTTAGCTTGAGTAAATATGTTTGTAATAGGGTAGGGAGGGAGAGAAGGTGAATTTTTACTGATTTGGAAAAATAATTAAAAGAATGATGAGTGAGAAAAAAAAACTGTTAGCAATTAAATGACCATTGGTAATTATGGGAAGAGAAGTTTCACTTGAGTGATTTTTTTTTTCTAAAGCAATTGGGGTTAAGTAACTTGCTCAAGGTTACACGGCTAGTCATTATTTATGTGTGGGTGCTCATTTTCTGAGGCCGGATTCGATCTTGGGTCATCCCAACTCCGAGGCCGGCGCTCTTACTCACTGTGCCACCTAGCTGCCCCTGAGTGATGTTTTAAAAGCAGTTAGTGAGAGGAGGGGTTGTGGCAGCATATGGTACAGACAGCATTTTTTAGGAATTTGAAAGGGAGGAGAGATAGAAGCTGATCACTTGCAGTGATTTAAAATTGAGAATAATCACATTCTGGAATTTCACACATACAATGAGTACATGGTAGTCAACTTAAAATCCCATAAAATTCAGACTAGTAAATTTCTGAACTAACATATCCAGACTGCTTATTGGCCCCTAAGGAAAAATGAAATCTTCGAATCTAAGGTCTAGTAGACCTTACTTAGACCCTACTAAATTGGTTCAAAAATATAACCATTATATTTTATTAATGTTTTCAAAATTTCATAAGTGATAGCCAAATAATCTATCCATTTTAGAACAAAATATATTCCGTTAAATATTTAACAGTTTTCAAACATTTTTGACCACATTCTTTTAATAGCACAATTCATAGTCTAACAGCATCCATATTAAAAGAGAAGTTTCTTTTCTTTTTTTATGCTAGATCTTATTTTATTTTTAAAATTTTGTTTATTTTTAGTTTTTAAAATTCACTTCCAAAAGATTGTGAGTTTTAAATTTTTTTCTTTCTTTTCTCTCTCAATATGGCACACAGTCTGATATAGGCTCTACATTCATATTAAACACATTCACATGAGTTATGTTGTAAAGAAGAATTAGGACTAGTGGGAGGAACCAGGAGAAAGAGGAAACAAAACAAAACAAAAAAAGATCGAGCAAATAGTATGTTTCCATCAGCATTCAGACTCCATAGTTTTTTCTGGGTATGAAAATGCTATCATTTTCTATCATGAGTCTTTTGGACTTGTCTTTGATCCTTGCATTGCTGAGAAGAACTAAATCTGTCAGTTAATCATTGCACAATGTGGTTGTTACTCTGTGCAATGTTCTCCTGGTTCTGCTTCCCTCATTCAGCATCAGGTCATATAAGTCTTTCCAGGTTTTTCTGAAGTTCACTTGCTCATCATTTCTTATAGTGCAATAGTATTCCCTTACATTTATATACCACAACTTGTTCAGCCATTCCCCAACTGATGGATATCCCCTCAATTTCCAATATTTTGCCACCAAAAAAAGGGCTGTTATAAATATTTTCATACATGTGAGTCCTTTTCCCATTTTTATGATCTCTTTGGGATACAGACCTAGGAGTAATATTGCTGTGTCAAAGCATATATATGCACAGTTGTATAGCCCTTTGGGCATAGTTCCAAATTGCTCTCCAGAACGGTCAGATCAGTTCACAACTCTACCAACAATGCATTAGTGTTCCAATTTTCCCACACTTTCTCCAACATTTATCACTTTCCTGTTTTGTCATGTTAGTCAATCTGATGTGGTACCTCAGAGTTGTTTTGATTTGCAGTTTCTCTTATGAATAGTGGTTTAGGGCATTTTTTCATATGACTGTAGGTAGCTTAAATTTCTTCCTCTGAAAACTACCTATTGTTATCCTTTGACTATTCATCATTTGGGAATTGACTTATATTCTTATAAATTTGACTCAGTTCTCTATATGTTTTAGAATTAGGCCTTTATCAGAGATACTGGCTTTAAAAATTATTTCCCAGCTTTCTGCTTATTTTCTAATCTTGCTTGCATTTGGCCTAATTTGTGCAAAACCTTTTCAATTTAATGTAATTGAAATTATCCATTTTGCATTTCATGGTGTTCTCTATCTCTTTTTTTCCTTCCTTACTTTATCATTTATTTAAAGTTTGTTTCATTTAGATTATAAGACATAAATTGATTCCTTTTGTAACCTTATTAATCATACATAACAACAAAGATCCTCTGCTGGAATTCCTAGCACTTTGACTCTCTCATTTTTCCATCCATGCTGAAGAAGAAAAACAATCTTTTAAATATGTCTCTCTTCTTGAAACTATGGGACGGAATGATGACCTTTATATGGCATCATTCTCCATTTTTTTTTAATATTTAAACAAATGCTTTATTAACTTCAGTTTTACATCATTCATTTCTGCCAGATTTTGATTTACAGTCATTTTCCCCTCGTTTTTCCCCTACTCACCCTCCCAGAACAGCAGTCCCGCAAGACATCGCTTCCTCCAATCTGCTCTCTCCCATATCCTCTCCCACACCCACTTCGACCTCTCCATTAGAAACAGGTGAATCTTTGTGTCCCAATGCCTGCACATCTTATCTCCCAACTATAAGCAAAAGAGTATTAATAATAGTATTTATATATATTTGAAACATTTAATGTTAAGACCTCGAATTTCAGATCCATTTCCTTCCTCCCTTGTCACCCATTCCCTCTGGGGAGATAAGTAATTCAGTATATGTTGTACATGTCTAGCTATGCAAAACATTATCATAGTAGATATATTGTACAAGGCTGCTTATAATTCCCTCCCCCTCATCCCACCCCCCACCTGGTCCATTCCCCACTTGATCCTGACCTTCTTCCATAGTGGGTACCTCCAGCCTCCCCTCCCCCCAAGGATGCCCTTCCATCCATCATCCCTCCTCTCATCCCCCTTCCCCCCATTCTGCTGTAGGTTGAGATGTCCCACCTGGTATGTATGTCATTCTCTCCCTGAACCAAATTCAATGAGAATGTGGTTTTGCCTTTTTGCCTTCCTATTTTTCCCCTCCCCTGCAACTACTTCCCCTTGCTTCCTCTACGTGAGATAGTTTACCCCACCCTGTCTCTCCCCATCTCCTCTTGCCACTTTCCTCTCTCACCTCACAACTTCACCCCTTGAGTATCCTCCCTTCCCAACAAATTCAACCTATGCCCTCTATCCATGTATAACTGTAACCATGTACACACACATTCACATATGTATTCACATGACCATACACCCTTCTTCCATTATTTTCATAGTGAGAAAGATTTCCTCAGTCACAGTTATTGTTTTTCCATATAGGAATGTAAATAGATCAACTTTGATAAGTTCCTTTTGATTTCTTTTTCCTGATTACCTTCTTAGGCATCTCTTGCTGTGTCTGGATGTCAACTTTTCTATTCAATTCTGGTTTTTTCCTCAAGAATGCTTGAAAGTCCTCTATTCCACTGAATGACCATATTTTCCCCTGAAACAAAATACTCAGTTTTGCTGGGTAGGTGACCCTTGGGTTCATTCCCAGCTCTTTTGCCCTCTGGAATATCATATTCCATGCCCTTCGATCCCTCAGTGTAGAAGCTGCCAGGTCCTGGGCTATTCTGATCGTGTTTCCACAATATTGAAATTGTTTCTTCCTGGCTGTTTGTAGTATTTTCTCCCTGATCTGGGGATTCTGGAACCTGGCTATAATATTCCTGGGAATTTTCTTTTTGGGATCTTTTTCAGGAGGTGATCTGTGGATTCTTTCAACCTCTATTTTGCCCTCTGGATCTAAAACATCAGGGCAATTTTCCTTGAGAATTTCTTGAAGGGTGATTTCTAGGTTCTTTCTTTGATCATGGCTTTCAGGTAGTCCAATAATTTTTAAATTGTCTCTCCTGGATCTATTTTCCAGGTCAGTGGTTTTTCCCATGAGATATTTCACATTGCCTTCTAATCTTTCATTTGTTTGGATCTGCTTAACAGCATCTTGATTTCTCATAAAGTCATTAGCTTCCATTTGCTCCAGTCTAACTCTGAAGGAATGAATCTCCTCAGTGAACTTTTGAGATTCTTTTTCCATCTGACAAATTCGACTTTTTAAGGCATTCTTCTCCTCATTGCCCTTTTGGGCCTCCTTTGCCATTTGAGTTAGTCTATTTTTTAAGGTGTTGTTTTCCTCAGTCAGGCTGTTCACCCTCATTTCATACTTTTCCTGCATCCTTCTCATTTCTCTTTCCAATTTTTCCTCCACTTCTCTTATTTGATTTTTAAAGTCCTTCTTAAGGTCCTCTATGGCCTGCAACCCGCTCATGTTTTCCCCTAGGGCTTTTGGAGCAGGATTTCTGATCTCACATCCCTCCTCCTGTTCTATGCTTCGATTTTCTTTGCCCCCAAAGTAGGAGTCTAAGGTTGCATTTTTCTGTTTAATTTGTTTCCTTTGCCTTGGCATGTTGCCACTTAATTACTTGACTTTTGGGCTTGTTGCCACAGTATGGCTCTGGTGCCAGACGGGAACTTTCATCCTGAACATGTGGGGGGGGACAACTTCCGTTTCTGGAAAGCTGGAAACCCACCCATGACCTCCACCCCAGATCACAATCCAGATCCAGGGAGGTTAAAGCAAGAGTGATTACCCCCCAAGACTTATCGCTGGATCTCCCTACAGTTGGCAGGCCAGGAGCTAGAGCTGCCTCTGAAAACTGCAAAATGGAGTGTCTCCTGAGCGTCTTCTAGCCCCCAGGGGAGGAAGCCGACGCGTTCCCCAAATACTGGTCCCAAAGTCCATAGGGCACTAACCTTTCACTTTGTCCTAGGCATGTCTATGTTGATAATTCTGGAATTGCCACAGCTGCTGGTCTTCTGGGGTCCCTCCAGCCGGCTGCTGGCTCTGCCGCCCTGGGGCTAAAACCTCGACTCAGGTGGACCTGTGCTTGGCTTCCCGTGCACTGTGTGCTTTTGGCTCCCAGAGTGCTGCGCTGGTCCTTCCTGCAGGGCTGCTGGGCTGTCCTCAGCGGGAGGTTAGCTTCTCTGTGTCGTTCTGTGGGTGCTGGGGCTCCAGAAGTTGTTCAGAGTTCCCTTTTGCATAGTTTGGAGGAAATCTGGGGGCAGAGTGGCTTGGATGAGCTGTTTCTACTCCCCCATCTTGGCTCCGCCCCCCGGTGTTCTCTGTCTCTTGTTTGGTCATAAGTTCTTTTCTTTCTCCATAAATCTGACACGTAAAGTATTTCGTGCCTTTCCTAGTTTGCTTATAGGAATAAGCTTTTCCTATTTGCTTATAGGAATATCTAAATCATGGATCTATTTTGACTTTATCTTGGTATATGGTGTAAGATGTTTGTCAATGCCTAGTTTCTGTCTTACTGTTTTCCAGTTTTCCCAACGGTTTTTGTTAAATAGTGAGTTTATATTCCAGAATCTGGAGTCTTTGGGTTTATCAAACAATAGATGACTATAGTGTCTTGTGTACCTAACCTTTTCCACTGATCTATCATTCTATTTTTTTAGCCATTACCAAATTGGTGCTTTATATATAATTTAAGATCTGCTATAGCTAGGCTACCTCTTTTCATAAATTCCCTTGATATTCTTGGCCTTTTATTCTTCCAGATGAATTTTATTATTTTTTCTAACTGTGTAAAATAATTTTATGGTAGTTTGGTATGGCACTGAATATATAAATTAATTTAGGTAGAATTGTCATTTTTATTATATTAGCCAGGTCTACCCATGAGCAACTGATATTTTCCCAAGTATTTAGATCTGCCTTCATTTGTGTGAAAAATGTTTTGTGATTGTGTTCATATAGTTCCTGAGTTTGGTCTGGCAGGTACGGCTCCCAAATATTTTCTAATATCTACAGTAACTTTAAGTGGAATTTCTCTTTGTACCTTTTATTGTTGGACTTTGTTAATAATATATAGAAATGCTAGTGATTTATGTGGATGTATTTTATATCCTGAAACTTAGCTGATTTTTTTATTATTTCAAGTAGATTTTTCCTTGATTCTCTAAGTATACCATTATATCATCTGCAAAGAGTGACAGCTTTGTTTCTTCTTTATCTATTCTAATTCCTTCATTTTCTTTTTCTTCTCTCGTTGCTAAAACTAACATTTTAGTACAATATTGAATAATAGTGGTGATAATGAAAATCTTTGTTTTAACCCCAATCTTATTGGAAATGGAGAAGTTACTTGTCTAACAGCATTTCTGATATAGTGGTTTCCCAAATTTCACAATATAAGAAAATATTATTTTAGAAAAACAATAACATACACAATATCACATATTTAAAACTTGAAACAACATGAAACAAAACTTATTACCAGTCAGATGACATCAATTCAGTCAAATGCATTTTGAAATTTTCTTATATAGAGAATCATTCATTCTTTTTCTTTTGGCATTCTATACTAACTGCATTCAAGACCAATATAGAGTATTTACACTTACTAACACTTATATAATAATGCTTACTGTGTATCAGGTACTGTTTTAAGCACTTTACAGTTATTCTGTCATTTGATCTTCACAACACCCCTGGGATGTGGGTGCTGCTATTATCCCCTTTACAAATTAGGAAACTGTGTAAACAGAAATGAAGTATCTTGCTTAAGGTCACACAATTCATTTCTGAGACTAGATTTGTACTCAGGTTTTCCTGATCCATAAATTTTCAAAGCATATTGCCTTAATGCCAGATAGCAAATGTATTTTGCATTAAGTTCTGATTTACCACAATTATCCTAAAAGAACAGTACATCCTATTTTAAATAAGACCACATTTTGATTTAGTTTCAGGACATACTTCAACCAAATTAAATCAGGATTTATAAATAACCAAGGACAATATTCATAATCTCAATTTTTTCAAGGGCCATTAGCTGCCAGCACCTCAAATTTCAGAGCCCATTGTTTGCAGTTAGTTCATGTACAAAAAAATTTGTGGTGGTACTCTCACCTCCCTATAACTTTTTTTGGGGGGGATTTCCTTTAAAATTGCCCTTTGAGCCATATCAGTTCCTTTGTGTTCTTAACCTAACCCTAACCAGATACTTTAAGGAGGTGGATAAAGTACACCTTGCATTTTTCTTGAGATGCCTACTGTACTTTTCAGTTTTAACCCCAAGAAGCCCAAGGGGAAAGGATAGGGAAGGGCTCCACATGGCAGGCTCACAGGATTCTGAGGATTGTGATACACCCTAAGAATGGTCCCTCAGGGACAGAATACTCTTTGTCTGAAATTGCTAATAGGCATTTGTATAAAAGGTTCTCAAATCCTTTTTATCTTATTGGAATCAAACCTTTCTCAAATTTCTTTCCAAAACACCAAATCTTTACTTTCAGACCCTCCATTCACAATATTACTGCAAACAGACTCAAATTTTCTTAAGCTTTCTACCCCTTCTCCATTCATCTCTACTTGCTTAAACTTTCTCTTCCTTTCATTTTATATCCCTTTGGTGAACTTTGATTAACACCTGCCAGCTTGAAAACTAACCTTTCATTTTGTACTCTGATAACTCTTTTTTTTTCTACCCTATTTTTTTAAGTTTACCTCATCTTATTTCTCAATCATATTCTAGTCAAACCTCTGCAAATCCACTAAAATGTTTTAGTAGTTAGAAAAATCTTTAAACCATAATTTGGAACTTTACACTAAACATATTACATTTTAGTTATTAATTTTAGTTTCTGGTTTATAATGCCATAAATTTCTACTCACCAGGAGAAAGATTTACTTCCTTTTCTTATCTTTATTTATCTTTGCAGTCTCCAAACTGTCCAGGTTTATGAAGACAGAGAGAAAGACTCTTGTATTTCTTCCTCCTTATCTCTTACTGAAAGTCTAATCAGAAATCATTGAGAATCCCTGCTTAATTTTACCAATAGTGGGGAGGGCTGTTTTGAAGCTTCATTAGCCTTCCCTACCCTTCTAGGCTCCCCTTTTGTGCTGTTTCACAGGAGCTTCTTTTTAAAATTTTATGGGTGATGAAGTGTTCCCCTTCAAAGATCTCCAAGGTAAAAAGACCTTATGTGTACTAGAGAATTTCTGATGTGGGAGTATCAGTGTGCATGGTCCTCTTCCTAGGGACCCACCAAAATCTTTGCTTCCTTCTTTGATTATTATCTACAAATATGGTTTGTTAAGAGTGCCTCAGTCTTTTATTTTATTTTCTCCTACATTCTAGTTTTTTCAGCTTTGGTTTTTAACATGCACATGTGATAATAATCAATCGTCCCATATTTATCTGACCAAATTTGTTTCCTACAATTATAAACTTTGGTTACTGAATTCTGTTTGTACTGGACATTCCCTGTTAAACTGGCAGTCTCTTTCCTTTTCCCAAGCTTTTAATAGCTTGCCTAATGGGTAGTTAGCAGAAGGCTTACTCTCTGCTGACCTCATATTAGTATTATTAGTACCCCCTTATCCTTTCTGTTCCTGGGCAACCAAATGTCGGGTAAAGACTTGTACTCACCAACTGCCCTTTTCCACATGCACCATTCTTTTTCTTCATGCACAAATAAAGAAGTATCAGTTTGGATTTGGGACTTACTTCTCCTTATCCTACCTGAGTTTGGGGAATTAAATTATCCAGCCACTTCACAGCTAACTGCCAGGGGAGTCTCTTCTGGCTCACAATCAGGAAAAGGCCCTGTGCTGGGGTGGAATAGGTTCACTCTAGTGAAAGTCATGGTCAAAGGGCCTTTGGAAAAGTCTCCTGGCTTGGTTCATCACATTGTTAAGAGGAAAATTCTATGTTTAGGTCTTTATTCTGATTAAAGAGGCAAAACTCAAGAAGAGAAAGTTAAAAAAGAGTTTCTAATACACCAGGGCAGAACACTTTGGTGCATTGGCCAACTGGGCTGACTGCTTTATATATTTAAAAATTTTTTTAAAGTTAATTTTATTTTATTTTCAGTTCCAAATTCTCTCCCTCCCTCCTTCCTTCCTCCTCTTTCTTCCACTGAGAAGGCAGGAGAAAAAGCAAAAAGCATTAGAAATGGGAATAATGATGCAAAACAAATTCCTGCATTAGAGATGTTCCGAGAGAAAGAGAAGAATATATGTTTCAGTCTGCACATCTGGAAGTAGTTAGCATGTTTCATGGTGAGTTCTTTGGAATTGTGTCTTTTTTTAAAGATTTTCTAAGTCTTTCAAAGTTGATTATATTTACAATGTTATACTTACTGTATACATTTTTATTTAGTTTATGCTTATTTCACTTTGCATCAGTTTGTTGAAGTCTTCCCAGGTTTCTCTGAATCTGTTCCCTTCATAATTTTTTAAAGCACAATAATATTCCATTGTATTGATATAGCGTAATTTTTTCCTACCGTTCCCAATTGATGGGTTTCTCCTTAGTTTCTAATTCTTTGCCACCATGAAAAGAAATGTTATAAATAGGTTTTTACATATGGGTCATTTTCTTTTTTTTCTTTTTTCTTTTTTACTCTCTTTGGATCATAGAATTAGTAGTTGTATTGCTAGGTCAAAAGGTATGCACAACTTAATAGCTTTGGGGCATAGTTCCAAGTTCCTTTTTAGAGTGTTTGGACTACTGTATATGTTCTACCAGTAGTGTATAAGGGTATGTGTTTTCCCACATTGAGTCCATTATTTGTCATTTTCTTTTTCTGTCATTCTAGCCAATTTAATGGTGGTACTACATAGTTGTTTTAATTTGAATTTCTCTAATTAATTGCACTTTAGAACAGTGGTGTATGACTCAAATAGAAACAGATCCCTACTGCTACATATTGACTTGGAAAACGGCAAATTAATATTACCTGTGTTGTACTGTATTTTTATTTATTTTGTTAAACATTTCTCGAGTATATTTTATCTGGCTAACAGAGATTTTTTGGCTGTTAAGTTTTGAGTTTCACATCTCTGCTTTAGAGCATTTTTTTATATGGCAATTGATAGCTTGATTTCTTCTCAAAATTACCTTTTTATAATCTTTGACCAAATATGAGTTGGGAAAGGTTCTTATAAATTTGCCTCAATTCTCTATATATCCGAGAAATGAAACTTTTATCAGAGAAAATGACTGTAAAGAATTTTTCCTAGTTTCTTGCTTTTCTTTCTAATTTTAGTGATGTTGATATTGTTTGTGCAAACAGTTTAATGTTATATAATTGAAATTATCCACTTTACCTCCTATGAATTTCTCTACCTCTTCTTTTGTCATGAATGTTTCCTCTTTCCAGAGATCTCTCAAGTAATTTTTTCCATGTTTCACTAATTTGCTTATGACTTTTTATGTCTAAATTATGTACCCACTTTGAGCTTGTCTTGGTATACTGTATGAAATGTTGTGTAGGGTTAACAATAAGTGGTTTCTTGTGCCAGCTCTAGAATGATGCACACGACCATGAAAGTGTGACTTGATAATCATAGGCCAGGCGAGATTCATCAATGTAATCTGTTTATTGATACCATAAGCAAGGTTTTTATAGAATAATAAAACAAAGAAGGTAATTTTAGGTCACTAAGTTTTCTAATACTACTTTGTTCAGTTTTAAGATACCAGACAGTGATGTCAAGTAGGCCTTGACAGTTATCAATGTCCTTCCAATACCCAAAAAATAGTATCTAAAAATGTAAATAATCATAAAAGGCAGTTAACATCTTTTAGCTAGAATCCTAGAACAGGGCAGAGCCCTGTATCTCAGATATCAGGCAGGCTCTGATTTACAGCCACTGCTTATGGGAAAACCAAGACTAGATAGTTCAGGGAAAACCAGTACTAGGCAGTTTGGACTGGTCGCATCACTGGAAAACCTGGAGCTAACTTATCTGGGACCAGCCTGATTGCTGGATCAGATGTTTTGGCTCCCTTTAATGTTGCTCTATAATTATTTTCTGCCAGACTGTTCCAAGTTTTCCCAGTGGCTTTTCTTGAATAGTGAGTTTGTGCCCCAATAATTATGATATTTAGGGTTCTCAAACACTAGCTAACTGTGCTCTTTTGCTTCTGTATATTGTGTACCTAATCCCTCCCACTGATTGGCCTCTTTCTCATCCGGTATCAAATTGTTTTGATTACTGTGGCTTTCTAATATAGTTTCAGATCTAGTGCTTCCAGGATCCATTCCTTCCCATTTTTTTCTCTTGATATTCTTGACATTTCTTCCTCTAGATGAATTTTGTTGTTTTTTCTTGTTTTGTAAAATAATCCCTTAGTAATTGGATTTATATGGCACTGAATAAGTTAAATTAATTTAGGTAGTATTGTCATTTTTAGTATATTGAGTAAGCCTGACCACCAACAATGAAAATTTCTCAACCTATGTAGGGTTTATGGGAACAGTATTTTGTAGTTGTGTTTGAATAGTTCCTCTGTGTGTCTTGAAAGATAGACTCTTGGGGCGGCTAGGTGGTGCAGTGAGTAGAGCACCGGCCCTGGAGTCAGAAGGACCTGAGTTCGGATCTGGCCTCAGACACTTAACATACACAAACAAAAACCTAGCCGTGTGACCTTGGGCAAGTTACTTAACCCCGATTGCCCTCCAAAAAAAAAAAAAGATAGACTCTGAAGTATTTTATACTGTCTGTATTTATTTTAAGGGTAACTGTGTGGTGCAGTGAATAGAGTGTTGGGTCTGCAGTCAGGAAAACAGTTCTTCCTCAGTTCAAATTTGACCTCAGATACTTAACTAGCTGTGTGACCCTGGGCAAGTTGCTTAGCCTTGTTTGCCTCTGTTTCCTTATTTGTAAAATGAGCTGGAGAAGGAAATGGCCAAGAAAACCCCAAATAGGGTCACAGCAAGTCAGACATGACTGAAAACAACTGAACAACAACAGATTTTTAAAAGTAATTTTTGTGTGTTTTCCTGCTGGATTTTTGTTGGTAATATGCAGAAATGCTACAGGTTTGTATGGGTTTATTTTATAGCCTGCAACATTACTGAGATTGTTCATTGTTTAATAATTAGATTTTTAGTTGACCCTCTAGGGTTTTCTAAGTAAACCATTATATAATCTTCAAAAAGTGATAGTTTTGTTTCTTCTTTGCCTGTAATTAGTCTTCAACTTCTTTTTCTTGTCTTATTGCTATTCCTAGCATTTTTAATAAAATATTAAATAATAATGGAGATAATAACCATTCTTGCTTCACCTCTTATCTTATTGGAAAGGCTTCTAGTTTATTTTAGATAGATACTACTTCTTTTAAGGAGAATTCCATTCTGTTTTTTTATTATTTTTGAAAATAGGAGTAGGTTACATGTTTTGTAAAAAGCCTTTTCTGCATCTGTTGAAGTAATCATGATTTTTTGTTATTTATGCTATTAATATGGTCAATTATGCTGATAATTTTCCTGATATTAAACCAGCCTTTTTAATATTCATGGTATATATGGGCGGTTAGGTGGCACAGTGAATAGAGCACCGACCCTGGAGTCAGGAGGACCTGAGTTCAAATCCTGCCTCAGACACTTAATTAACACTTACTAGCCATCTGACTTTGGGCAAGTTACTTAACCCCAATTCCCCTGCCCTCCCCCCTGCAAAAAAAAAGGAAAAAAATTCATGATATAAATCCATCTTATTCATACTGTATTATGATCTTTTTGATCTATAGATGTAGTCTTCTTGTTAGTATTTTGTTTAAATGTTTGCATCACTATTCATTAGGGAAATTAGTTTATGGTTTTCTTTCTCTTTATCAAGTCTCCATGGTTTTGATTTTGAGACCATATTTGTGACAGAGAAAGAATTTGGTAGGAATTATTCTTTACTTATTTGTTTTTCAAATAGTTTATGTAGTATTAGAATTAGTTGTTCTTTAAATATTTGATGGAAATTGCTTGTAAATCCATTTGGTCCTAGGGTTTTTTCTTTGAGATTATATTTGTGGCTTGTTCAATTTCTTTTTCTAAGATTGGGTCATTTAAGTTTTCTATTTCTCGTTCTTTGAATTTAGGCAATGATAGACCCTTGTTGTCCTGACAGGCTGCCTTCAGTGGGAGATTTGTTTTTCTGTCACTTTGTGGGTTCTGTAATTCTAAAGTTTGCGTAGAATCATATTTTACAGGTGTTGGACATGGTTGGAGCAGGAACCTAGACAATTTCCTGCTTTTACTCCTCCATCTTGGCTCTGCCCCCCACAGTTTTGATTTTCAAGGAGTCATTTTCTTCTTTAAGATTCTGGATCTCCTTTTCTAATTGATTGACTTTCTTTTCATAATCTTGTTTTTCTTGGATTGTTCTTTTTTGTTTGTTTGTTTTATTTTTAGTTTTTCCTCAATTTTTCTCATTGGTTTTTAGTCTTTTAAAAATTCTTCTATGAATTCTTTTTGGCACGTGACCATTTGACATTACTCTTTGGGGAAGAAGAGAGTTTTTATGCTTCAGTATTCTCTTCTGAAGATGAACCCTAGTCTTCTCTATTCCCATATTAATTCTCATTGGTTGGGCTTTTTTCTCCTTTGCTTGTGCATTTTAAAATAGTTTAGTTTCTCAGTTCCTCCTTCAGTTCTCTCCTCTGACCTTGAACCCAAACAAAGACCTCAAAGTTCTTGTAAGTGATCACGACAGTGGCATCTTAGCCATGGCTGTCTCTTCACAGCACGTCTAGTTATGGCATTACATATCAGAGGTTTCTTTGATCTTCCCTAGTTCAGATGCCCAAAGCCCTTGACTATCATGGGGGTAAAAATTCCTGTAGCTGGGGTTGAGGCAGCCTTTCAATTCAGTTAACTCCAGGGCTTGAAGCTTGTTGCTTAAGGAGGTGTTTATTCTCCACAGAGACCAAATCTTGTCCTGGGATTTCTCTTCAGATCTTCTTCCATTGCCTGTGGGACTATTTTATCTCTTTTGTGGAGCAAAATCTTGAGAGTTTAGAATTTTCTGACCTACTCTGTCATCTTCTCAGAATCCTCTTGAGTTATTTTTTTCAGTAAGATTTTGTACCTCTTTTACCGAGTTATTAATTCTCTTGTCATATCTTTCATAGCTCTTATTTTACCAATTTTTTCTGTATTTTTCACTTTGTTTTTATTTTTTTATTTTTTATTTTTGCTTTTTGGAGGGCAATTGGGATTAAGTAACTTGCCCAAGGTCACACAGCTAGGGGTGTATGCGTGTGTTAAGTGTCTGAGGCCAGATCCAAACTCAGGTCCTCCTGACTCCAGGGCCAGCGCTCTACTCACTGTGACACCTAGCCACCCCTCACTTTGTTTAAAAAATTTTTTTTTCTTTTGCTTTTTAATAAAAAAGAAATTAGGAATTCTTGTTGGCGTGGTGTCCAAGGTGCATTTTTTCTTGAGGTTTTGCTTATAAATGTTTTCAAGTCATCTCTTCTGTGTTTGTGTCTTGAACTTCCCTGTTACTTAGTGGCACTTTATAGTCAGGTCTGGCTTTTTGGTTGCTCATTCTTCTGGCTTCCTTCTTGAATTTGGACATTATGTTAGTGTTGGTTGGGCTTTGCTCTTTCTTAGTGGGGCTGTCTAGTCTGAGCTGTCCTTTTATGTCCTGCTCCTTTCCCAGGTTAGCCTGAAGGTCTGCAGATTTTCATTGCTCCCAAAGTGATGTGATCTTATTTATCACCTTCCTCTCTCTAAGTTCCTGACCGAGGTTTGGGTATCTTGGCTCATGGGTAGTTTAGTATCATGGACCGTTGCTGGACTCAAATCTCTGTTAGTTCAGTCAGAGAAGGCTTCTGCAGGTTCTTCTGTGAACAAAAACTTGGTAATCGGCAACAGTGCTGTCAGATGGCTGCATCCAGCTCTTGTTGAGGGATCTCCTGTAAATTTTTACTCTAGTCCTTCCTATTCTAATACTCTGTCTCAACCCTCTTTCCCTCCCTTTGTATATGCCCCACCACTGTTTCTGTATGGGTATTCCTGGCTAATCCCCATGCTAAGTGTCTGCAGACTTCTCTCTACCTTAGCTGCCCCAGGGGTGAAAAAATGACTCATAGTGATTTTTTTCTTGATTTTCCTGATCAGAATTCTTAGATATTTTATAGGCTGTTGTGGAGGAGGTATGCTCCTTAAGATAGGTAAAAATGTTTCCTGTTTCATCGCCATCTTAATTCTACCTCTCCATTCTTTCTCATTCTGTAGAAGTGTTGTCCATAATCCACCATGAAAACAAAACTCTCAAAATGAAGTTAGTATCATGCTGTATTCTTTTCAAAGAAAATAGAGCCAAGAGAATGTCATGTACCCTAACATTTAGAATTTAGATTATGACAATGGCCATGCTAGTCTTGTTATAAGCAGCCTTCTGTCTCTACAAACCAGAAAGTGAAAGCATAGAGCAAAAGGGAAGACCCTTAGTAACAGGATCACTATCTACTAGGATCCGTACTCCATCACTTGGCTAGTTTTCTTCCTAAAAGGAAAGGAAGCCTTCCTTGAGATTGGATTGGTGTGGGGGCCTATGGCTTGAGATGTTAATGTGAATTTCTGATTGCGTACAGTTACAGAGGTTACCAAGCTTATTTGACTTACCATCACCTTTTCCAAAAGTAATTTACTCCGTTCCCTCCTAGAAATCTACTTCCTTTAATTCTTTAGTACTTTAAAAAATTTTTTCCATCATTTCAAACTACTCCTGCCCCCCCTAGATTGTTCTAACATCCCCCAGGGGGCTATACCTCTTACTTTGGGAATGTATGGCCTAGAGCATTTACAAAAAGAAACCAGTACATGAAGATTTAGTGCCCTATTTATTGCCCCTCAGACTTGATTCATGTCCCCCTTCAGTATGAATCTATACTTGCTTCTGCACAGACTTGTTTCAGTGGAGGTCTCTGTCAACTTGAGCCACTGTCATATAATTTCCTAAGTATCTTTTCTATGTCACTTTTAAGTAAACTTCTTATTTGTGAAATGTTAGATGGTCTGCAGGTAACTCATTTCTTTCCAGTCCTCATCTTGAACAACTGGACTGACCCGAGTCAGACGTAGTCTACAACATGTTTCTTTCTACAGTGTCACAATAATTTGTCTGTACACGTGTAAGCACATAATTATCAGAAGGGTTGGGATTAGCTAGGTGACACAGTGTCACTATGGCTTAGAATCAAGGAGACTTATCTTCATGAGTTCAAATCTGGCCTTAGACACTTACTACCGGGTGATCCTGGGCAGGTCACTTAACTTTATTTACCTCAGTTTCCTCATCTGTAAAATGAGCTGGAGAAGGAAATGGCAAACCAGTCCAGTATCTTTGTCAAGAAAACCCCAGATGGGGTCATGAAGAGTCGGACATGACTGAAAAACAGTGAACCATAAAATCAAATGCCTAGAATAGATAGATGCCTGTCCTGTTGAAGCAAAACATGTTACAACTCAGACTTTTTAAAATTAAAGCTAAAAGGGGGAAGCCTAAAGTAATGGGGATAGGTTAGATATTTCATGAGTTATTTATTATTAGGAAAGAAAATCGTTTGGAGTGATAGATCACTTTTACAGAAACTTCTAGTAGAAGCAGTTTCTGAGTTATGGAAAACACACTTAGAAATGTCCCATCCCTTAAATTTTATTGCAATAATATATTTTGTTGCTTTTGTACTTAGTTTAGTAGGTATTAAGCATCTCCTATGTACATATGACTGTGATAAGCTGCAGAAAGGAAAGAAAAAGATATGTAAAATGCTATTTTTGCTCTTCAGGAGGTGGTGGTTTAGTTGATTATATGTTCATTTTTATTTGATTCAACAAGCATTTATTAAGCATTGACTGTGTAAGACCCTGGGGACATAACAGTAAAACTGAAGCAGTTCCTGCATTCAAGGACCTTACCTTCTATTGGGAGACTACAGCATATATGCTAAGTGAACATGAAGTAATTTGGTGGGAGGTGGGTGTGTGTTGAATGTGCAAGTGGGTAAAAGTAAGTAGCAGCTGAGCCATTCATTGAAATGAGTAAGAAATTCCAACAGGTTGAAGTAAGGAGGAAGTGTATCATAAGCAAGGGGGATGGGTCGTCTGTGTAAAGGCATGAATGTAGGAGAGGGATTGTCTCATATAGGGAATAGCAGATAGGCCCATTTGCCTTGAATGTAGATTGCATGAAGGATAGTACTATGAAAGCATTCTAGTAACATGAACTCCAGCCAGACTGGGAAGGACTTTACATTCCAAGCAGGAGAATTTGTATTTTATCCTAGAGACAGTAGGGAATAAGTTGAGTCTTATGCTTTATAGGATGGGAAACCAGAAAGCCTATAATCAATCAGCTGACCTAGTTTATTGGACTGTATAATGATGATGCTAATTTTTAAATTCTATTGGGAGGGAATAAATAACATTGAGATGTTAATGTTGCAAAAAAATTCTTTACTTCTGTTTTACTGGTCTTGATGTTCTTTTGTTTTCCCTTTCACATGTCTATATGAATTCTTTTGTTAATCAGAGAATTTAATTTATTAATTATTTTAAAATCTCTAATTGTTTTAAGTAGGGTGATATAGTATGGCGTTGATTCCATATGGAAACATTTTTCTCTTCTTTCTCATAGAAGGTATCAGTGAATAAGATTTAATATTTTAAAACTTTTTCCCTGCTTATTATTAGATGTGTCTATAAGAAGACGTCGAGAAGAGATGGAATTAAGTAAATGTAACTTTGATGAATTAAAACAACAAAATTTTTATCTAACCACTACAAATGAGACCCTTGCCCATGAGCTTGAAGAAATTAAACAGGAAATGAAGGAATTATATTCAAAACTTAAAGAAATGGAAAAAGATAATGGAAGTGTGAAAGAATCTGATCAGAGTCCTCAAAGGAAAGGTGAGAGAAAACTGCATGAAAATTTTCAAAGAGCTTTTTTTAAGGATCAAAAAAGCCTTAAATATCAGTTATCTTTTCCATGTAGACAAACTCAGATGTTTGTTGCTTCTGTAAAGTTCTTTCAGTAGGAGTTTTCTGTGAATTATAGGACTATGGCTATACTAGGCCTTGGAAGGATACAAAAGAAACATGATCATCTTTGCCCTTGAAGAACTAAAATATGAATACCCAATTCAATTTCTTTATGGATTACTTTTTAATTTCTTTAATGCTGGAAGTACCTTAGCACAAGTTCTCGTGATTCTTTGAAACTTTGTAGTATTTTTGCTCTGGTTTTTCATTGATTTTTAGATACTAATTGCCTAATTACATGTCCCAGAACTCCTGTTAAAACCTTAGTTTAAGGCTATTTGCTATAGAGTCAGATAACTATGCATTGAATTACTAGAATACTAAAAGGATCTTACTAGTAAACATTTTAATGGGATTACAGCATTTAGCTTTTTTATCTTTGTATTTGCACTGGACTGCTATATGATATACATTTAATAATGACACTGAATATTGAATGAGTGATTGAATTAAATGGATTCTTCCACTTGGTTGTTTTAATAGGCATCTCAAACTGAAGCGTCCAAAACAGAACTCATTATTTTTCCACTGAATCCTTTTACTCTCTCAAATTTTCCTATTTCTTTTGAGGGTACCACCATTCTTCTAGCCATAATTTCTGTACAGATACACAAAATGTAAGGGTTTAGCCAAGGGAAAAAGAAAAATGAATTAGAGTAAATCTCATAAAAATATATCCTGCTAAAATGTTTAGATATTAAAGATTTAGCAAAAAAGATACTTCATTTGTATAGCATGTAGGAAACGAAGGCTCAAAAACACTGGTATATTTTCTTTGATTTGGATTCAGAAATATTCTTTTAGATAAAAATGAAAAACCATTAGTTGTAAACCTGAAAAACTAAACTAGTGCTTTTTAGACCATTTAAAAATGTACTTTTCTACATAGTAGTTTATTTTCCTGTAGAAATTTTCCTAGAGCAGCTTGCCAAGTAAGCCTGCTAATGTTTAACAAAATAGTTAATTTCTTTTTTTATATTTAGATAGGTCTGTGTTTTAGGCTCTAAAAGCCTAATGTTAACTGTATAGAGTGACAGAAAGTCTTTTTCTTGTAGTTTCTTTTTTTCTCTGAACTTAAAACCACGTGGAAATATTTTTCACATGCTTTCAATACTCCATTAAAAATATCACTGTAGGGGTGGCTAGGTGGTGCAAGGGGTGGAGCACTGGCCCTGGAGTCAGGAGGATCTGAGTTTAAATTCGGCCTCCGACCCTTAACACTTACTAGCTGTGTGACCTTAGACAAGTCACTTAACCCCAGTTGCCCTGTCCTACCCCCTCTAGAAAAAAAGCAAAAAAAAAAAAAAAAGACTAAAAGACATTTAAAAAAATATCACTGTATTATAAAAAGTAGAGGCAGATAGTTAATATTTATTTAATGTCTTTTAGTTCATAATGAAATATAATGTCTTCTAAGAAAAATTTGCTAAAATACTTTGTGACTTTTCACATGCACCAATATTGCATCTTTTAGCTCTGTATGAACATGAAGAAAAGAAGAAATTTGGTATTTTGAATATTTTGGACTGATCTGAACCTATTTCCTTTAGCATTCTAGACTGTGTGTAATGCCTTTTTTTTTTTTAATAGTTGATGTGGATGAATTTCTTTCTCTAAGACAACAAGCCCAAGAACTGGTGGATGAAAATGATGACTTGAAAATGATTGTCTATCGTTTGAATGTAGAACTAAGTCGATACCAGACCAAATTCAGGCACTTATCCAAAGAAGAGGTAATGTTTTTGATTAAGAAAAATATAAGTCCATATATATTTTTACCACTCCCATTGGAACCATAAGCGGTTTTTGCTTTTCATTTTCTTTTGATTCAAGATGACAAATAATTATTGGGAGTATGTATTAGAACATTTAAATCACTAATTCTAGGATGAATGTTAATATACATACTACTTAATTAAAATGATCTTTCTCTAACTTCCCTTAAGCCTGTGGTTGTAGAACTAGGATTTGTTTAGAAGTCCTCTGTATAAGTACAGTATGTTCCAAGTTACATTAAATTTGACCTTTTCAGTTTTTTTTTGTTTTTGTTTTTTTAAAACAAATGCTTTATTAACTTCTGTTTTACATCATTCATTTCCACCAGATTTTGAGTTACAATCATTTTTTCCCCCCCTGTTTTTCCCCTACCCACCCTCCCAGAATAGCAGTCCCGCAAGACATCACTTCCTCCAATCTGCTCTCTTCCATATCTTCTCCCATACCCCTTTCGACTTTTCCATTAGAGGAAGGTGAATCTCTGTGCCCCAATGCCTGCACATCTTATCTCCCAATTACAAGCAAAAGAGTATTAATAATAGTATTTATATATATTTGAAACATTTAATCTTAAGACCTCGAATTTCAGATCCATTTCCTTCCTCCCTTGTCACCCATTCCCTCTTGGGAGATAAGTAATTCAGTATATGTTGTACATGTCTAGCTATGCAAAACATTATCATAGTAGATATATTGTACAAGGCTGCTTATAATTCCCTCCCACTCATCCCACCCCCGACCTTGTCCATTCCCTACTTGATCCTGTCCCTCTTTTATAGTGGGTACTTCCAACCTCCCCTCCCCCTTCAGTTTTGTTAAAGAATTATTTTTATTTAGGACTGTAAAATCTGATTTGTTTATTTTTAAAGTGATGATTCACACACCTAATTTCTTCAAAATAATAACTCCTTGTTATATAATAATATATAATATTATTAGGGAATTAGAATGGTATAGGAATAGGAACTGAACCTGTGACTTTATTGGTACAGAGACCTCAGAGTATGTTACTGTATTGTTGTTTGTCCTTCCTTCTCGATGAGGACTAGTAACATCATGAGCAAGGTGTTTTGACTTGGGTGTGAATTGGATTTGAGTCCTCGAGGCAAAGCTGGGCAAAGTCATCAGCCTCACTCTCCCCTCCAATATCACTGGAGTCCAGGGGCAGGAGAAGGTCCAGATGACTGGCAGTGGCCCAGGATGCAGTGGGTAACCAGGGCCTTTCTAAATCAAGCTCTTTCCCAGGTCTCAGTTTATTTGAGGCCACATTCGTTCAGTGACAGAGGACTAGGTAATGTTGTTATAGGAACCATCTAGTCCAACCCCTTCATTTTATGTACAAGGAAACAGAGGCCCAAGATCTTAAGTGACTTACCCAGTGTCATAAATCTAGAGCTGGAGGGGACCTCATCGATCATCTTGTTCAGCCTTTTTTTTTTTTTTAGATGAGGAAACTGAGACCTGGGGAGGCTAAGTGACTTGCCTAAGATTACACAGAAAGTAAGCATCAGAGGTAAGAGGTAAACAGATATTCTCTGACTTTAGAGTCACTATAATACCTCTTCACTCTTGTGCCTTAGTTCAGAATGTTCCCACTGCCTGAGAAGCCAACTCTTTCTCTTGTTTATGCACATACCACTGATCCTCTGCATTCCAGTTCAAATCCCACTGTGAAGCCTCTCTAACTACCTAATCCTTTTCTAATACAGTACAGCAGGCGTTTATTAAGCACCCACTGTATTCAGACCACTTTGTTGGATATTGAGGAGGAGACAAAATTTGGTAAAGCTACTATCCCTTTCATCATAAAACTTCTAGTATCACAGAATGTCATCAATCGAGAGATAATTTTTTTAATTTGACAAAAGTTCTTTTTAAATTAACAAGCATTTAATTTTTTCCCTCCCACATCTCTTCCTTATTGAAAAAAGGAAAATGAAAACAAAACTGTTGTTACAGTATGCATAGTCAAGGAAAACAAGTTTCCACATTGGCAATATCCCAAATACATGTCTATGCAGTACATTGAGTACTGGCCCTAGAGTCAGGAGGACTTTGAGTTTAAATCTGGCCTCACACCCTTGACACTCACTAGCTGTGTGACTCTGGGCATGTCACTTAACTCTTGATGCCTTACAAAAAACAGAACCAAGTATGTATGTCTCATTCTTTGTCTTGAGGGAAGGTAGGTCACGTTATTTATCATCATTACTCTGACATTGTGATTGGTCATTGTAAAAATGACAGTTCTTAAGTTTTTCATAGTTGTTCATTTTTACGATATGGTTATTGTAAAAATTGTTCTTTTGGTTCTACTCACTTAAGTCTTCCCAGGTTTTTCTGACACTGTCTTTCATCATGTCTTACAGTACATTTAAGATAGTACATATATTTCATTGCAGTACATGTAATATGGTGCTTCTGTCTCATTATATTCATATGCCATAATTTGTTCATCCATTTGGTTGGTATCCCCTATATTTTCAGTTAATTGCCACCATAAAAATGGCTATAAATATTTTTTTACAACTATGTCATTTTCCTCTTTGATCTCTTTCGGGCATACACTGATTAATGTCACTAGGTCAGAAACATAGTGCAGTTGAGTAACTTTGGTCATAGATCCAAAATGCTCTCCAGAATGACTAGACTAGTTTACAGTTGGTTATTTTTGTTTTTTATCAACTTTGCCAGTCTGATGGAAATGTGGCAAGAGAATTTCAGAGTTGTTTTAATTTTTTATATTTCTATTAGTGAATTAAACCTTTTTCTTTTTTTTTTATAGGTAATGATTGGTTCTATTTGTTTTTGTGAAAACTGCCTATTCATATCATTAGACTGTTTATCATTTGGGGTATGGACTCTGTCCTTAGGAATTAGAATCAGTTCCTAGAAATAAGACCTTTATTATAGGCATTTATAAAGATTTTTCCCACATTTAACTGTTTACCTTTTAATCTTAGCTGTATTTGTTTTGTTTGTATAAATTTGTTTTTAATTTTATGTAATCAGAATTGGCCATCTTATCTTATATGATTCTCTCTACCCTTTTCCTTCTCCAAAGATCTGAAAGGTAATTTCTTCTTTGTCATTCTGATTTACGTCTAAGTCACCTATCTATCTTTCTGGAGCTTATCATGGTATATAAGTTATTTGTCTAACCTAATTTCTGCCAGGCTTCTTTTTAATTTTCCCAATAGTTTACCCCCCTCAAATGGTGAGTCTTTACCACAGTAGCAGGAATTTTTAGGGTTTAGAGAAGGAAAAAATTTACTAGGCTGCTAGATTTGTTTATTTCTATATATTGTATAACTTATCTGTTCCATTGATAGGCCACCATATTTTTTTAAACAATATCAAGTTGTTTTTGTGGTTATCTGTCAATCAGTAGACATTTATTAAGTGTCTACTATGAGCAATTGGGTGGCAAAATGGATAGAGCACTGGGCCTAGAGTCAGGAACACCTGTGTTAATAAATCCAGCCTCAGACATTTACTAGCTATGTGATCCTGGGCAAGTCACTTAACTCTGTTTTCCTTGGTGAGCTAGAGAAGGAAATGGCAAGCGACTCCAGTGTATTTTCTAAGAAAACTCCAAATGGAGTCACAAAATGTTGGATACAACGCACAGGTCTGAACAAATACTGGGCATTGTACTACTCTCTGGGATTACAAAAAGAGGCAAAAGATAGTCCCTGCCTTCAAGGAGCTTACAATCTATTGGGGGAAACAACATGTAAACAAATAAGTACCGGACAAGCTACAAGATAAATAGGAAGTAATTAACAAAGGAAGGGCATTTGAATTAGGGAAGGGTTGGGAAAGGCTTTATCTAGAAGGTGGGATTTTAGTTGGTACTTCAATGAAATCTGGAAAGTTAGTCATCAGCAGAGGAGACCGTTCTAGCATGGAGGCCAGCTAGTGAAAATGTCCAGAACTTAGAGACGGAGCATCTTATTTGTGGAGTGGTTAGAAGGCCAACGTCACTGAATTCAAGAGTATATGTTAATGAAATAAGATGGAAGAACACTAGAAAGGTGGGGGGGGGGAGAAGATAGGTTATGAAGGGCTTTGAAGGAGTCACTTGAGTTTATTGAGTAGGAGGCTGATTTGGTCAGACCTGTGCTTTAGGAAATCACTTTAGTGGCCAAATGAAGGATTGAGAGTGGGGAAAAACATAAGGGAGGCAGACCTACCAGCAGGTTATTGTAATAGTCCAGGCATGAAGTGATGAGGGCCAGCACCAGATTGTTATCAGTGTCAGAGGTGAGGAGGAGGAGTATCTGAGAAATACTGTAAAGATAGAATTGACAGCCCTTGGCAGCAGATTTCATATGAGTCATGAAAGATAGTGAGGAGCCCAGGGTGACTCCTAGGTTATTACTGCTTTATAATATAATTTGACATCTTCATGTTGCTAGACCTTTTTTCATTATTTCCCTTGAGATTTTTGATGTTTTGTTCCTCCAGAGTAATTTTTTTCTAGTTCCATAAAGTAATGCCTCAGTAATTTGATTGGTATGTCACTAAGCAAATGAATTGATTTTTTTTTTTTTTTTGCTTTTTGGAGGGCAATTGGGGTTAAGTAACTTGCCCAAGGTCACACGGCTAGGTTTTTGTTTGTGTGTTAAATGTCTGAGGCCAGATCCGAAGTCAGGTCCTTCTGACTCCAGGGCCGGTGCTCTACTCACTGCGCCACCTAGCCACCCCGATTTTTTTTTAAATTATTGAAGCTTTTTATATATTGACTTAACGGACCCATGACAATTACTATTGCTCCATTAATTTTTATCTATCTTTATTTCTTTTTTTTTTCAATTAAACAAATGCTTTATTAACTTCTGGTTTACATCATTCATTTCTACCAGATTATGAGTTACATTTTTCCCCCATTTTTTCCCTACCCACCACCCCAGAATAGCAGTCCCACAAGATATCCCCTCATCCAATCTGCTCTCTCCCATATCTTCTCCCATACCCCCTTTGACTTTGCCATTAGGGCAAGGTGAATCTGTGAGCCCCACTGCCTGGACATCTTATGAAACATTTAATTTTAAAACTTCTCTTTTCAGATCCATTCCCTTCCTCCCTTGTCACCCCCTCCCTCTGAGAAGATAAGCAATTCAGTATGTGTTGTACATGTATAGCTATGCAAAACATTACCATAGTAGATATATTGTAAAAGACTGCTTATATTTCCCTCCCACCTGTCTCACCTCCCACCTGGTCCATTCCCTACTTTGATCCTGTCCCTCTTTGATAGTGGGTACTTCTAACCTCCCCTCTCCCCAGAATGCCCTCCCTTCCATCATCCCCCCTCTCATCTCCCTTTCCCCTACTCAGGAGAGTGAGTGAGGGTAAGATATTCCATTTAGTATGTATGTGATTCTCTCCTTGAGCCAACTTCAATGAGAATATGCTTTTGCATTTTTGCCTTCCTGTTCTTCCTCTCCTCTGCAACTACTTCCCCTTGCTTCTTCTACATGAGATAATTTATCCTACTCTGTCTCTCTCCATCTCCTCTTGCCACTTTCCTCTCTCACCTCTTGACTTCACCCCTTAAGAATCATCCCTTCCTTGGGGCGGCTAGGTGGCGCAGCGAGCAGAGCACCGGCCCTGGAGCCAGAAGGACCCGAGCTCAGATCCGGCCCCAGACACCACCCAACACACAAACAAAAACCCAGCCGTGTGACCCCGGGCAAGTCACCCAACCCCAATTGCCCTCCAAAAAAAAAAAGAATCATCCCTTCCCATCAAATTCAACCTGTGCCCTCTATCCATGTATACCTGTGAACATATGCCATGTACCTTTCTTCAATTATTTTCATAATGAGAAAGGTTTCATCAAACACTGTTATTGTTTTTCCATGTAGGAATGTAAATAGTCCAACTTTGATAAGTTCCTTTTGATTTCTTTTCCTTGATTACCTTCTCAGGCATCTCTTGCTTCTTGCATCTGAATGTCAAATTTTCTATTCAACTCTGGTTTTTTCCTCAAGAATGCTTGAAAGTCCTCTATTCCACTGAATGACCATATTTTCCCCTGAAACAAAATACTCAGTTTTGCTGGGTAGGTGACCCTGGGTTCATTCCCATCTCTTTTGCCCTCTGGAATATCATATTCCATGCCCTTCTATCCCTCAGTGTAGAAGCTGCCAGGTCCTGGGCTATTCTGATTGTGTTTCCACAATATTGAAATTGTTTCTTCCTGGCTGTTTGTAGTATTTTCTCCTTGATCTGGGGATTCTGGAACCTGGCTATAATATTCCTGGGAGTTTTCTTTTTTGGGATCTTTTTCAGGAGGTGATCTGTGGATTCTTTCAACCTCTATTTTGCCCTCTGGGTCTAAAACATCAGGGCAATTTTCCTTGAGAATTTCTTTAAGGATGATTTCTAGGTTCTTTCTTTGATCATGGCTTTCAGGTAGTCCAATAATTTTAAATTATCTCTCCTGGATCTATTTTCCAGGTCAATGGTTTTTCCCATGAGATATTTCACATTGCCTTCTATTCTTTCATTTGTTTGGATCTGTTTAATAGTATCTTGATTTCTCATAAAGTCACTAACTTCCATTTGCTCCAGTCTAACTGAAGGAATGAATCTCCTCAGTGAGATTTTGAAATTTTTTTTCCATCTGGCAAATTTGACTTTTTAAGGCATTCTTCTCCTCATTACCTTTCTGAGCCTCTTTTGCCATTTGAGTTAGTCTATTTTTTAAGGTGTTATTTTCCTCAGTCAGGGTGTTGACTGTCATTTCATACTTTTCTTGCATCTTTTTCATTTCTCTTCCCAAATTTTCCCCACTTCTCTTATCTGCTTCTTAAGGTCCTCTATGGCCTGTAGCCAGCTTGTATTTTCATTTGGGGCTTTTGGTGCAGGAGTTCTGACCTCAGAGTCCTCCTCCATGCTTTGAGCCTCTTTGCCCCTAAAATAGGAGTCCAATGTTGAACTTTTCTGTTTATTTTGTTTCATTTGCCTAGGCATGTTGCTACTTAATTACTTGATTTTTGGGCTTGTTGCCACAGTAGAACTCTGCCACCAGACAGGGGAGCTTCCGCCCAAACTGGGGTCTTCACAACTTCCTCCAGTTGTGTGGCCTCTGTAAAGCCTCCACCCACTCTGGCAAGTTGGATACCCACCCCAAACTTCCCCCCAGACCACAATCCAGATCCAGGCAGTTTAAAGCAAAAGCGATTAACCCCCAGACTGATTGCTGGATCTCCCTACAATTCGAAGACCAGGAGCTAGAGCCACTGCTGACGCTGCGAAATGGCTTCTGTGCAGCTGTTTCTTCAGCAGCTTTTTGCCCCCAGGGGAGGAAGCCATGTGTTCCCCAAATACTGGTCCCAAAGTCCATAGGGCACTAACCTCTCACTTTGTCCTAGGCATATCTGTGCTGATAATTCTGGAATCGCCACAGTTGCTGGTGTTCTGGGGTTCCACCAGCTGGCTGATGGAGGCCCGGCCACCCTGGGGCTCAAACCGGGGACCTGGGCTGGGCTCTGCGGGCTGTGCTGTTGGTTCCCAGCATGCTGTGCTGCCTGCTCTCAGAGCCCTGTGCTGGCCGCTCCCTGCAGGGCTGCTGGGCTGTCCTCAGCAGGAGGTTAGCTTCTCTGTGTGGTTCTGTGGGTGCTGTGGCTCCAGAAGTTCTCTATCTTTATTTCTAATAGCTATTGCTTTGTAATTTTAGTCATATGATTATGGTTGTTATGCCTGTCTCTTTATATAAACTCCTAGATGTTTTATGCATTCTTTAATTATTTCAAGTGGAATTTCTCTTTATTTTTCTTCCTGCAGGGTTTTTTGATTATATAATAATTTTTCCCCCTCAAAACTTTATTTTACTTCTTAGTAACAAATAGCCTTGACAACTATGATACTACTGGTCAGATTTCTTTTGTGAGTTTATTTTATGACCTGAAATTTTACTGAGATTGTTCACTAATTGATGAGGTTTTTTTAGCTGTCTCTCTAGAGTTTTCTAAATTATATCATTTGTAAAAAATGATAATCTTGTTTTCTTTTTTGCCTATGTTTATTCCTTCAATTTCTTTCTCTTAATTTATTGTTATAGCTAGCATTTCTAATGCAATATTGAGTAGTAAAGGTAATAGTGGACATCTTTGCTTCACCCCAGATCTGATTTGAAGGCTTCTAATCTATCTCTTTTATAGGTAATGACTGCTTTTGATTTTAGATAGATACCACATGTCATCTTAGGGAAATTTTCATTTATTCCTGTGCTTTCTAGTATTTTTTTTTCCTTACCAGCAATGGGTGTTGTATTCTGTCTGATGCTTTTCCTACATCTATTGAATTAATCATATGATTTTTGTTGTTTTTGTTATTAATATGATCAATTATGCTTTTATTTTTCCTAAAATTGAACTATCCCTCCATTCCTTGTATAGATCCAGCCTGTTCATAGTGATTGATCTTTATGATATACTGCTGTAATTTCCTTGCTAATATTTTACTTAAAATTTTTGCATCATAAGATTGGTTTATAGGTTTCTTTCTCTTTATTGAGTCTCCCTGGTCTAGGTATCAAGAGCATATTTGTATCCTAGAAGGAATTTGGTTGGATTCCTTATTATTTTTTCAAACAGTTTATATAGTATTAGAACGAATTATTATTTAGATGTTTGGTAGAATTTGCTTGTAAATTCATCTGTAACAAAGGTTTTTATCTTCAGTAATTCGTTATGCCTTGTTTCATTTCTTTCTAAGATGGATTATTTAAGTATTGTATTTTCTGTTGTGTTCATCTGTGCAATTGATACTTTTGCAAGTATTCATCCATTTCATTTATTTTCTAAGTTTTATTGGCATATAATTAGGGGAAGTAGCTCCTTATAATTGTTTTTATTTTCATCTTCATTGATTATGGAATCACCATTTACATTTTTTATACTGGCTATTTGTTTTTCTTCTTTTTTAAAAAATAAAATTATCCAATGAAATGTATCTTTCTTTTCAAAAGAACACCTTCTACTTTTATTTATTAGTTCAATAGTTTTTTTACCTTGAATTTTATTAATATCTCCTTTGATTTTTAGTTATTTCTATTTTGGTGTTAATTTGGTATTTTTAACTTACTCATTTTCTAGTTGTTTTTTTTTTATTGCATGCCCAATTTATTGATCTCCTCTTTCTCTTTTTGAAATAAGTATTTAGAGATAAAAATTTTGCCCTTAATATTGCTTTGGTTGGATCCCAGAAATTTTGTTATGTTGTTTCATTGTTGTCGTTATCTTCAGTGAAGTTATTTATGTATTTCTATCTTTTGTTGTTTGATCTACCTTTTTTTTAGGATTACTGTTATTTGTTTCCAGTTAATTTTTAATCTTTGCTTCAAAGGTTTTTTATTGAATACTTTTTACCACATTTTAAAAAATTTATTTATTTTTAATTTTTACCAGTTCCATAAGATTTTGAGTTCCAAATTTTCTCCTTATCCCTTCCCTCCCTCCACCCCTAGATGACATGCAATTTGATAAGGCTCTACATATATATTCATATTAAACATATTTTCCCATTAGTTGTGTTGTAAAGAAAAATTAGAACTAATGGGAAAAATCACAAGAAAGAAGAAATAAAAAAAGAGAGAGCAGATAGTATACTTAAATGTGCATTTAGACTCCATAGTTCTTTTTCTGGCTATGGAGGGCATTTTCCATAGTCATTTGGAGTTGTCTTAGGTCTTTGCATTGCTAAGCAGAGATAAGTCTATCAAAGTTAGTCATGGCATAATTTTGCTGTTACTGTATAAATATTCTTCTGGTTCTGCTTACTTCACTCAGCATCAGTTCATATAAGCCTTTCTAGGTGTTTCTGAAGTCGGCTTGTTCATCATTACTTATGGAACAACAGTATTCCATTACATTCATATACTATAACTTGTTCAAGGGAGTTTGGCAATATTTCATTAATAATCAGGTATTTGGAAAATTCTGTTTTGTTCAATGTAAAATTTTTTGTGTTCTTACAGTGAAGTTTATGGTTTAAGAAATTTTCACTTGGACATTTAAGTATTTTTAAATTATTTGTAAGCATGTCCAAGTATGGAACACTTTTACTTAATAAGTATGTATCAGAAAAGAAAAGAGAAATTTTTCTTTAACATGTACATGCATATTGAAATAAGTCTGTGAAATTAATAGAAATATTTACTTTGTCTATCATCTCTGTAGTAGAGAAGCCTGAGATTTTTATAAACATTCATATTCAGATTGAAGGTTGTAGTTTCAATAATAAACTCATTATTATAAACTAAACCTACATTATTAAACAATTTTATATGACTAAACTTAACAATGTAATTATCAGCATTAGAATTCCATTAAGTAAGAGAATATTACATCCTTTTTTTAAAAAAAATTTTATTTATTTTTAGTTTACAACATTCAGTTCCACAATCACATTAGTTTCAAATTTTTTCCCCCTCTTCTTTTCCCCCTCCCCCCCAAAGCGGCATGTAATCAAATATAGGTTCTACAAATACCTTCATGTTGAACATTAGTCATGTTGTAAAGGATTATAACCAATGGGCTGAACAATGAGAAAGAAGGGATAAAACAAAACAAAACACAAACGAGAGAGAGCCAGTAGTTTGCTTCAATCTGCATACTCTGTAGTTCTTTCTCTGGATGTGGATGTTCCTTTTCATCGTGAGTCTTTTGTAGTTGTCTTCTAATCTTGTATTGGTGAGAGGAGTCCAGTCTATCAGAGTTAGTCATCACACATACAATGTGTGTACAAAGTTCTCCTGGTTCTGCTCTCCTCACTCCGCATCAATTTATATAAGTCTCTCCAAGTTATTATGAAGTCCTTCTGTTCCTTATTTCTTATAGCACAGTAGTATTCTATTACATTCATATACCACAACTTGTTTTGCCATTCCCCAATTGATGGGCATCCCCTTGATTTCCAGTTCTTTGCCACCACAAATAGAGTTGCTGTAAATATTTTTGTACCTACAGGTCTTTTTCCCACTTCTGTGATTTCTTTGGGATACAGCCCCAGAAGTGGTATTTTTAGGTCAAAGGGTATGCACTTTTTTATAGCCCTTTGGGCATACTTCCAGATTGCACTCCAGAATGGTTAGATCAGTTCACAACTCCACCAATAATGCATTAGTGTTCCAATTTTTCCACATCCTATCCAGCATTTATCATTTTCCTGTTTTGTCATCTTAGCCAATCTGACTGGTAAGATGTGGTACCTCAGATTGTTTTGATTTGCATTTCTCTAATCAGTAGTGATTTAGAGCATTTTTTCATATGCATAAAGATATCTCTAATTTCTTCCTCTGAAAACTGTCTGTCCATACCCTTTATCAATTGGGGAATGACTTTTATTATATATTTGAATCAGTTCTCTGTATATTTTAGAAATGAGGCCTTTATCAGAAACACTGGTTGTAAAAATTCCCAATTTTCTGCTTCCCTCCTAATCTTGGTTACATTGACTTTTTTTGTACAAAAACAATTTAATGTAATCAAAATTATCCATTTTGCATTTCATAATGCTCTCTGACTCTTGTTTGGTCATAAAATCTTCCCTTCTCCGTAAATCTGACAGGTAAACTATTCCTTGCTCTCCCAGATTGCTTATAGTATCAGCATTTATACCTAGATCATGTACCCATTTAGACTTGATTTTGGTATATGGTATAAGATACTGATCTATACCCAGTTTCTTCCATCCTGTTTTCCAATTTTCTCAGCAGTTTTTGTCAAATGTTGAATTCTTTTTTTTTTTTTTGCTTTTTGGAGGGCAATTGGGGTTAAGTAACTTGCCCAAGGTCACGTGGCTAGGTTTTTGTTTGTGTGTGTTAAGTGTCTGAGGATGGATCCAAACTCAGGTCCTTCTGACTCCAGGGCCGGCGCTCTACTCACTGCGCCACCTAGCCACCCCTAAATATTGAATTCTTATTCCAGAAACTGGGGTCTTTGGGTACATCCCTTTTTGTTAGAAAATTTCTTGAATTAATAAAGATTTACTCTTTACAGCTTTAGTTTGGTACACCTAATACAGGAAAACATAAATTGACAAGCCTACTAGAAGTCTTTGCTTTATTACTTTGCATTTATCCTTTTTCTTCCAAGCAATCTATCTTCTCTATTATTCTAGCGTTCAGTAAACTGTGATTATGCTTTTTTCCCCCACTGACCTTTTTTTTTTTTTAACAGAAAAACACAAGGCCATTTTTATAGCTGAATTTCCCACCTGATAATTTTTCTCAGAAATAAATCTCAGGGGGCGGCTAGGTGGCACAGTGAGTAGAGCGCCGGCCCTGGAGTCAGAAGGACCTGAGTTTGGATCCATCCTCAGACACTTAACACACACAAACAAAAACCTAGCCGTGTGACCTTGGGCAAGTTACTTAACCCCAATTGCCCTCCAAAAAAGCAAAAAAGAAAAAAGAAATCTCAGGCTCTTTTGAGATAATAATGCTTGCATTTTAAAATATGCTTTAACCTAATATTTTTCCTTACTGTTCATACAGAAGACTTGACTAGAAAGTATTTTGCTTTCAGATTTTAATACAGCATAACAAACAATATGTCTAGCTTGTGATTAAACCTTGAATGTATGTGGTCAGAATTTGAAAAGAATGCAGTGGTAGCTGCCAGTAAATAGATGTTTTTATGCTTTGTCTGTACTTGATTTTCTTATTTTATTCACTATCAAATTCCTTTTTGCAAAATACCAATCAAACAAACAAATCTACATCTTAAGTTCATAAATGGAGAGTATTTAATGTTTACCTTAACCCTTTTAGGTTTTTGTTTCTATTGATAAAGTAGTGTTTGGTTTTTCTACAAATGATCATGTGATATAAAAAGTCTGTTGTTGAGTGTAAAGGGGACTTCATAGAATAATTAAATGAATCAGTAATGAAAGCAGTAAGCCCTTTTATTTGGCATGTTTAATTGGAAACACCCAAATGAGTGAGAGGAAAGGATAATGTAAGAGTTTTAACAGGGTAGCCACATTGGACTCCTCTTCCCCCTGTCTCTTTTCTCCTGGGCTCAGGACTGATGTCTCCAAATTAGGGCTATCCTTCAAATTCGTCACCCTGAAGTTGGAATTTACATCTTCAAAGTAGGTTAGTCTGCCCCCTCCGTACTGCTGACTCCTAGACCAGCATCTCCAAATCAGCTACCTATATTACAAAGCTTGAAGGAATAGCTGACTAGACGTTGTATGACAGAAACATAATCCAAAAAGATTTTGATAGGGTAGAACAGTAGTCTGATTCTAATAAGATTAAATTGAATAAGAGATAAATATCTCACAGATGTTTAGGTCCTATACTGTGGTTCAAAAAATCAGCTTTATAAATACGTGATTGGGTAGCTATGGCTAAATAGCAGTTTATATCATAAAGATCTGGGAATTTTAGTAAACTGTAAACTCCATGTAAATCAACAGTACAAAATAGAAAGCCGGAAACAGTTAATGATCCCCTTTGGAAGCATTAGGTATTTAATTATATATTATTATATTAATATTATATCAATATATATTATAGCATATATTATATATTCTAGCATATATTAAGCACAGTATCCAAAATTAAGGAGATAATAGTCCTGTTCTAGTATTCCTTGGTCAGACTACATAGGGAATATTGTCCAATTTGGAGTCTCTAGTCTGGAGAATGTCTTAAGTAGATACATCAAACACACTGGCTGAGTCAGATTAACATGTGATTGGGAAATAAAAATAAAATGGAACATAGATAATGTTAATATGTATCTTTCTAAGTGGTTCCTGTTTCTAGTTGAATTTGACACCACAAGTCTACAGGAAGGCAACAGGATGCTGAGGGGATTAGAAACCTAATAATGTAATTAATTGAAAGCTGTTTACCCTGGCAGAGAAAAGACTATTTGAAGGACTAACAGGCAGAAGAACTGGACTTATTTTGCTTGGTCTCACAGGGTAAAGCTAGAAACAGTGGAAGTTCAAAGACAGATTTAGGTTTGATAAAGAAAATCTTTATGACAACTACAGCTTTCCCAAAGTGGAATGGGCTCCCCTAAAGTAGGATCATAGGTTCATAAATTTAGAGCTGAAAAGGACTTTAGAGTCCATCTAGTTCAGCCCTCTTATTTTACATGTGAGATAACTGAGACTTTTATACTTTTAAGTGAGTGGTTTCCTGTCCTTTGCTTTCTTCCACTGAAAGCTGGATTACATCTTGTTGGGATTGTTGTATTTAAGATTCTTGTTCTGAGCTAAATACTACTTAGGTCCCTTCTGACTTTCATTGTGTGACTCTTTAGATTTTCGGCAAATTTTAAAGTGTCGTGTAGGCATCAGCTTAATAGAAGCACGAACAGAAATATGTTTATCTCCAGGACTGATGCAAATATAGAGATACAAGGTACAAAATCCTTGTTGCCTTTGGAAAGTGAATTTATTTGGGCCTTGATTCTGTCTCCTTAACAAGATGGGAACTTATCTTGTCTTTGGTATTGTTTAGTTGGTCCCATCTTTACGATGAAGCTGATGGGTTTTTGACTGCCAAGTGGTACCTCATTAGTCATGAGGATTTGGTCTTCAAAAGAATTATTTGAAAACATGGAGGAAAATTGCTACTAGAGAGAAGTTCAGTGAAAATAGGGACCGTACACCAAAAAAGACTTGGGTCCAAGGCAGGGAAACAGTCCTCTACCTTGTGCTCTCTCCCTTGCTGCTTCTTAGCTCTGACTCCTACTTGACCCTCAGAACTCCCTCTCAGTGGCAAGCGATTTCTTCACTTTCTACCCAGTGCCATTCTACTATTGTTATCCATGGGGAAGGCAAACATGGAGTAGCACAGACATTGTTGAAGGTAATCTTGGTCCACGAGGACTTGCTGGGCTCAAGCAGCAACCAGAGCCAAGGACCAATAAGGGACAGATCCACTATGTGAAGGAACACACTTGAACTTTATACTTGATTGGTACCCTGAGTTATGTCAGCTGGTTTGGGGAAAAATTCTCTAATAGTAATAAAAGTTCTCTAATAATCTTGAGTGAGTTTTCTTTGTAAGGGAATATCTGCCTTAGGGTAGCAGTATGTATGGAAGACTATATAATTCTGTTTGGGGAAATGGAGGCTTAAGAGAAAAGGAAAGTGAGATATCTTTTTTTTTTTTTTAAAGCAGTTGGGGTTAAGTAACTTGCTCAAGGTTACACGGCTAGTCATTATTTATGTGTGGGTGCTCATTTTCTGAGGCCGCTTTCGATCCCAGGTCATCCCAACTCTGAAGCTGGTGCTCTTACTCACTGTGCCACCTAGCCACCCCAGAAAGTGAGGTATCGTTAGTATGTATAAGCTGGGCATGAGTCTTTTGCATTTTTTTCTCCTGGTGAAATAAAGCTTGTCTATCATATATATATATATATATATATATATATATATTTTTTTTTTTTTTTTTGAAGGGAGAAGGCAGGGGAATTGGGGTTGTGACTTGCCCAAGTTCACACGGCTAGTATGTGTTAAATGTTTGAAGCCAGATTTGAACTCAGGTCCTTCTTACTCCAGGGCTGGTGCGCTATTCATTGTGCCACCTAGCCGCCCCTATCTTATATATTTTATTAGACAGTGTTTGCATGGTAGCTGAGTGTCTTTTTTTCCTTTTTTACAGAGAATAGCAAATTCTGATTTCCTAAGGAGAGTCCCAGGTAGGCACAAGATGAGCTAAATTCTGATATGTATCTATATATAGATAGATAGATAGATAGATAGATAGATAGATAGATAGATAGATATTTTTAAAGCAATTGGGGTTAAGTAACTTGCTCAAGGTTACACAGCCAGTCATTATTTGTGTGTGGGTACTTATTTTCTGAGGCTGGAACCAATCCCAGGTCCTCCCAACTCCGGGGCCAGCGTTCTTACTCACTGCACCACCTAGCTGTCCCTAAATTCTGATATTTTTATGGGGAAACTATGGCATAAACTAGAGAGTAGAATTAGAAAGAAGAAGGTCCTAACTTGTAAGACCAGAACTATTTTTCTGGGCCACTTGATATATGGATATATGTGCTGGGTTTAGTTATTAATTATGATAACTGAGCTAAGGGCCCCAGCAAAGTGGAAGCTGATGAAAAGTTATTTGAAACTAAGAATTGATTAAATTGATCTGGGAGGAATAAATTCCATTTCCCAAGGGACTTCTGGGCTTATTTCTGAGTCCCACATTCCTTGGCAGGAGCATTGTTAAGAGGAGAGTCAAATCCGGGGGGATCCCAGGGTTCTGTTAGGAAAACAAGATTTTATTGGCTAATTCTGCAAGACATGGAGGTGAGCAATTAATAATGTCAGTGATTCGACAGATTTAAATATGTACTTCAAAATATATTCCCTACCAGCCCAGAACCTCTGGTCCCCAAACTGAACCTTTCGTATAATATAGGGGATCTTAATCTTTTTTGTGTTATAGACTCCTTTGGCAGTCTGATGAAGCCTATTGCACCCTTTTCAGAATTATACTTTAAATGCATAGTATTAAAAAGGAAACCAGTTTTATTAAAATAGCAAAAAAAATTTTTTTTTGGAGGGGGAAGGTAGGGCAATTGGAGTTAAGTGACTTGCCCAAGGTCATGCAGCTAGTAAGTGTGTCAAGCATCTGAGGCTAGATTTGAACTCAGGTCCTCCTGACTCCAGGGCCAGTGCTCTATTAACTGTGCCAGCTAAATATTTTTTAAAAAACAAGTTTAGGGACTCCAGGTTTAAGAAACCTATCCTAACATTTCTTTCCTTCACCAAACTGTCTGCTGTACCTCCAATGAAATTACTTTGCATATATTTCACATTTATTTATATGTGAACATGTTGTCCTCCTTTCCCCCCTCACCCATAGACTATAACTCCTTTAGGTCATTGTTATATAATTTTTAGCTTTGTACCTCCAGTGCCTTTTTAAAAAAAAAAAATTATTTTTTCTGAGGAGGGAAGGCAAGGCAGTTGGGGTCCATTGTCCAAGGTCACACAGCTAATGTGTCAAATGTCTGAGGTTGGATTTGAACTCAGGTCTTCCTGACTCCAGGGCCAGTCCTCTATTCACTGTGCTGCCTAGCTGCCCCTACTAGGTATTTAATAAATGCTTTTTGAATGAAAGAATGAATTTAGTTCTTGCCTTTTCTGTCAGGCCTAGGTAAATATATCATAATGATCTAGTTTTCTAGTTGACTTTGCACAGACCAAAAGACCTAGTGAGACACTGAAAAAGGGAACAGCTTGCTAATACCAGATGCAAGAATAATCAGAAATGCAAAAGTTTATAAGGGTGAAGAAAGGTGATAACCAAATAAGCTCTGAGAAAAGGAAAAGGAATGGTGAAGAGAAATAAAAGAATAGGAAATTTCAAGAATTATTTCAGATTAAAAAAATAAAGGAGAAAATTTAAAAAGGAAAAAAAATTACTTGATGTCAGTGATTTCCTTAAGGAATAACCTAGAGGCACAGCCAAGATGGCTGAGTAAAGGCAGGGACTCACTTGCGCTCTTCCTAAATTCCTCCAAATAACTTTTTAAAATGATGCTAAACAAATTCTAGAGCAACAGAGCCTATGAAAAGTTAGAGTGAAATAAATTTTCAGCCTAAGACAACTTGGAAGTTCTCCAGGAAAGGTCTGTTGCACCAGGGTAAGAGAGCAGCATAGTCCCGCCAATGCAGACCAGGCCCCAGCATATCTGAAGCAGGCCTCAGGGTGACTAAATCAGTGGTAGCACTCATGGTTTCCAGACTTCTCAGACCACAGACTTACTAAAGACAACTTAGAAGGTCAGCAGGAAAAGGTGATACAATGAATAGAGCACTGGCCCTGGAGTCAGGAGGACCCGAGTTCAAATCCTGCCTCAGACCTGTGACACATTTACTAGCTGTGTGACCTTGGGCAAGTTACTTAACCTCAATTGCCTTGCCTTCCCCCTTCTGAAAAAAAGAAAAGCCAAATCTATTGTGAATTAGCAGGAATTTTGGAACTGTTTATTGTTAGACAAATTCTAGAGATATAGTGGGTCATATTTCTTTCTGATAAAATAGATGTGAACTATAAGCCAGGGTGTCTTCCTTCCACAAGGATTTCTAGCTCTAGACTCACACTGATTGGGTTCAGTTCAGAGTGGCTGTACCCCAGATAAGGGCTAGTCAGTTTTCTTTCAGTTTCTGGCTTGTTGCTTCTGCTCTAGAGTAGAACTCTGGAGCAATCTCTGAAGCTTGGCATAAGAGGCTGTCCCCCAAAGTAGGGGTAATAGGATCGCTTCTAGAAAAGGCACTCAGACGAAATACTTATCAAATATGGGACAAAGGTTTATTTTTTTCCACCACAGAAAATGCTTATAAGACTTATAAGCATATGTTAACAAATATAAATATAAAAACACAAAACAGCAATCCATTGTACTTGTTATACTCTTGGCAGGTAAATTTTGTGGGAGTGCTGAAGAGATATTTAGGATCTTGGTCCATGTCCCCCTTTCAGCTTTTTTAATTCATCAAATTTCAAGATCGTTTTGTTGGTACTTATTTTCTCTTCTGAAAAACATGCTGTTAATAGGAAACACCTCCTGCTGGACAGTCAGCACCCACCTTCCAGAACTCCCAAACAATCATTAAAGTAGCTGCCGGAGGTACAAACATTACTTTCTTAGTATTATCATCTTCTGTCTTGCTCAGGAAAGGAAACAGAAGACCATAATAAACAAATAGCTAGAAACTCAAGCTTGCCTTGGCCTACAGAGGCACGTTCTTGGTTGCCATATGCTTTTAGTTGTCATTTCATTTGGGATGGGTGGGGGGAATGGGAGTTGTGATGAGCATAAAAGTCCTTTATGACTAGTTCCTGGAATTCTAAGGGAGGAAGAACACTAGACAATCTCTAAATGAGGCAGAGTCCAAAGAGATGGAGCATTCTCTCCCTAGCTTTTTCTATAATCCACAGATAGTGACTTTTCCAGACTTAGTCATCAGTCATCTCTGAGATACAGAGACACATGGGGACCCATCAGATGTTGCATTCCAGAATTTATATCTTTCAGTGCTGAGCCAGAGCAGATGTCTGGCTCCATGGGAAATGCCCCTCATTCCTTGCAATTTTATCCAAGTGCATTAGTTGATTAGGAGCCCCCAATCATTCTTCCCCCCATAATTGTTTTTCCCTAATCACAAACTTTTCCTCAATTTTGTCTTTTGTCACATTTGATTTTTGCATATTTTTGTTCTTAAGGAATTTGCTTGTATTTGCTCTCCCTTTCCGTCTCTAACAGATCAGGCATTTTGGTGCAGTGGAAAGAATATTGACTCTGGAGTCCTAGGTTCAAATTCTGCTTTGGATGATTATTACATGTGTGGGTGACCTTGGGAAAGTCACTGGGGCTGTTTCTTCATCTTTATAGAATGAGGGTCATTAGATGACTCCTGAATTCTCTTCCAACTCTGGGTCAATGATCCCTGAACATGGATACTGAAATAAAACATTTAACTAGCCATGAGTAGTCTTTTTTTTAAAGTGGGAGATTTCATAAGAAGGAAAGACAGAATGAGGACATTCATAAACCCTCTGAATAAAATACAAGGATTATTTTGAAAGACTAGGCTTATTATCAGTTAATTCAGTGTGAATTTGTTGTATAGTTGTTTTAGTTTTGTCTTACTCTTTGTGATCTTATTTGGGGTTTCCTTGGGAAAGACAAATGGAGTAGTTTGCATTTCCTTCTTCAGCTCATTTTATAGATCAGGAACTGAGGCAAACAGGGTCACACAGCTAGTATATGTATGAAGCCAGATTAGAACTCAGGAAGATGAGTCTTCCTGACTCCCAGCCTGGTCTTCTATGCACTGTGCCACCTAGCTTGAATTAGTGTGAATTACTGTAATTATATTATTAATGCAGGTACAATGAGGGACAGGGGTTTTAGTTAGGGGAGAATCAAGATTAAAATTTGGGGGAATAGAGTACATTGGGAAAGAATAGGTTTGGGGAGGATGAGTTGTGAGCAAAGGTTTTAGGATAAAATAAAATGAGGTCACTAAATGTACTGGTTAGGAGGCAGGAAGAAGAATGCTAGAGACTTAATTCATCCATCTTGTAATTTTGTCTAATGTCAGTAGTTTGCTGAAAATAGTTTTCAGTGAGTCCTTTAATTTAAATGCCACATGTTTTTGTTTATTTGTTTATTTGTTTTTAATGTCTGATAATAGATTGAGAGTAGAAGACTTGGAATATTAAAAAGAATCTCTTTAACTTAACTTCAATTTTTTTTCTTTGCTTAGAATACAGAAATCAAAGGTCTTCCATTCAAGGGGCCTCCACCACCTTGGCTGGTGAGTGAAAAAAACCTATCTTTTAACATTCATATTTGTAATACCTGGGATAGACATGCACAGTTATTAAGTTATATAGTTATTAAGCTTTACTACTAGTTTCAAAATGAAGTGAATTTTCTTGCTAACATTTCATTATTGAAAAGTAAATAAAAATGTAAATAAAGTATTTATTTACTTTAATTTTTTTTCCATAGTTGGATAGAAAGTATTTGTCACCATTACTCTTAGCCTATGAAGATAGAATGAAAGAAAAGGATGATCTAAATGTCATGCTTGAGGTATGTTGCACATTTTACAAGGTGGTGGATTTTGAAATAAGTTCTGAATTTGAGATACTTTGAAGGTGGGTATTTTCAAATTTTAGACTTTTTAGCAGTCTTTGTTTTTGGAGTCCATGATTTAATTTTTGGCCCCATCATAAATGTACAGATTTCCAAAGGAAGTACCAAATTAAACCTTATGAATCATTGATAATTTAGTGTGAATGGATGTATTTATTATGAACAGATTATTTTCCATAAACAGGATTTTCTGTGAAAGAGTAACCAGAGAGTGTGAGGTCACTAGGTGCTTAAGTAGAATAAAAAGTGGGAATTTTTCACTGGAAGAGAAAATGGTTTAAAAAGAGGATACGGAGGGTATTTAAGACAAAACTTGCCTACTTCATATTTTGGATAGGTCTGAAAAAAAGTATGGGTTGAAGGTATATGATAGTTCCTTGAGAGCTAAGTCTCAGTGAATTTCTGTGTCACTCCTCACAGGAATGACTCTGATCCGTAAAAGCACACTATAACTATGAGGGACCCTAACGTAGCAACTGTGGGTAGGGTTTCTAAGCCCTTTTATTTAAGCTTTAAATTAATTTCTGCTCTTAGGAAGATTTAGTGAGAAATAGATGTTTGTTTCATGGGAACTTGAAGGCTCATCTTGTCTGTTCTCAAACTCAGCCTCACCTCATACTATCCTTTTAAAAATAATGAAATTTGAACTTGGTATACTTTATACTAAGTTTTCTCTGAAGGTTTGAAAGGCAAGAATATCTTAATTCCTTGTGTGTTTGTTTTTTTAAATAAGAGTCTTTGGTTCTACTTCCTTTATTTTATTAAATACTTAATCCAAATAATTAAAAAAATGATTTAAGTAAGAAGTGATGTTTCTCAATTGAGTCCTAGTATTGAATGAGATCAGCTTTTTTTTTCGTTTCAGAAACCATCCAATGTATTTGATATGCATTTCACTATAGTAGTAATATTCTTACTAATATCAAAGCAGACATTGCAATTTAGTTTTTTTTAATTAATTAATTAATTTACTTACTTTTATTTTACAACATTCAATTCCACAATCCCTTGAGTTTCAAATTTTCTTCCCTTCCCTCTACTCCCCGCCCCCTCCATGACAGCAAGTAATCAAATATAGAATCTACAAATACCTTCACATTAAACGTTAGTCAAGTTGTAAAGAAGGATTATGACCAGTGGATTGGACATTGGGAAAGAGGAAACAAAGCAAAACAAGAAAATGAAAGAGAGCCAGTATTTTGCTTCAATCTGCATTCCAACTCTGTAGTTCTTTCTCAGGTTGTGGACATCTCTTTCCATCACGAATCTTTTGGAGTTGTCTTATAACCTTGCATTGCTGAGAGGAGCTCAGTCTATCAAAGTTAGTCGTCACGCATATGTTGTGTCTGTATACAAATTTCTCCTGATTCTGCTCTTTTCACTCAACATTAGTTTATATGTCTCTCCAGGTTATTATGAAGTCCATCTGCTCCTCATTTCTTTATTTCTTTATTTATTTTTAGTTTTTAGCATTCATTTCCACAAGATTTTGAGTTATAGATTTTTCTCCCTGTCCTTCCCCTTCCCCACCCCAAAATAGCTAGCCTACTGTATACCCCTTTCCTTAATCTGTTCTCTCTTATATCCTCCCTTATCCTCCCCACCCCCAACTTTAAGGCAAGATGGATTTCTATACCCCAGTGCTTGTATATCTTATTTCCAGTTGCATGAAAAAAAAAACCCTCCAATTTTATTAGCTTTGAGTTCCAGATTTTTTCCCTTCTTCCATTCTCACCCACCCCCACTGGGAAGGCAAGCAATTCAACATAGGATGTACATGTGTAGTTACGCAAAACATTTCCGTAGTATGTATATTGTGAAAGACTATATTTCCCTCCATCCTGTCCCACCCCCACACTTCTGTTTTCTACTTTGACCCTGTCCCTTTTCAAAAGGGTTTACTTCTAACTACCCTCTCTCCCCCAATCTGCCCTCCCTTCCATCATCTCCCCTCTTATCCCTTCCCCCCCTTTTTTCCTATAGGGTAAGATACCCAATTGAGTGTGTATGTTATTCCCTTCTTAAACCAAATTCAATGAGAGTAAGGTTGTCCCCTTCCCTTTTACCTTCCTGCTCTTCCCCTCCATTGCAACAGTTTTCTCTTGCTTCTTTTATAGGAGATAATTTACCATAATCTAGCTCTCCCTTTCTCCTTCTCCCATTATATTCCTCTCTCACCTCTTAATTTTATTTTTTAGATATCATCCCTTCATATTCAACTGATCCTTTACCCTCTGTCTATGTATACATGTACATACATATGCCCAGACTCACATATATATATACACCTATGTATGTATACACATATATATTTCCTTCAACTGTCCTCATACTGAAATGAGTCTTGTGAGTTACAATGATCATTTTTCCATGTAAGAATGTAAATAGTTCAACTTTAATAAGTTCCTTATGATTTCTTTCCCCTGTTTACCTTCTTATGCTTCTCTTGCTTCTTGTATTTGAAAGTCAAATGTTCTGTTCAGGTCAGGTTTTTTCATAAAGAATACTTGAAAATTCTCTGTTTCATTGAATGACCATATTTTCCCCTGAAGCATTATACTCAGTTTTGCTGGGTAGGTGACTCTTGGTTTTTTGTTTTGTTTTGTTTCAGTTTTTTTGCTTTTTGGAGGAAGGAAGGCTGGGCAGTTGGGGTTAAGTGACTTGCTCAAGGTCACATAGCTAGCAAGTGTTAAATGTCTGAGGCCAGATATGAACTCAGGTCCTCCTGACTCCAGGCCTGGTGCTCTATTCACTGCAACACCTAGCCACCCCTGATTCTTGGTTTTAATCCTAGCTCCTTTGACCTCCGGAATATCATATTCCAAGCCCTTCGATCCCTTGATGTAGAATCTGCTAGGTCTTGTGTTATTCTGATTGTGTTTCCACAATACTCAAATTGTTTCTTCCTGACTGCTTGCAATATTTTCTCCTTGAACTGGGAACTCTGGAATTTGGCTATAATATTACTAGTTTTCTTTTGGGGATCTTTTTTTTTTTCTTTTTGGAGGGGGGAAGGAAGGGCAGTTGGGGTTAAGGGACTTGCCCAAGGTCACACAGCTATTTTTGTGTTAAGTGGCTGAGGCTGGATTTGAACCCAGATCCTCCTGACTCAAGGGCCGATGCTCTATTCACTGTGCCACCTAGCTACCTTTGGGATTTTTTTCAAGAGACTATGGGTGAATTCTTTCAATTTCTATTTTGCCCTCTGGTTCTAGAATATCAGGGCAATTTTGCTTGGTGTCTAGGCTCTTTTTTTGATTTAGGCTTTCAGGTAGTCCAATAATTTTTAAATTTCTCTCCTGGATCTATTTTCCATGTTAGTGGTTTTTTCCAATGAGATATTTTACAATGCCTTCTATTTTTTCATTTGTTTGGATCTGTTTTATAGTATCTTGATTTCTCATAAAGTCATTAGCTTCCATTTGCTCCAATCTAATTTTAAAGGAATCCTTTTTGTCCCCAAAAAAGGAATCTGTAGTGGGATTTCTTCTGCTTGTTCATGTTGCCAGTCAGATACTTAACTTTTGAACTCTTTGCCACAGTAGAACTCTGCTTTCAGAATGGAGAGAATTTTGTCCCAAATTGCTGGTGTTTTTGCAGCTGCTGGCGCAATTAGGAGGGCGCCCTCTCTGAAGTCCCCATACGCTCTGGCAACTGGCCACACACCCCAGGACCTCCACCCAAGATCACAATCCAGATCCAAACAAGAGTGATTACCCTCTCAGTGGTTGCTTAGTTCCCCTGTGATCTGCTGGCCAGGAGCACCTGAGGCAGCCACGCAGCACTGGGCCCCCACCACTTCTCACCCCAGGGGCAGAGGCCAGACCATGCTCCAATTCATGTACAAGGTGACTCTGAACAAACTTTGGAGCTATAGAGCCCACAAAACGACACAGAGAAGCTAACCTCCTGCTGAAGACAGCCTGGCAGGCTGGCTGGAAGTGGCCAGCACAGTGCTTTGGGAGCTGGCCCCAGCCCAGAGTGAGCCAGAGGTTTTAGCCTCAGGGTGCCCTGTCCAGCCACCGCCTGGAGGGACTTCAGATCACTAGTAGCTGTGGGCGTTTCCAGAATTATCAACCTATAGATGCTAAGGATAAGTGAGGGGTAAGTGCAGTGTGGACTTTGGGATCAAGTTGCCCTTCATCCCCTGGAGGGAGAAGCCGCTGAGGCACCGGGCCGTGCAGCTGCAGGACATGGCAGCTTCAGCTCCTGGCCTGCAGATGGTAGAGGTACCAGGTGACCAGTCTGAAGGGTAATCACTTTTGTTTTAACCTGCTTGGATGTGGATTGTGGTCTAGGGTGCAGGTCCTGGGGTGTGCAACCAGCTTGCCAGAGCATGTGGACACATCAGAGAGGGCACCCAACTAATAGCTCCAGCAGCTGAGAAAATCCCAGCAATTGGGACAAAGCTCCCCTGTCTGAGTAGTAGAGTCCTACTGTGGCAAAAAGCCCAAAAGTCAAGTAATCAAGTGGCAACATGAGCAAACAAGGGAAACAAAGCAAACAGCAACACAACTTTACACTCCTATCTTGGGGACAAAAAGGGTCAAAGCATAGAATAGGGGGAAGACTACAAAGTCCCAGAACTCCTATACCAAAAGCTTCCCAAGAAAAATACAAGCTGGTTACAGGCCATAGAGGACCTTTAAAAGGATTTTGAAAATCAAATAAGAGAAGTGGAGGAAAAATGAAATGAGGGTCAACAAACTGACTGAAGAAAATTACACCATAAAAAATTGACTAACCCTGGGGCGGCTAGGTGGCACAGTGAGTAGAGTGTTGGCCCTGGAGTCAGAAGGACCTGAGTTCGAATCCTACCTCAGACACTTAACGCACAAACAAAAGACCTAGCCGTGTGACCTTGGGCAATTTACTTAACCCCAATTGCCCTCCAAAAAGCAAAAAAAAAAAAAATAGACTAACTCAGATGGCAAAAGAGGCTCAAAAAAGCTATGAGAATTCCTTAAAAAGCCAAATTTGCCAGATGGAAAAAGAATCTCAAAAGCTCACTGAAGAGAATCATTCCTTCAGAATTAGACTGGAGCAAATGGAAGCTAGTGACTTTATGAGAAATCAAGATACTATTAAACAGTTCCAAACAAATGAAAAAATAGAAGGCGATATGAAATATCTCATGGGAAAAACCACTGACCTGGAAAATAGTTCCAGGAGAGATAATTTAAAAATTATTGGACTTCCTGAAAGCCATGATTAAAAAAACCTAGAAATCATCCTTCAAGAAATTCTCAAGGAAAATTGGCCTGATGTTTTAGAACCAGAGGGCAAAATAGAGGTTGAAAAAATCTACCAATCACCTCCTGATAAAGATCCCCAAAAGAAACTCCTAGCAATATTATAGCCAGGTTTGAGAGTTCCCAGATCAAGAAGAAAATATAAGCAGCCAGGAAGAAACAATTTGAATATTGTAGAAACACAATCAGGATAACACAGGATCTGGCAGCTTCTAGAGGGATCAGAGGGCTTGGAATATGATATTCCAGAGGTCAAAGGAGCTGGTATTAAAACCAAGAATGAATCACCTACCCAGCAAAACTGAGTATCATGTTTCAGGGGAAAATATGATCATTTAATGAAATAGAGGACTTTCAAGCATTCTTGATGAAAAAACCAGAGTTGAATAGAAAATTTGACATTCAGATACAAGAAGCAAGAGAAGCATGAAAAGGTAAATAGGGAAAAGAAATCATAAGGAACTTAACAAATTTGAACTATTTACATCCCTACATGGAAAAACAATAATAGTAACTTATGAAACTTTTCTCAGTATGAGAATAGTTGAAGGGAATAGAAATGTATGTGTATGTATATATGGGAGGATATATGGGCATATGAATACATGTGTGAATGTGTGTATATATGTGTACAGGTATACATAGATAGAAGGCACAGAACCCATTAAATAGAAAGGATGATACTTAAAAGGTGAAATTAAGAGGTGATAGAAGAATATAATGAGAGGAGATGTGGAGAGACAGAATGTGGTGAACTATCTCATCGAAGAGGCAAGGGAAAATAGTTACAATGGAGGGGAAGGATAGGAAGGCAAAAGGGAATGGGTCAACCTTATTCTCATTGAATTTTGTTTAGGGAGGGTAAGACATGCACACTAAATAGGGTATCTCACCCAATAGGAGAGTAGGGGGTAAGGGGATGAGCGGGGGGATGATGGAAGGGAGGGCAGACGGGGGGAAAGGGAAATTGGAAGCACCTTCTTATGATAAAGGACAGGATCAAAGTAGAGAATAGAACAGGTGGGAGGTGGGATAGGAGGGAGGAAAATATAGTCTGTCTTTTATAATATATCCACTATGGGAAGGTTTAGCATAGCTACACATGTACAACCTATATTGAATTGCTTGTCTTCCCAGTAAGGGTAGGTGACAAGGGAATTAGGGAATGAATTTGGAATTCAAAGCTTTAAAATAAAATATTTAAAATATATATATTATTAATATTATTTTACATGTAACTGGGAAATAAGATATACAGGCACTGGGGCATAAAGATCCACCGTGTCCTACTGGAAAGTCAGAGGGAATATGGAAGAAGATATGGGAGAGAGTAGATTGGAGGAGGGGATATCCAGTGGGATCACTATTTTAGGGTGGTGGGTAGGGGGAAAAACAGGGAGAAAATTTGTAACTCAAAATCTTGTGGAAATGAATGATGTATACTAGAAGTTAATAAAGCATTTGATAAAAAAAAGGACAAAGAAAAAAAGAAATGGACCTTGTGATCAAGGTCACAGGAAAATTTTTACAACAGGGCAATATTCTGTCTCTTGCAGGAATTGATACTTCGAGGAGTGAGACACAACTGAAATAAAGTGGGGGCAAGGTCTATAAGGCATTAACATAGAAATCTTTTAGAAGAGGGAATTCAAAGTAGGTCCTTTAAAAGCTTCGATTTCATGAGAAACACAGAGAGTAAAGAAAGAATAAGTACATTTAAGGACCATGAATCAAGGAATACAAATTTAGGATAGTCAGGGGAAAGAATTGACAAAGAGAATGAGGTGAAATCCTTTTTTAGAAAAAGATGAAAAAGCGAAACTTAGTAAATGAAGTCAAATGAAAATATTATATAACTGAGAAGGAAAAATAGAGGGAAAGAGACAGCTGGGTAAAAGGAAGGAAAAAAAAGAAATTAATAAATAAAATTCTAAAACTGATAGCAGGGGGTTGTGGGCTCAGGTGATTAAAAAGGTCAAGTTGAAATAGGGTTGCCTGAAAGAAGGTGAAGCAAAAATAACTGACTCAATAGACAAAGTGTTGTCCTTAAAGAGGAAGAAGAACCAAAGGAAGTTTAAAATCAATTTAGAAAAAAAAAATCTTAGAGACGAATGGAGGAAAATATAAATCTCACTCATAACTTTACATATGGACGGATTAAACAACCCAATAAGACAAGAGGATGGCAGTTTGGAAAAAGAATACAAAGCAAGAAACACAGTAAAAAGTAAAGGTATTTATAGAACAAAGAGTGTGGAACAAAAGATACTGTGCTTCAAGTGAATCCAAAAAAAGCAGAACCTATAACCATGCTATTAGACAAAGCAGAAATAAAATTTCTCAATATGTAAATAAAGAAATTACATTATACTGAAAGGAACCATAGATGAAGAACTGGTTTCATTATTAAATATATATGCTCTTGCCTTAGCACGTAAATTCATGAAGGAAAAATGAACCAAGTTGCAAGAAAACCTTGACATTAACACAATAATAATAGGAGATTTTCATCTTCTTTTGGTTTTGGACAAAATCTAACAGGAAGATAAAAGAAAGGATAGTATAAAAGTGAATAAATTGCTGGAGAAATTCAAGCTAAAAAATTTATGGTGTCTTCTAAATGAAACTGCTAAGGAATATACATGTTTTTTGAGGACTACTTTTACAAAAATTTATCATGTTTTAAGGCACAGAGATACTGTAAACAAATGTAAAAAGACAGAAATAGTAAACACATCCCTTACATGTGATAATGCAGTAAAAACAGTAATGATGTCTGAGAGCAGAAACCAAAGATTCATATGGAGACTTAACATTGAAATCTGAAAGCAGTGGGCCAAACACATCCTAAAAACAATGAAAAATTATGTGAAAGAAAGTGGTAATGATGAAATTACTGAAATTTCTGGATGAAGCAAAACCAGCTTTTAGGGGAAAAATTATATCCTTAAAAACATACATTTTAACAAAATAAAAAAAAGATGAGTAATGAACTGAATATGCATTCTAAAAAATTAGAAAGTCAGCAGGAGACATTGAAAATTATAGAAACATATAAACTAAATCCAAACAACCACAGAAATAAAAGCTGTTTGTTTGAAAAATCTAACAAAATTGCTAAGCCTCAGGGATGGTATTATAATAGTTCAAGTCAGAGGTGATAAAGATTGATGAATGAAAAGAAAGAGATAGATTCTGGAAATGTTGTACAGATAGAAAGGACAGGAGTTGATAGCAGATCAAATATGTAGAATGAAAGAAAGGCATTTACAATAATGCCTAATTTGTAAACCTGTGTGACTGGAAGAATGGTGGTGAACAAAGGAAGAGGGATAGGTTTGCTTACTTATCCTAGGGTCCTTCCTTTTCCTGTGAAAACAAAAACTCTTGGTGAGGGGGAGTGCTTACTCTGGAGCCACTGCTCTAGAGGGCAGAGCTTGAAGGTGCTTGCTGCCTTGCTGCTATGACAGGGGGGAAGAACAGGGCAGACATTAGGGGTGCTGTACTCAGAAGCAGCTAAGTGGGCCTGGAGGCAGGAAGATCTGAGTTCAAATTTGAATTCAGATACTAACTAGCTGTGTGTCCCTGGGCAAATCACTAAACTTCTGTTTGCTTCAGTTTCCTCAATTGTAAAATGGGAATCCTAATAGCACCCATCTCCTAGGGTTGTTGTGAGGATTGAATGAGATAATATTTATAAAGTGTTTAGCACAGTGCCTGGCACATAGTAGGTGTTATATAAATGTTGGCTGTGCTGCTGCTGCTGCTTCTGTGGAGCAGGGGTCATCAGAATATTTCCTGCCACAGCTTCTCCTGGCATCTGGGTCAAAGTATGCTAAGGTTGCTTTGAGGGAACCATCCCCTTATCAGTCTCAGAAGGCTAAGAGGAGGTAGGATGTAGGTACTTAATATGGGGCTGTACCTAGCTCTATTGAGGATGAGCCTATAATTGCCTATCGAGTTTAGAGGTAAGTGTGGATATATTCCATCTTCAGACACTCCCAGATAATTTGCATAATCTTTGGGTTTCAAGGTATGGCTCCTACTTCAGAGACCACTGGCTTAAATGAGTTTTCCATTATGAAAATTCCACTCCCGGCTCTGGAAATGTATAACAAGAATTTCTGGTTTTTTCTTTTTTGTTTTTTAATATAGAATTGGAGAGAAGAGGGAGTTCTCAAAAGTATTTATCAATTTTTTCAAATGTATATAAATACAACTAAGATGACTAGTTAAGCATCTCACTTAATGCTTTGGGGCTATGTGCCATGAGAATGTGTTAGCCATGGGAATCACTATATTAAGGTTCTTGTAGTAACCAGAACACCTAGGCACTAGTAAACTGAAATATTTCTTTATTGTGAATTCTATACTTTGGCAGGTTTCATGACTGTCAGTCAGTACAACCGAGATTTAATTGATTTTACTCAGAGTGACAATTCTAGAGTCAAGGTAATAACTATGTGTACATTTCATTTTTAGTAATAAATTTACATTAATTTTATTTTAGGAAGAAATGAAAATGTTCAAGCTACGAGTAGAAGAGGTGATAAAAGAGAATGAAACTCTTCACCAAGAACTGAATAAAAGTAGTCCTCTCACCAGTAAGGAATGGCAAGTAGTGTTGCTTTTTTAGTATTTTGGTAACTATTTTTAATAAGTTTTTGTTGATATTTCTTTTTTCCATTACTATAAAATCCCTCCACTAGAACCATCCTCTATAGCCAATAGTATTTTTAGGGAGGGAAAAAAAAAAGTCAGCACAACTGATTTATTCATTGAGAAAGTCCAAAAAGATGTGCAGTAACACTTGTGGACCTCCCCATCTGCAAAGGGAGTGTCTTCTCTTCTATCTCTTCACCCAAATCCCACTTTATCTTTGTTATTTTGTTATGTTTAATTTTGATTTTTTTGGTGTGTTGTTTTTCTATTTACATTATTGTAGATATTGTGTATATTGTTTTCTTGATGCTGCTTATTTCACTTTGCATCAGTTCATATAAATCTTTCCATGATTCTCTGTATTCATCATACACTTCATTTCTTATAGCACAATAATATTTATTATTTTCATGTATTATATCTTTTATACACATTGTATAAAAATAAGTCAATTGATATTATGGGAATAACTAAATCTCTTTAGTAAATCAAGACACAGAATTGAAATGAACAGCAGAATTCATTAGTTATATTTTGTGTGCCACATGTGGTATATTTGTATTGAGGCTTTTACCCATCTTTTATAGAGTCCATTGAGTCTTCTTGTTATGCAATATTAGTTAAGTAGCCCAGTAACAAAGAACAAGGGTTTTCATTAGATCAAATTCTCAAGAGAAACTGATATTTTGGAATAGTCTGAATGACTTCAGAACCTTGTCAACATTTACTTAGATATACCAAAAAATTCTCTCATAGGATATGGTACTATTAACCATAGTTGCTGTAATATTATTTTAAAAATTTGGAGTCTTTGACAATTGTATTCTTATTAATCCTCAGACTGTCTTGGATCATAATATATCATAACATCTGTGGCAAGGGGTGTGTGTGTGTGTGTGTGTGTGTGTGTGTGTGTGTGTGTGTGAGAGAGAGAGAGAGAGTGAGAGAGTGTTTCGGAATCATTTTCCTAAGCCACTGAGGGAAAGAAGACAGATTGGCTCCTTTGTGTTCACTATACCAGGGTGCCATTGTTTTCTCTTAAATTTAACATCCTCCTAAGGACTTGGATTTATTACAGTTTTGTAAGTGCATTCATACACTGAAAAAAATCAAATACGGAAAATGCAATTAAATTTAAGTTGTATTTTGACATTTTGTTTTGGTGATAGACATTTGTCTTCATATTATTAATTTTATTTTCATTAGGATACACTGACTTTTGAAAATGACCTTCACCACCATTTTATCTATTCCATAAAGTAAATATGGTTTTAACAAAGTTCTGACTTGAAATGTTTAGTTCTAATGCATTTATATAAATCAGCTGACTTATATAGTCATTTGGTAGACAGAATATTAGACTGTGGTCTAGGGCCAGCTTCTGCTTTTCCAATAATTGTTTGACCTTATGGAAATTGCTTGACCTTTCTCTGCTTTAGTTTCCTCATCTATGAAATGAATCTAACACCTTTCATTTACAATAATGACATGAAGATCAGATAAGATAATAGGTGTGAAGGCATGTTGCAGAATCCAAAGTTCTGTATACACACAACATATTATGAACAAATACTAACTTCATAAAACCTCAGTTAACAGAGTGGAGAACATATTTACATACAATCTCTCATGGGATTGTTGTAAAAGAAGTACTTTACAAACCTTAAAGTACCATATAAATGCTATAATGACACATATAAATGTGTCATTATAGCAGAATCTCTTTAATTCTCTGTCTACAAAATGTTAATATACTTTGTATTTGTGATTATTCACACTGGGCTAAGGTAAAATTTGCTATTGTACTATGAAGAAATGGTGTTAATATATGTAAGATTATCAGAGTCTGTTTAACTTTAAAAAATGATTTTTAAAGACTTAAAATTTAATGTTTGCAGGTGAGTATATATTCTTAAGTATAAAGGAGTCTTATCTGCTCATTAAGATAGGAACTGAAAAAAATTCTAGATATATTTTGCTGTTCTTAGTTTACTACAGGTCTTCATGCAGTATAGTTCAAATTAACCAGGTTTAGTAGTACTTGGTAAAACTTATGAGTATATTTAAAATAGCTAGTCATTACTCAGAATACATTCAGTGCTATCTCTTAGAACAGTGGTATCAAACTCAAAAAGAAATGGGGTCACTAATCTGTTCATAAGGATCCCCGTAGGCTACATATTGACTTAATTTTAAAATGTAATATTCTCTATGTTTTATTGTATTTTTATTTTCTTATATTTGTCTGAGTTACATTTTAATCTGGTATGTACCTCATTCAGGAGTGTTTCACACCTCTTTCTTAGACCTTGTTTATCATTGTATTTTTTGAGTAATGGAATTAAGATAGTTTACTTGTAAATTTTACAGGCATCAGCTACAAACTCAGGCCCAGCTTGTGTTAGAAGAAAATAAAATTTTGATGCAGCAGCTTGAAATTCAGCAAGCCAAAGCCAAAGAGAATAACCAGCAACACAGTCAAGAAGGTGAAAGGTTTTTCTAGTGTTTTCTTGTGAGTAGTTGTGACATTACCACATCTCTGTGAGTTGTACATGATCCCTATTGTACCTTCCCTGGATTTTGAGATTTCCATGACTAAACTTGAAAGGTACTACTACCAAAGGAGGGTTTTGCTTCTTTTTGAGACAGTGGAACTTTCTCAGTTATCTCTCTGAGTTGCAAATAATGAGAATAGATAATAAAGTAAGAATGTTGCTGAACAATTCAGACCCTGCTTGTTCCTAACTATAGTACATTCAAAACTATGTAATAGGTTTGTAGCTTATCCCATGAAAAACTGAGGATAGAGTAGTTTCCTGTGTTTTACAGAGTGATAATCAGATTACATAATTGTTGCCAATAATGATCATAGGAACAAGAAATGAATTACAGTGACTTCCTAATGAGAGATACCAAGGTTATTAAACGTTGATCTGAGACATACTGTCTTCCCAGGGCCGGCCTGTATCTCAGATGTGACAGAGTTTTCCAATACCCACATCTGGTGATGCATGTAGAAATAAATGGATACCACCAGAAGGAAACGATAAAATATCTGTAGGAATTTATGAAGACTTTAGGAAACTAGGTTACATTTTCTTCACTGCTAGTGATAGAGTGTAGGAGCTTTATAAGAAAGATAGACATATGAAATGAATAGCTAATTAAAATATAATGATGAAGAATGGGATTGGAATTTCTGGAATAAGGCTAATGATAGAGGAACAATGGGTTTTGGACCAGGGGAGGATTGTACCTAATTAGAGTAGGAAGAATATATTTGCCTACCTTTAATCTTTTTCCCTCCTCCCCGAAAAAAAAAAAAAAACATCTTTCACTCAACTTCCAAAATAATCTTCCAAAATCCTATGTCTAATTGTATTACTCCCTTAAAAATCTTCAGTTGATGGGGGCAGCTAGGTGGCGCAGTGAATAGAGCACTGGCCCTGGAGTCAGGGGGGCCTGAATTCAAATCCAGTCTCAGACACTTAACACTTACTATCCTTGTGACTTAGGGCAAGTCCCTTAATGCCAAAAAGCAAAAAAAAAAAAAAAAAATCTTCAGTGGTTCCCTATTGCCTTTTTTAGGATAAAATATAAATTCTTTATTCTGGCATTTAAGGCACTTACATCCTACATTCAGTCTACATTCCAGCTAAATTGGCCTATTAGCTAGTCTATGACCTTGGCTTTACATTTCCATTTTCCAGGTTGTCACCTATATCAGAAATGTACTCCATCCTCATTTCCATCTCTTAAAATTTCAGCTACTGGACCACCTCCTACACTAAACTTTTCCTTATCTCCCCAGTTATTGTTGATCTCTCCCTCTTCAACTGGCCTTGTTATACCTTTAACCCTATAAATATCATGATCCCCTGTAGGAAGTGAACCCCTTGAGATCAGGGACTCCTTAATTTTTTGTTTTTGTATTCTTAGCACTCAGCACAGTACCCAGTACCTTGCATATATTTCCCATTTAATAAATGATAGTTGAATTTAATAAGGGCAGGAAGAATAAATTTACCTGGAGACCATAGATCTAATTAAAGGCACTTGGAACTTGAAGGAGACTTGAAAATAGAGAGAAATCTTACTACATATGTCTGCTAAGGCCAGATGCAGAGAGTAGCAGACATAACAGAGACTAGCAGTAGAAGAGCTACCAGTTACTCATAGGGGACAGCACCTAAGAAAAGAGGCAGTAATAGAATAGTGACCTCAAATATCTTTTCATAAATAATGGAGTATGATAGCAGAGAGTAGCAGATATGACAGAGATAAGCAATAGAAAACCTACTAGTAATTCATAGGAGACAGTGCCTGAGAAAAGATGCAGTAATAAAGTAATGGCCTCAGATATTTCTTCATAAATAACAATTAATTAACAAGAAATTTTCCAACAACCTAGTTGTCTTAACACTAGGAAATAAATTTTAACTTATATGTATCCCTGAGACTTAGTAGGATTGAACTCAATCAGTCAGCAAGTATTCTACTTATATGCCAAGCACACTAGGGATACAATGACAAAATGAAATAGTCTCTGTCCTTATGACATATATAAGGTAACCTTTTGAGCAGAGTTTTGAAGGAGATCAAGGATCCTGAGAGGCAGAGGTGAGGAGCAAAGGCATCCCAGGCAAGGAGTGTGAGGATTAGCAAGGAGTCCAGTCCATCTGGGTGTATGAAGGGGATTAATGTAGGCCTGGACTGGTGGGATGGGGCCAAATTGTGAAGTGCTTTACATTTCAAACAGTTTATTTGATCCTAGAGATAAGAGTAAGCCATTGGAGTTTATTAACTAGGAAAGTGACCTATACTTTAGGAAGATCGCTTTGGTGGCGATGGGAGGAATAGAAAGAGACTTGGGGCAGAGAGAGCAACACTCTATCTATTTTGGTAATCTAGACTAGAGTTCATAAGCACCTGAATAAGTGTGGAGAGAGATGACAATGTATACAAGAGATGTTAAAGTAGATATCACAAAATTTGACAGTTGATTGCCTATATTGGGTGAAGGAGAGTGAAGAGATGAGAATGGCCCTCAGGCTTCTGAACCTGGGTAATTAAGTATTAGATTTGGAATTCGAGGACCTGGGCTCAAATCCCAGCCCCACTTCTTAATAGTGTTATGATCTTTAGCAAGTCACTTAAATTCTCTTACCACTCAGTTACTTCATTTGTAAAATGGTTTGGATTGGCTGTCTAAAGTCCTTTCCACTTCTAAATCTTTGGGTCTTTAATGATGGTAGCTACACCTTCACTTAGCCATCTGCTATGGCTTTTCTTCTAAAAAGTACTACATGTGAGAGATTATTGACTTGCTTTAAGAATAATTTTAAGGGCGGCTAGGTGGCACAGTGAGTAGAGCGCCGGCCCTGGAATCAGAAGGACCTGAGTTCGGAGCCGGCCTCAGACACTTAACCCACACAAACAAAAACCTAGCCGTGTGACCTTGGGCAAGTTACTTAACCCCAATTGCCCTAAAAGGGACAGCTAGGTGGTGCAGTGAGTAAGAGCGCCAGCCTTGGAGTTGGGATGACCCGAGATTGAATCCGGCCTCAGAAAATGAGCACCCACACACAAATAATGACTAGCCGTGTAACCTTGAGCAAGTTACTTAACCCCAATTGCTTAAAAAAAAAAAAAAAGAATAATTTTATTCTTCAGGAGGTGATGATGAAGGGAACGATTCCAAACCTGATTCTACCAAATTAGGAGGAAATTACAAATGGTCAGAACTTTGGGAGGAATTGACTACATTATCATAGTGTTTATGGTAGATATGGAGAGGAAAACTGAGCATAATCTGGTAAACACACTAAATTTTGAGGAAGTGAATTTGAAGAGTTCAGAGAGAACAGGATACCAAGGCCCTAGTATTCTTCAGGGAATGTTGGATTAATAGGATTCACATGTACCCAAGAACAAAATTCTCAAGGAACAAACAAATGATTCCCTGGGGAAGAAATAGGATTAGAGGTATAGAGTATTATCTAAAACAATCTGCATGAATGTACAGGAATTTTTCATTGCTCAACTTGGTTTTTTTATTGTATTTTATTTTTCTAATTACATACAAAGGCAGATTTTAACATTCATTTAAAAAATTAGTTCTAAATTTTCTCTCTCATTCTTGCTCCTTTTCCTAAGATGATAAGCAATTTGATGTAGGTTATATATGTGCAATCATGTAAAACATATTTCCTTATTAGTCATGTTGTGAAAAAAAAAATAGACCAAAAGAAAAAAAGCACAAAAAATTAAAGAAAGTGAGAATGGTATGCTTCAATCTGCATTTAGACACCATTGGTTCTTTTTTTGGATTTGGATAGTATTTTTCATTATGAGTTCTTTGGAATTGCCTTGGATCATTGTATTTCTGAGAATAGCTAAGTCATTTAATCAACTTAGATTTTTAAAAGTAATTCTCCCTACTAGGTTCTTTGAAGGCAGGAACTCTTTTTATTTTGTCTCTGTATACCTAGTACCTGTCACAATGCCTTGTATATAGTAGGTACTTAGTAAATGCTTATTGAAAATCAGATATGGAAGATGGAAGTAAAGGCTGATAGTTGAAAATGTTTAAAAATATGTGGTAGGGTCTGTAAGGATATAAGAATGCTATATCCAGAATGAACTGAGGAGTATGATAAATGCTGAGGATAGCAAAAAGGTTTTTGTGCTGGGTTAGGGAATGTCAAAGAAAGACTAGGTTCAGGATGGATGGCATGATTATAATGGAGAGAAAGCAGAACTATTCACTTAACCCCAGTTGCCACTCCAAAAAGCAAAAAAACCCAAACAAGCCAAAAAAAAAATATAGGCTGTGTCCTGTTACTTGACTTGTGGAGCATCTCTTGGATAGTGGGTATTTATTAACTATTCAGTAGATGTAGATACAACAGTTTTGAAGAGTATATCCATTCATTATAAATTTTACATTTTCAAAGATTGATACTGTAAGAGTGCAAAAAAAAGCAGCTTGAGTGTTACTAGTTGATCTAAAGTCAAAGTTCTGTTGTATCAAATCCAACACATTAATTTTTTTCCATTTCTTCTCTTTTTTAAAGTTTCCAAACTGATTAAACAGCAAATGCTTCTGGAAAATAAAGTAAAGAGCCAAGAAAAGGCACTAGCTGAGAACAAGGAACAGTTGGACATTTTCCACTCTAAATGTCAAAACCTGAAAATACAATTGGATAGCCAAATAGAGATAAAAGTTCATGATACAGTTGTGAATGAACTCAAAAGGTAGGGCTCTTTAGTTTTTATTGATGTTATTTTTTTGCACATTGCCATAATTTACCCCAGTATCCTTGATCCTCCTCCCTCCTTCCTAGAGATCATCCCATGTAACAATTTTTTTTTAAAAAGAAGGGGGCAGGTAGATGGCCCAGTGGATAGATCGAAGGCCCCAGAATCATAAAGCCCAGAGTTCAAATCCAGCCTCAGACGAGTGACCTTCTTCAACCAACTTAATAACCTCAATTATGAGAGAATGAGAGTAAGAGAGAGAGTAGTGAGGCTTTCTTACTCACAGTGGGGTGCAAATAGAAGTATTATCATGAGATGAAGAGTGTATTTTATTTGAAAAATCCTTGATTCATGACCCAGAGTGGTGGATTGGCTATGTGAGAAAATCCTCAAGTCATTATATTAGGTACAGTGAATAGAGCACTGGTCTTGGAGTCAGGAGGCCCTGAGTTCAAATACAGCCTCAGACACTTGACATACTTACTAGCTGTGTGACCTTGGGCAAGTCACTTAACCCCAATTGCCCTGTCTTCCCCCCTCAAAAAAAAAAAAGAAAAAGAAAAAAATCAGCATATCAGATCAATACAAATGTCTGAAAAAATGTGTGGTATGCCATATTTTGGGGCCTCCCACCTCTGCACAAAGGCAGGTAGGTGGTACAGTGAGTAGAGCACCATACCTGAAATCAGGAAGACTCATCTTCATGAGTTCAAATCTGTCCTCAGACACTTACCAGCTGTGTGACTCTAGGCAAATCACTTAAACCTGTTTCCCTCAGTTCCATCATCTGTCAGATAAGCTGGAGAACGAAATGGCAAATCATTCCAATATCTTTGCCAAGAAAACCCCAAATGGGGTCACAAAGAATCAGACACAGCTGAAAAATAGCTGAACACCTCTGAACACAAGTTGATGTGGTAGAGCCATCTTCTCACATTTCTTGTTTTGAGCCAGGCTTAAACTTTGTGATTTTGCAACATTCACTTTTTAAAAAGTTCTTTCCTTTCTTATTGTCATCATTGTGTACATTGTTTTCTTGGCTCTGCTTATTTTACTCTGTATCAGTTCATGTGGATCTTTCCATGCTTCTTTGTATTTGTCATAGTTATCATTTCTCACATTGCACAATGTTCTATTACATTCATATACCACAATTAGTTTAGCCATTCCCCCATCAAAAGGTATCTACTTTATTTCCAATTCTTCGCTCTCACAAAAAAAAAAAGTATTGCTATACCTGTTTTGGTAGAAATGGGGACTTTCTTCTTATCAATGGCCTCTTTTGGGTACAAGCCTAGGAGAAGAATCTCTAGGTCAAAGAGTATGGCTATTTCAGTCATCTTTAAGTATTTTTTAACATTTCCATAAGTATTCCTGCCTTACTCTGGCAATTAGTATTAAAGAGCATAAAAGAAGAGTTTTAAATCCAAACATTGAATTGTTTTCTACCTCTAATTAGCCATATCTGTAAGAATGAGAAATATTGCAATACTGCAGTAATCTGTGAGCTCATCAATAATGTATCTCCAACAGTACAGACTGGAGCCCATCTGTGTCTTCTTATCTGTGTGACTCTTTTCCAGGGTCTAGCACATATTCCAAGGACCTTCCTCTAGATCTCTTGACGTTGCGTCAAACCAGTGGCTGTCAGTTGGTTATCCTTCAGTTTCATTACATCACTGGCCCACACACATTTCTGGTCACATATTTCTTTGGTAATATCTGCTGTGCTGCTCATTGGTAATATGCTGCAGGCTAAATATGACCCCAACGTGGCTCTTTATTTTGTTTAATGGGCCAGCAACTATAGTTAGGATTTTGGTATTCCTTGCTTTGTAGCTACATAGTATCATTAAATGAATACTGTTTTAAAAACAGACATATCTTCTTATAAAAGTCCAAATATACAGGTAATTTATAAAAATATAGATAACTATATATCTATATATTTACTCTGTTCTTTGACCTTACCATGACCTACAATTCCTCTGTCTTTCAGCTCTATCTCAGGCTGTCATCTATGCATTAGCTATACTTTCCTCCCTTTCCCATCTTGACCCCCTGGTGAACTCCACCCATATCTCTCGATTCCCTTGCTTCCTTATTCTGTATGAAGATCTTGCCCTGCCAAGCCTGAGCCTTCATTTACTCCCACCATTCACCTCTGTCCCTCCTACTCACATGTTGATGAATGAAGGTGGAGGAAAAATCACAAAACTGTGCTGACTGGTACCACTTTATTATAAAACCTCAACTGGGCTCTCACTTTGGCAAGGCAATCCTTTTACATCTCTCCAATTGATTCAGTATCCCACTTACCATAACAGCTTTTCCAAACCTTTCTTTGTTTCCTCAAACTTTTCATGGTTCCTCTTTTCAGCTAAGAGCGGTTTCTCAAATTTCACTGAAAAAAATTGATGACATTAACCAAGAGCTCCCTCTTTTTCACCTCATTCCCATCTCACTTTTCTGTGATGACTTCTGATACTGTCTCCTCTTTAAGCATTGTCTGAATGAAGATGTGACCTTTCTTGCCAAGGCAAACCCCTCTTTGTGCACAAGTGATCCCATGCCATTCTGTCTTCTCTAGCAGAAAGGCATTTGGAATGTAAGATGGGAGGTTAGCAGAGAGGTTAGGACTGAATAGATAAATTTGAGAATTATCAGCATTTAGATGGTAATTAAATCAATGGGGAGTGATGAGATCACCAGGTGAAGTAGTATGGAGAGGGAAGAGAAAAGAGTTCAGGGCAGAACCTGAGATACCTGTGATTAGAGGGCGTGACACAGATGAGGATCCAGCAAAGGAGAGAGAGAAAAAGAGTGGTCAGTTAGGAGAAGTGGAGCCCCAAAAACATAGAGAAAAGGAGTATTAAGGAAGAGGGGTTGATTGAACAGTGTTAAAGGTTGCAGAGAGGTCAAGAATCCTAAGGAGTAAAGAAGAGAATCAGAGGAGAGAATACAGAAACACAAATCATAGATGGTTTTTTCAAAGAATTTAGCCACAAAGGGCAGAAGAGATATAGGTCAATAGTGGAAACAGAAGGATTAAGTGAAGATGTTTTGATGATAGGAAGGACATGGGTATATTTGTAGGCAGTAGGGGAACATCTAGTATATAGTGAGAGATTGAAGATAAATGATTGAGTGGGGTGATGGGGCAGTCTGTTGGAGGAGACGGGATGGAATGGGATTAATTATGTAGGTGGAGGGTTGGGCCTTGCTATGGAGTAGGTTATCTCTTTGTGTGAGACAGATAAAGTTGTAGATAGTGGCAAAAGGCCTTGGAGTGACAGGAGATGACAAAAAGGGAAGAAGGAACTCACAGTGAATGGCCTCAATTTTTTCTGTAAAATATGAGCCATGGTTCTCAGCTGAAAGGGTGAGGAGAGGAGGACCTCTGCAGGATTTGGGGAGAGATGAAAATATTTGGAAGAGCCACTGTGGAGAGTTGATAAAGAAGGTGTAGCATTGCCTAGCATCAGTGAGGTCCAAGTTGAGGTTATGTAACAAATTTGTAGTGGCTTCAGAATGGTTCCATGACTTTCTCCACCTACATTGAGCAGCATGTGTATAGGAACAAAGGACAGATGGTGGGAGTAATCCAAAGAGGCTTGAAAGGGTGCTGTCAGTGATATGAAAAGAGAACCAGTATTCAAGAGAAGAGAACAATATAATGTTGAACTGGTTCACTAGGGGGTCAAGATGGGGTAAAGGAGAGAGAAGCTAGTACAGGGGAGATATCCTGGGAGAGAACCGAAGGATTGAGGTAGTGGAGGTCATGGTGTAGATGAGGGAGAGATGGAAAGTCAATGGATTATGATCAGATAAGGACATTTCAAGGTACTTGAACATGGAGGTGTTGCATTTGTAGGTGTTGACATGACCATCTTTGTGTGTGGCTGACAGAGAAGAACAGTAAGTCAGGGGAAGTGAGTCAGTTGAGCAACTGAATGGTTAGATGTTTTAAGAAGTCAGTAACTATGTGGAAGTTCTTTATTGTGAGATAAGGGGTTGGGGAGAAGAGAAAAAATGTGGACATGTACCGAACTTCTTGAGGAAGGAGGTGAAGTGACCTAGACCTGTGGATAACAGCTACCAGAATTTCCAAGGTGCTCTCCCACCAGACCTCTTCCAAACCATGTAAAAGGGGACTCTGAACAACATTCTGGAGCCATATCAACTATTTAGATAGTAGCAAAATATGCTATCTAAATAGTTGATAAATGCAAAAATATTTTGCTTGAAGCCTCTACTAAAGCTGTTTAGGTCTTGTTTACAGTAAATTTCATTACAATATAAATATATTTAATATCAGTTTTTATATTAACTTATAATTTTAATCAGCATTATACTTTGACTCACATGAAAAATGTTAAACTTCTCCATCTTTGACCCTGAAAGTGGGACAGATAATGTAGTGAAACAAAAGCATTTAGTCCACCTCTCCTATGCCATCTTCCCAGACCTCAACAGCATACCTCCCTTACACAGTGACCAAGCCCTTTTTCAGTCCTCCTATATGAGAGTGACCCTCATATAGAAAGCTTGCAGAGTGCCCATTGCCAGGGATTGGAAGATTATGTTGGTGATCAATTATCTCACAAAGATCCTGTCTTAACAGTAGTATATTAAATATAAGTTCTTTTTTTTTCTCTCAGCCAGTTGCAGAAGGAAAAAGAGAAATGGAATGCTGAGACTGACAACTTGATAGGAAAGATGACTGAGCTGCAAGCACAAACCAAGAGCCTTCTTTTAGACAAAAGCAAATTGGAAGCTGAAAACAAGGTCCTGGGAGCTGAATTGGAAAAGGCACAGAAATTAAATAGGTTTATAGATTTTCTTTTTTTAACCTCTTTTTCCTCCATACTAAATAAATTATCAAAAAATATATCTGAGCCCTCTGTTGGAGATTTATAGCTCTTATCTTTTCTTTTTAATCTTCTAATACCCCAAACTTTGTTTTGTTAGTAAGTGCTATGTAAAGAGAGAAGGTTAATTAGAATAATTCTTTTATCACAGTAAAAAGGCTGGTTTATCTGATATAATAACCAGAAATTAGCATTTCTCAATGTTTGCAGTTCAGTAATAATTGATGATGATGATGACCTTGAGATATTATAAGATCTCAAGGTACCATCTGAATCATAATATATTATTAACCAAAAATTATTTGGTAAACTAGAATACTTTATTCTCTAATGGTGCTAGAAAACAGTGACTTTACTATATATCAAACAAATTACTATAGCATCTGAAGAAGAAAAGCCCACATTTCATGGGGTTTTTGTGTAGATAATTTTTATTCATGTTCTCCAGTGTTTCATTTATGGAATGAATCTAGTTCATATATTTCTTTTAAGCTCATTTTGTCTAGGATCTTTAGTATGAAGTATACTGGACGGAGCATTAGGAAGCAGGAGACTTGGGTTATAGTTTCATTTCTACTACCAACTTACTTATTAAGTGTGACAAATCATTTCTCAGTTTCTTCCTACATAAAATGAAGAGATTGAATTAATTGATTCCTAAAGTTGCTCCTAGTTCTAACATTCTTAATCTACATGAGTCAAAAATCCAAAGGAAAAAAAACAGAGTTTCATTATTCTGTTGATTTCTCAAACAGTTATTATATACATTATTGACATTAATTTGCATCATTGAATTACTGTGGTTTTTCTAATAGTAAAGTCTAATGTGAGTTGTCACTTTTAAATTTAATGAAGGCTTTAAGTTGTAAAATAATATAATTTAAATTCTAAGGCATTTAATATGTTTATAACATAGCTGTTTAACTGTCACCAAACTAATAAGTTTTTTTGTTTTTTTTAAATATACTTATTTGGTGAACTTTTGTAGAGGATCTCAAAAGCAAATAGACCTCCTTCAGCAACAAGTAGAAGAAGCAATGGAGAAAGAAGAGGTAGCCCACCAGTATCTGACAAATTTTGTCATTTTGGCAAATGCTATAGCTCAAGAACGTGACAATCTTATACAGTTGGTAAGTTTTCTCAAGATTACCTTTGGTAAAACTGCCTTGCATTGTGCGTGCTTGAGATTTTTAAGGATATTAGTTAAAAATTAATGTTTTTTAAAACTTAAAAAAAATCTTTGTACCTCCCAAGTGTCTCAAGTGCTTTATATGATATTCACTTAAGTCTTTATTGACTAGAATTTCCAAGTATAAGAAACTTCATAATGTTTTGTTTCAGATATGTTTTCCACTTAGATTTTGACTACATGTTTTAAATCTATATTCATCATAAAATGTATTTATTGGAAACAGCAAAAATTAAACCTTGCAATTCACTCTTTGGAAGAAAAACTGTTGTTTTGTTCTACTTCTGAGAATTGCTGTTCATTCTAATCTGCTATATAAGAATTCATGGGTGTAATCTTTTTTGCCATTATCTAAAACACTTTGGTCATATTTTCCTTAGTCTAAAGATGGGAAAACACTATAAAATGTAAAATAATTTTCAGATGTATCACATTAATATTTTATCATTAACATTTTCTCATATTCTGATAGCTAGGAGCCCTGTTACTGTGAATTTCTTTGAATAAGAAGCAGATGCAGTCTGTATCAATACACCCAGGATCATGAAACTGAGTATTTAGTAAAAGTATCCACTTCCTTCTCCAGCTGGAAGAAGGTGATAGTAACAAGGAGAGTACTCAGAAATGAGAAATTTAGTTCAATGAGACTTTTCTAGATTCTCTTTAGGAATTTATGAGACTTCTACTCTTTAGGAGTTTGCATTCCTGGCTACCATATTCAGAGTAAATACCCAGGATTTTATGGGAAAAGGACATTAACAAGTGTTGGGGAAGGATTAGAAAGGACCTTAGTAGATGATCTTTGACCTATGCCTTGAAGGGAGCTATTTCTTCCATGAGATGGAGGTGAGAAGGGCATGCATTCCAGGTATGTGGAAAGGTATGGTGGGAGACTTTAAACCCCAAGTAGTTTATATTTTATACTAGACACACTAGAGAGCCACTGAAGTTTTTAGAAAGGTCTCCACCCAAGGACTGTTGTTATGACTAGCCTCAGGGACGAGGTGGCCTTGGTTCTGGAAGGCCATTCCAGCAGAATTCAGTAATTTAAAAATTGTACTAAGGGGGTAGAGTCAAGATGGAAAGTCAGAGGAAACATTTTTGCTTTGACTTTTCCAGTATACAGTTTTCACAATAATCTAGAAGATGCATCAGACCGATTTTAATAGGAAAAGCCAAGAAAAATGTCATAGAGAGTAATTTTCCAGCCAAGGGTAACCTAGGAAGATAGACAGAGAAGTCTGTGGACACTGGGGTGGGGGTTGGTCATGAGCACACATTGCAGCAATGGGTACAGCAAGCATTTAGAACCTAGAGAGAGGGAACTGAGACACAGTACTAGGGCAGGAAGCAATGGGATAGAAAGAGATCCCAGGGAATCTCAGAACAAACACTGGGAACAGGAACAAGTGCTGTCTGGTAGCTCCGTAGCCCAGTTCTAGATCATAGAAACACAGCAGAGAAGAGTGGTCACAAGTGAATGGGGCCCTAGCCGAATACTGAGTAAGGAACAAGTTCTATACATAGCTCTGAGCCCAGGAATAGAAAAACAACCCAGTTGTAACCTTTAGTCCGGCACATAACCCTGCAGTGGAATAACCAAGGCAGGGGACCCGGACCAAAAGGAAGGCCAGCAGTTTAGTCACTCTAAATCTGTAGGATCTGGGGAACAACTATGACTTGCTGAACACTTATATTCTCAAAGCTTCTGACTGACCCTATGGTGTACAGAGTATCTCAAGTCTTAGTGTAGTTTGAATAGCTTAAGTAGTTTTAAACTGCATTAAGACCTTTCGGACACCCAGTATAAAGTTGCATGTTTTTCCTAGTCAGATAGTGTGAAAATATATATTACTACTGTCTTCCCATCATTGATTAATACATAAATTTTAAAACTCTAGTTGACCTACTGAAATAGATTTAGAATAAATTAGCCTCTTTTTTCATTGGTATAAAAATATGCTTCTTTTCACAATTGAAACATTAAAACCCGTACAATTTAATAGGGATGTGTTAAGTCCTACTCTTGGGTTCAGAAGATTAGCTGCAATAGTGTAGGATTAGAGGTGCACGAGTAGATAACAGTTCATATAAAAAGACTTGGGTGTTCTAGTGGACTGTAAGCTAACTTAGTGTGATGTGGCAGCCAAAAAACCAAAGCAGTCTTAAGAAGTAGCACTAGTGAAAGCACAGTGCCCAAAATAAGGGAACTGACAATCCCCTCTACACTGCCTTTCCACCTTTTTTAGAGTACTGTGTTCAGTTCTAGACATCACCTTTCAGGGCGCACTTGAAAAGCTTAAGTATATGCCAGAGAAGGTAACTAGGATGGTGAGGGAACTAGAAACTATGCCCTGTGAGGATTAATTGAGGGTCCTAGAAAGCTTTAGCTTAGAGGAGGGAAGACTTTTGGTGTGGGGTGTCATAGCTATTCAAGTATTTGAAGGACTGTCATCTAAAAGGGGGTTTATATTTGTTCTGCTTGCCCCTACATGGCAGAACTAAAAGCAATGAGTAGCAGTTGTAGATATAGGCCTAGTGTAGCACTTCTTAACCTGTGGGTCATGACTCCATATATGGTCACAAAATATTTGGCAACAGTAAATGGTTTCTGAATGTTCAACAACCAAAAGTTAATTCAAAATCAAATGCATAATGAATCTGAGGTGCTTCTGGCAGCACTTGCCTGTTTTACATCTCACAACTTCACTGCAGCCTTGGTCCTGAACACAAAGCATGCACACTTTGTGACCTTAGGCCACACAATGCAACTTATGCTGCCTAAGAGTGGAAGAAGTTTCAGAAGCCCTGGTATAAGGAAAATTGGAGCTATCCAGAAGGGGAATGGACTGTCCTACACAAAGATGGTCATACCCTTTGTCTTGTCATCACTCACAAATTCCACTCATCACTTCCATGTTAAAGAACTCTGAAATTCCTTATGTGACCACATACTGTCTTTCTACCTCTCCCTCTGCCTAGCAACTCTAAAGCTTCTTCATTCTTCATATCATGACCTATATGATCTGCACATTCCTCCATCCCCTCCGTTCTTTCCTCTGCTATCACCTCTGCACTGGCTACACTCTTCTTTATCCATCTTGACCACTTGGTGAACCACTTCAACCCTACACTGTCCCGTTCTCTTGAATTGCTTGCCTCCTTATCATATTGCTGGTCTTGCTATGCCAAACTTCATTTTTGTACCACTCTCATGGTCTATTGCCTTTGATCCTACACATATGCTGCTGAAAAATGGTGGTAAAAAATCCCAAATTGTGAGTGGTAATGGTTGCTTAGCTTGAAATAAGCCTAGGAAGCTTATTTAGGTGTAAGCTTCATTTTACTGCTAAAATAAATGCAGCTAGGTGGCACAGTGGGTAGAGAAACTGCCCCTGGAGTCAGGAGGACCTGAGTTCAAATCTGGTCTCCGACACTTACTAGCTATGTGACACTGGGCAAGTCACTTAACCCTGATTGACTTCAATTAAAAAAAAATCTCGAAAAAAAAGGGAGAGACAGTAACTACTGGTCCTCATAATGGTCCTTAGAATGACATTCTGTGCTGATGCCAATAGAATATTTCCTAAAGCCACTGTGAGTGGTTATCGTGGGACCCCAGCCACAAGCTTGGGGCTACTCTGAGCCTGTTGTTGGGATAACATTACTAATGAGCTAAGCATTCTTTGGGTCCTCCCATTTTTAGCCTAGGTACTCCAGGGCTGCTTGCCATCAAACTAATAAAAGAATTCAGTAATAGGAACAAATATTTATTAAAATCCTAATACATCTATGCAGTAGGAACACAGAGATTAATGTGGCATGGTAAGCTGGGAGGTCTTCTTATTGTAAATAGAATGGATTCCTTAGGTAACCTCCCCCTCACATTTTCTCCTATTAATGTTTGGACTGAAATTGTGGATTGTATGGGTCACCTGCCATTTATATTGGATTAGGCTTCTACTACTTTCTATTTCATTTTCTATTCCTTTTTTAAAAAGCCATAAATTTTTCAGATGGTCTATGAGATAATATTCTTTCTCTGGAGGTGGATAATACACGGCATCATTAGTCCTTTGGGATTGTCTTGGATCACTATTTTTTTTTCTCTCTTTTTTATTTTTTAGTATACATCATTCATTTCCACAAGATTTTGAGTTACAAATTTTCTCCCCATTTTCCCCTACCCACCACCCCAAAACAGCAATCCCACTGAATATCCCCTCCCCTAATCTGCTCTCTTTCATATCTTCCCCCAAGCCCCCTCCAACTTTCCAGTAGGGCATGGTGGATCCCTATGCCCCAGTGCCTGTATATTTTATTTCTAAGTTACATGTAAAATAATAATTATAATTATATACATATATTTTTTAAACATTTGATTTTAAAACTTTGAATTCCAGATTCATTCCCTAACTCCCTTGTCACCCACGCTTACTGGGAAGACAAGCAATTCAATATAGGTTGTACATGTGTAGCTATGCAAAACATTCCCATAGTGGATATATTGTGAAAGACTATATTTCCCTCCATCCTATCCCACCCTCCACTTGTTCTGTTCTTCTGTCTATTGATCTGTTGATCCTGTATCTTTTCATAAGTGAGTGCTTCCAACTTCTCTCCCCCTCCCCCCTGGCCTGCCCTCTCTTCTATCACTCCTCCTCTCATTCCATTCCCCCCTTCTCTCCTGTAGGGTGAGATACCCTATTTAGTGTATATGTCATTCCCTCCCTAAGCCAAATTCAATGAGAATAAGGTTGACTCATTCCCTTTTCCCTTCCTGTTCTTCCCCTCCATTGTAACCATTTTCCCTTGGCTCTTCTATATGAGATAGTTTACCCCATTCTATCTCTCCCTATCTCCTTTCATTATATTCCTCTCTCACCTCTTAATTTCACCTTTTAAGTATCATCCCTTCCTATTAAATTGGTCCTGTGCCCTCTGTCTATGTATACCTGTATACATATATACACACACTCACATATGTATTCATATACCCTCTATATAGATGCACACACATATACATAAATACATTTCTATTCCCTTTATTCTTATACTGAGAAAAGTTTCATCAGTTACAGTTATCGTTTTTCCCTGTAGGAATGTAAATAGTTCAACTTTGATAAGTTCCTTATGGTTTCTTTTCCCTGTTTACCTTCTCATGCTTCTCTTGTTTCTTGTATCTGAATGTCAAATTTTCTATTCAACTCTGTTTTTTTCATCAAGAATGCTTGAAAGTCCTCTATTCCACTGAATGACCATATTTTCCCCTGAAACATGATACACATTTTTGCTGGGTACGTGATTTTGGGTTTTAATCCCAACTCCTTTGACCTCTGGAATATCATATTCCAAGTCCTTTGATCCTTCAGTGTAGAAGCTGCCAGATCCTGTGTTATCCTGATTGTGTTTCCACAATATTCAAATTATTTCTTCCTGGCTGCTTGTAATATTCTCTCCTTGATCTTGGAATTTTGGAACCTGGCTCTAATATTCCTAGGAGTTTTCTTTTTGGGTCCTTTTTCAGGAGGTGATTGGTAGATTCTTTCAGCCTCTATTTTGCCCACTGGTTCTAAAAGACCAGGGCAATTTTCCTTGAGAATTTCTTGAAGGATGATTTCTAGGTTCTTTTTTTTTGATCATGGCTTTCAGGAAGCCCAATAATTTTTAAATCATCTCTCCTGGATTTATTTTCCAGGTCAGTGGTTTTTCTAGTGAGATATTTCACATTGCCTTCTATTTTTTCATTTGTTTGGATCTGTTTAATAGTATCTTGATTTCTCATAAAGTCACTAGATTCCATTTGCTCCAATCTAATGCTGAAGGAATGATTCTCTTCAGTGAGCTTTTGAGATTCTTTTTCCATCTGACAAATTCAGCTTTTTAAAGCATTCTTCTCCTCATTGCCTTTTTGAGCCTCTTTTGCCATTTGAGTTAGTCTATTTTTTAAGGTGTTATTTTCTTTCTTTTTTGGGAGGGGGGAGATGTGGGTGCTGTTTCTCTAATATTTATTAAAATGCTGCAGCAGACACATTCAGGTGGGGCTCAGTTACTCTTCACATAGATATTGGGGGTCTGCCAGACCTCTGGGGCCTGCTTCAAGCCAGCTTTCTTCCATAAACGCTTCAGGTCCTTCTCAAACCTGATCTGCTTCCACTTCCTTCTCCCTTCTCGGACCTTCCACCGCAAAAATCGGCTCCTCTTCACCAGCTTGCGATACTTGTGGTGGTTCATCTTCCAGTGGGGGATCTTCAGCATGTTGTTGCAGTGCATTGTGGGGGCTCCTCAGAAGCCTCCTTCCCTCAGCTCCTCACCATCCTTGACCTCACTTGGGGGACAGTCCTAGAGCAAGGCCAGGCTCACTGTTCCAGGTCTGGGCCCAGGGATGGTAGCCTCAGGTTTAGGGAACAAGTATCGAATGGTGAGCCAGCTCTCCAGGGGGCTGGTGGACATCTTCCTGGGAACCAGCATCTCCTCAAGCTCTGGATCTCTCTGTGCCTGGGGCTGGGAGGTTGGTGCACTCCTGCCTGGTGGCCAGGTGCTATAACAGCAATGCTTGGCCATGGAGACCATAGGGGGCACCGTGGGGCCTGGCCTTGACAAACATCGGCCTGCCCAGGGCACAGCCCTAGTTAGCTGAGAGGTCACTCGAGCCAGAAACATGGTGTTTGGGTCCAGGCTCAGGAGGGCATCCCGCCGCCCCTTCCACGGCACTTCTCTAAGGTGTTCTTTTCTTCAGTCAGTTTGTTGACCCTCATTTCATAATTTTCTTGCATCGTTCTCATTTCTCTTCCCAATTTTTCCTCCACTTCTCTTACTTCGTTTTTAAAATCCTTCTTAAGGTCCTCTATGGCCTGTACCCAGCTCATATTTTTCGTGGAAGCTTTTGGTGCAGGAGTTCTGACTTTGTTATCTTCCTCCTTTTCCATGCTTTGATCCCTTTTTGTCTCCAAAATAGGAGTGTAAAGCTGGATTATTCTGCTTGCTTTGCTTCCTTTTTTTGCTCATTACTTGACTTTTGAGCTTTTTGCCACAGTAGAGCTCTGCTAACAGAGAGGGGAGGTTTGTCCCAATTGCTGGGGTTTTCTCAGTTACTGGAGCTCTTAGTTGGGTGCCCCATCTGAAGCTTCCTCATTATCTGGCTAGTCACCTACCCCAGGACCTGCACCCTAGACCGCAATCCAGATCCAAGCAGGTTAAAGAAAGAGTGATTACCCCACAGACTGGTCACTTAGACCCCTACAGTCTGCAGGTCATGATTTCTGAAGCAGTTACATGACTGCAGCTTCTCCCTCTAGGGGGTAAAGGCCAGAACGTGCTCCTGAACTCCCTGTTCCCAAAGTCCACACTGCACTGACCTCTTACTTTGTCCTTAACATCTATGAGTTGATAATTCTGGAAACCCCCACAGCTGCTGGTGATCTGGAGTCCCTCCAGCCAGCTGCTGGTTGTGGCCACCCTGAGGCTAAAACCTCTGGCTGGGCTTGGCTCTCAGAGCACTGTACTGGCCCCTTCCTGCCAGCCTGCTGGCTGTCTTCAGCAGGAGGTTAGCTTCTCTCTGTCATTTTGTGGGTTCTGAAGCTCTTAAGTATGTTTAGAGTCATTTTTTACATGAATTGGAAGAGGTGGGAGCGGGATCCACGTGGAAGTACTGTTTCTACTCTGTCATCTTGCCTCTGCCTCTTGGATCATTATATTGCTGAGAATAGCTAAGTCATTCACAGTTCTTCATTGTACAGTATTGCTGTTACTATGTATAACATTTTTCTGGTTCTGCTCACTTCACTCTCCATTAGTTCATATAAATCTTTACAAGTTTTTCTGAAATCATACTGCTTGTCATTTCTTATAGCACAATAATATCCCATTGCAACCATATACCATAACTTTTTTAGCCATTCCTCAACTAATGGACATCCCTTTTATTTCCAATTTTTAGCCACCTCAGAAAGAGCTGCTATAAATATTTTTTGTACAAATAGGTCCTTTTCCCTTTTGGTAGATGTCTTTGGGGTATAGACCTAGCAGTGGTATTACTGGATCAGAGGCTGTGCACTGTGTTATAGCTCTTTGGGCATAATTCTAAATTGCTTTCCAGAATGGTTGGATCAGTTCACCACTGTAATGTTAATGGGAGTTGAAGATCTTCTCTACCCATTAATAGGCCTCATATGGAGCCCAACTAGAGGAAGGCCCACACCTTTTGTTACTTTGTAATTAGGCAGTGGGTCACAAGGGTTGTGATGCCCTCTGACCCTGAAGGGTGTGTGTGTGTGTGTGTGTGTGTGTGTGTGTGTGTGTGTGTGTGTGTGGATCTATATCTATATATAAATGTCTATATCTATAAATGGATATAGATCTACACCCACACACTCTCTCTGAGGTTAGCATTTTACTTTGGGGCTCATTCATTGGAAAAGTGTTATGTGATTTGGCCAGATGAGACTCTGGATAGCCGTTAAGGAGCCCCCCAACTTTGAAAACCTGGATGTTGGTGCTTCTCTCTCTCTGGTAAATATGTGTGTATGTAATGGTCAGAAAGTTGGATCTGTTTGTTGATCTGTGATGTATGTATTATTTGGTCATATGGTTAGAAGCCTTGTCTGTTGGTCTTTATGGTATAATTTCTGATTATAATTTGTTTGTAATTTCTGTTATATTTTCTCTGAAGGTCAGGGTGCTGACTTTTTCCACTGAACTTAGTAAATGATATTTATGTTTGATTAAAGTAAGATTGTTGACCCCCTTTGAGTTGCTTTCCTTTAGAAAACCAAGTCAAAGAACCTGTGCTAGCAGCCCTCTTGTGTGCTGGTGTTATTGTAGCTGCAAGTAACATTGTTACGACTCAACCAACCGTGTATTAGTGTCCCAGTTTTCCCACATCACTTCCATCATCCATCATTTTCCTTTTTTTTTATCATATTAGACAATATGATATGTATAAGGTGGTTCCTCAGAGTTGTTTTAATTTTCATTTCTCTAATAGCTACAGGAAACATTTAAACATTTTCTTGCATGATTTTTTCCATTTGACATTCTTAATGTTCTTGTACTTATAGAAGTTAATTAATTTTTGAATAATTTTGAAATCCCATACAAATATATACAACTTTAAGCTAAAAGTGTTTCATATCAGTGCGTCTGACTTCTTAGTTGCAGACCTGTCCATTTTCCCTTGGCTCGAGCTGTCAGTATCCTAGCTATAACCAGCACTATGTACTTGCATCTTCTCTTCATTTAGAAGAGAAGATGATGTGAATAATAAAAATGGTGAAGCAGGACTATATTTTCTTTGTCTTTTTTTTTGGAGTGAGGAAAGCAGGGAAGTTGGGGTTAAGTGACACCCAATGTTACACAGCTAGTAAGTGTTAAGTGTCTGAGGTCGGATTTGAACTCAGGTTCTCCTGACTCCAGGGCTGGTGCTCTATTCACTGTGCCCCAGGACCATATTTTCTATAGTATCGTTTATCATCCTAGCAACATTTGTGCCCAGTTGCAGAAGACCCTAAGAATCTCTTTTCTCTTTTCTTATTTTTTGACAGGCTCGGTGCCTAGAAAATGAAAAGCAAGGAGTCCTCTACAAAATAATAGAAGGGAATGTTCGCTTAGGAAAATTAGAAGAGAAGGTGAAGGTAAGCATCCTATTTAGGGAAACATTTTAAATATCCCTTTAAAAATAAGATGGGGTGCTATTCTCAGAGGGGGTGTAGATTTTGTGTTTAAGAACATTATGCATATACATATAGCTGAATTAATCAGGGAATGCACCAGTCCCTAAACAGCAACATTAATCTTAGTATAACTTTGCCAGGGCAGTAAGGGATTTTCCTTGGGGTTCTGACATTTAATCAGCTTTGACAATAGTTCTACTTCTTCAAGAAGTAAAACCAACTGAGTTTAGCACCTAGTTAAAATACTTATTAGTAAAAATAGGTAATTACTACATATTAAGATTCCCTTCCCCTCATTCAAATTACTACATTGCAAGTGGTAACCTTCTTAGTCTTCCCCTGGTGTTTTATGTTCCATTATCTCCATTTCTCTTCTGTGAGGCTGATGTCCATGGTCTCTCCCTCTGCCTCAATTGAATTTCTCTTAAAAAGTTGATTTGAGGACTTCTTTCACACTATGTATCTCTTGTTAGGTTTATTCATCTCAGGTCCCTGAAATACTAGTATAGCTTTGATGGATTGGTATATTTGGTGGAGTCACACCAAGCAAAACCAGAGCCACTTAGGTTCTCATTTTCCTAATTTTCATAACTTACATACAAAACCTTTAGGTTACTATACCCTTTATGCGGTAGGAAAATGCTTGCAATATCATATTTTAATTTTCTCAGCAACAGGACTAAATCTCTGGCTCTGAATTTATTTAGTTAAAAATACTTTCTCCCTGGTAAAATTAACATACTTACCTAATTGTTCCTCGAGGGGACACCTTTCTTCCCTCTCAAGATGGAAATAGCTAATAAAATTATCCCATAGAATTTTTGAATTGGAAAGAAACCTTAGAGCAGGGATGGGAAACCTTCAACCTCAAGGCCACATGTGTCCCTCTAAGTCCTCAAGTGTGGCCTTTTGACTGAATCCAAACTTAACAGTTTGGATTCCACTAATAAAATTAATGGAATTAATAAAAGGATTCCTATAAAAAAAGAATTTATTCTGTGAAGTTTGGATTCAGTCAAAGGGCTACCCTTGAGGACCTTAGAAGGCCACATGTGGCCTCAAGGCCTCAGGTTCCCCACCGCTGCCTTAGATATTAATCCTTTTCCCTCATTTTTCAGAGGATGAAACTGAGGGCAAAAGAGGAAGAAGGGATTTGTCAAAGGTCACACAGTGTTTTTTGATAATAAAGCCAAGGCAAGAATTTGGCTCTCAGCATCAGTATTCTTAGCATTGTACCATGCTGTCTTACACATCCAACGCTGACTTGTTAAACTTCTGTAGGAAACTGTATTTAAATTCCAAACAGCTCTTTACCAATATGGGGTAGGAATATTATGAGTTTCTGGAGCATATGCTACTTAATCAAGTTCATCTTTAGAGACCTTTAAACTGACCTACTTCTTAATGTAAACTAGTTAACAAAAGGTTTATTCCAGCATATAACAAATTAATTATTTTGGAAAACATAAAATTTGCTATAGCATAAAAGAAGAAATTTTTCAAAATAATTTTTTATTAATTAATTAATTGATTGATTTCATTTTCAACATTCATTTCTACAAGATTTTGGGATCCATATTTTCTCCCAATCTCTCCCTCCCACCCCAAGATGGCATGCATTTAGATTATCCCTTCCCCCAGTCTGCCCTCCCTTCTATCACTCCACCTTCCCCTTCCCCCTTACTTTCTTGTAGGGCAGGATAGATTTCTATACTCCATTACCTGTATATCTAAAAGAGGAAATTTTATTTCAGGAACTGATGATATATATGGAATTTGTGGGAAGTGAATTCTTGGCACTTCAAAACAGACTAGAAAAGACTCTCATGATTCAAAGGCTGGCCCTCTATCTACTTCTGCCTTATTGTCAATTGCAGCAAAACTACAATACATATATTGGGATGTTTTTTATTTTATTTGCTAATTCTTCATCTTAAATCATAGGAGTATTGATATTGGGACTTGCTTTAAAATATTCATAGTATCACAAATCCAAAATATTAACAGTAATAACAATAACTAGCATTTATGTAGTGCTTTAAGGTTTGTCAAAGTACTTTGCAAACATTTTCTCATTTTAACCATACCACAACCTTGAGAAGTAGGTTGTGTTATTATCCCCGTTTTACAGGTGAGGAAGCTGAGGCAGGCAGAGATGAAATGACTTGCCCCAGGTCATACAACTTGTAAATAAGTGTCTGAGACCAGTTTGAATTCAGGTCTTCCTGATTACCGGTCCAGTTCTCAGTCTTGTATGTTGAAGTCCCTTAGTAGGAGGGCAAGAGTTGGGGAGAAGAGAGAGATTGTGAGTCATACACTAAACACATGTCAAATTGTGTTATTGAGAAGATTTTTTTTAAGCTTTGATTTTTCTTAAGCTTATAGCTAATACTTGACAGCTGGCACACCTTCATGTGCATATATTAAACCTAAATATTTAGCAGCATCCTTAACCTAATTCTTTGTTTTCTGATTATCTTCCCACATCCTGAGGTAAATCCTGGGGAATTATTTTTTCCCAGAAAATAACAGTATCTAAAATATACAAAAAGACATACAAGAAAAAAAAATTTTTAAATAAGGGTAGTATATAGAGGAAGGGCATTTTCCAGAATAACTTTGTTATAGGAAGTATCTTTTTTAATATACCACAAAAGCAGTTGTCCAGAACCCTTATCTTTTTTTTTGTCCTCGCCTTTTACTTATTAGTCAAATGGTTATGTAAACAAGCTCATATTAGAGATCTAGTTTTGTTGTGACTGTTGCCCCCTCCCCAGACCCTTAGAGTGTGAAGAAATTGCATTTAATTAGCCCTAATGGTTTACTTCATTGCACTTTCCCAGGCCAGAAGGATAAGGGTTGTAATCTTGGCATTCTACTTTTAAATGTCCATCTATCCCTGCTTTGTGATTATGACTAATACTTAGAATGATTATTCTGAGGCTCTGAAAGATCCTGAATCAAAGAAAGATCCCATTACATTTATTATATTCTACTTAGTAAAGCAAAAATGTATACTAATATATTTTTAAAAATATTTTTAAAATAAGCTTTGGAAATTAAAGGACTTTTCTGGTTAGTTGACTATAAAATTCAATTAGTCTCAGTGTCTTTCAGGCATTATGAATAATCAAGATTTTATTATATTTATGTTGTGGCAGATATATTTTAACTTGTAGGATAACAAACCATATTATAAAAAGCTTCCTTTTGTGTTTTTAAGCCTTATATTTTCAAATGAAAAAAGGCATATGCTTTTAAATATGTCTTTATTCTAAAAGATACTCCAGCAGTTCATTAGAAATTATTTGTTCTTTTTTTATATTATTTTTCATTTGAGAATCCCCATTATGAATGTAGCTACCTAATTTATGGCAGTTCTCTTTTAAAATATGGTACTTATAATTTCATTTTCAGGAAACCTTTGACACAAATATAAACTTATGATTTCTTTGAAACAGTACTTTCAACAAGATTAACCACCTTCAGTAATTTACAGATGTTTGACCAATGAGTTTGTTATATTCTTAATGGCTATTTAGAATCTTCTTCCTCTCCCCTTTCCAACCTATCCCATATCCAAAGTTACCAGTTGGTTGATATGTAGAAAAATTGAGACTAAGGAGGGTTCTAGTGCGTCTAAGTACAATTGTTTATATCTCTTATCATAACTGTAGGCCATGTATAAATCATTTCTGTTATCTATTTTATATTATTCTTACATTGTCTGCCTTGCATTATCATAATAAGAGAGTTGATATATGTTTTGACACAAGTATATTAAGCATTTTATTTTCATTCCAAAATACAAACATTAATTCTCATGATCATTTCTAAAAACTCAGTCTTTTTAGAAAAATCATGCTTTTTGACATAGTAATCCTATTCTATTTATTTTTAATTTACTCATTGCATTGGTCTGTCTAACCCTGGATCTCAAGGAACATAGACATAGTCACACTGATCTCTTAGCCACCTACAGGATTTATTAGCATATAAACCACAAGTGTAGCCACTCACAGAGATTGATACAAAGCCACCTGCCACCCTTGGATTACAGGGTTTGGTCCCATTCTGAGAAATTTAGCTGCACAAGTAAAGACAATCACCAAGAAAGCCACTTTATTCGGTCAGTTTGTAAACATTTATTAAGCACCTACTATAAGCCAGGTGGGCAGCTAAGTGGTGCAGTGGATAGAGCCTGGAGTCAGGAAGACTCATCTTCCTGAGTTCAAATCTGACCTCAGACACTTAATAGCTGAGTGACCCTGGGCAAGTCACTTATCCCTGTTGGCCTCAATTTCCTTATCTGCAAAATAAGATGGAGAAGAAAATGGCAAATCACTTCTGTATTTTTGCCCAGAAAACCCCAAAATGGAGTCACAGAGAGTTGAACACGACTGAAATGACTCAACAAAAAAATGTGCCAGGTACTGTACTATATGCTAGGGGTAGAAAGAAAGGCAAAGAACAATCCTTGCCCTCAAGGAGATCACAATCTAACAGGAGAGACAACATACAAAGAACTGTATAGATGAGATATATAGAGGATAACTTAATAATCTCAGGGAAGACACTAAGAATGGGAGGATTATAAAAGGCTTCCTATAAAAGGTGGAACTTTATTTTATTTTTTGGAGGGGGGAAGGCAGGGCAGTTGGGGTTAAGTGACTTGCCCAAGGTCACAGGGCTAGTAAGTGTTGAGTGTCTGAGGCCAGTTTTGAACTCAGGTCTTCCTGACTCCAGGGCTGGTGCTCTATTCACTGTGCTACCTAGCTGCCCCAAAGGTAGAATTTTAGTTGGGACTTGAAGGAAACCCGGAAAGCTATGAGGCAGAGATGAGGTGAGAGGAAATTAATACTCCATGCATGGGGGACAGCCAGTGGAAATGGCTGGAGTCAGGAGGTTGAGTGTCTTGTTTGAGAAAGGATTAAGTAGCCAGTGTTGCTCAATTGAAGAGTATCCCAGGAAGGGTAATATGTTAGAAAGTCTTCTAAAAGCTGGAGGGTGGAGTGGGAGTTTTGAATGCCAACCTTTCTATGAGATCCTAGAAGTGATAGGGAGCCACTAGCATTTTTTGATTAGAGAGTCTGGTAACATGGTTGAATCTAAACTTTAGGAAGGTCACTTTGATAGCTGAGTGGAGGACAGACTTGAGTGAGGAGGGAGACTTGTGGCAGGCAGACCCACCAGCAGATTTGCAAGAGACCAGCTTGAGGTACTGGTAGTGTCAGAAAAGAAAAGGGTTGAATATAGGAGTAAGGCTATAAAGTTAGCATGCAGACTATAGGCCACAATAGCTTGATTTATGGGGAAGGGAATGGGGGCAGGGTCTGCTATTTTTATATTGAGGTAGATTAAAAGAGCGTTAGCCTTTTTGCAGATGGAAAAATCTAAGGAAAGCCTAGGACTCGCAGACATCCTCTTCTCAAGTAGGCAGTCTAAGGATAAGCATTGATGTGGATGGAATTCTTTTGGTATCTGGGGCTGCCCTTAGAGAGGTGTTAGTCATTCTGTGTCTGTATACTTGTCCCTACCCCCAATTCCTCCATCATCCCCTTTGGAGAAGGGGTTTAGTTATTCAGCCTTTCACCACTCAAAGTAAAAACTCATGAATTGGAATTTTTGATAATTTAGACTGAGAATGAGTGAGGGCTGAAGTTCTAAACCCTTGCTGCAGTTACAAAAAAAAAGGGGTTCTTCATTAAGCCTTTCCCAGCTCTCCTTAATCTTAGTGTCTTCCCTTTAAGGTTATCTCAGTTTATTCTGTATATATCTTATTTGCACATAGTTATTTGCATGTTGTCTTCCCCATTGGACTGTGAGCTCCTTGATACTCAGTAAACTCCAGTGGCTCCCATCAACTTCAGGATCCAATTTGGAACCATCTGTTTGTTGTTTAAAGACCTTTCATAACTTTGCCACCTCTTACCTTTCCAGTCTTCTTATACCTTACTCCTTGCCTTGGACTCTTCAGTCTAGCTTCCCTGCTCTTCCATGAACAAGACAAGCCTTCACCTTCTCTTGACTCCTGGCAATTTTCTCTGCCTTCCATATCTGGGAAACTCTCACTCCTCATCTCTTCCTACTGGCTTCCCTGGTTTCCTTTAAGTTACAACTAAAATTCCATCTTCTAAAGAAAGCCTTTCCCAACCCCTCTTAATTTTAGTGCCTTCCCTCTCTTAATTATTTCCTATTTTTCCCCATGTATAAGCTTGTTTGTGCGTATTTGTTGTCTCTTCCATTAGATGTTGAGCTCCTGGAGAGCAGACTGTTTTTTGTTTCTTTTTGTATCACCAGTTCTTAGCACAGTGCCTGGCACATAGTAGGGGCCTAATGTTTATTGACTGTGTTTTTGCCTTTCTTTGAATCCCCACTGCTTACCACAGAACCTAGAACATAATAAGTGTTTAATAAATACTAGTTCACTGACATATTGATAGAGCTAAAATAAGTTTTGGGAAGGAGGCAGTTTTTGTTTTTGTTTTTGTTTTTTGCTGTTTGGAGGGCAATCCCAATTGTTGAGTAACTTGCCCAAGGTCACATGGCTAGTTTGTGTGTGTGTGTGTGTGTGTGTGTGTGTGTGTGTGTGTGTGTGTGTGTGTGCATAAAGTATCTGAGGCTGGATCCGAACTCAGGTCCTCCTGACTCCAGGGCCGGCACTCCACTCACTGTGCTACCTAGCCAAAGGAGGCAATATTTAACTGCGTAAGAACACAGATTAATTTTTAAGCACTTGCAAAGCTTTCATTAACATATAAGCAATTGATATTTTGGGAGCTCTGCTTGCCAAACCTTTAGTAATCAAATTGCCTTGTTTAAAAATGGTACTACATTTCACACTTTTCTCCACTTTAAAGTGACATTTCACCAGGAATGTAAATTAGTGAAGATTTATTGTACAGTACTTTTTTTTTTTTTTTGCTTTTTGGAGGGCAGTTGGGGTTAAATGACTTGCCCAAGGTTACATGGTTAGTTTTTGTTTTAAGTGTCTAAGGCCGGATTTGAACTCAGGTCCTCCTGACTCCAGGGCCGGTGCTCTATTCACTGCACCACCTAGCTGCCCCTGCGCAGTACTTTTTAAAGGTAACATTGACCACCACTCATTTAATAGAATCTAGGTTAAGCTAAATTATCAAGGTATTTTTCAGTTCCTTAGGTAAAATATGGAAAAGAACAGACAGGAATTGAACATGAAAATTACTTCACAAGAAAGTTTACTGCATAACTTTTGTAAATTTGTCATGTCTTTAATTCAGTTGTGAATTTCATAAGTTATTTTAGCGGTTCAATTTAAAAAGTTATACTGAAATTGTTAATTATAAAATGTCATTCATTATTTTTAAGTTTTGCTTACACATACAACATATTAAAACAGTAACTTTCAACTTATTGAGAAACAGTCACTGATTTCCTGACAGAGACATTGGCAAAAAACATATATAAGACATATAGTAAGACTTGAGGGAACTAGACTGACACATACAATTCCCAGGGTCACTTTCTGGATCACCAACAAGTAGATCCCAAGAGGCAAGGATCCAAAGTAGAAAAATCCCAATAACCACATTAGTATTCTGGGTACATGATTACAGATTTTAGAAAAAAGGTCTTGATCGATTTGGCTATAAGAACTTACAGATACGGAGTCCAAACTGTGACCCCCATAGTCATCAGAGATAGTATTTTGGCTAGGAGTTCTTGTCCAGTTTGACTGAACTTCCATAAGTGTAATTACTAAACAGTTTGAAAATCCATGGGAAGGACTTGAAGATACCAAATTCTTTGGAGTTAAGACCACTTCGCTGCTGTCTGAGTTCCATGTTCTTTTGTCGTTGAGCAAGAGTTTAGACATAATGTTTGTGTCATCAGGAAGTCCTGCTACTTTTTCTTCTTGCATCTCTGTGTTAAAGCGGCAAAAGGGACAGCTAATACATGTGGTGGTTCCATCTCCTGTATGAGCTATCTTAGTCAGGCATCTTGCACAAACTCTGTGAAGGCAGTCCAAGATTTTGGGTTTACGACTATAAACATTAAATTTCTGATAACATATTTTGCACTCCAATTCTTCATATGGCAGTTTTTCTTCTGTTTGAGGGCAACTCATTCTTATTATAGATTCACTGTTAAAATAGAAACCAAATAATATTAAGATATCCCAAACCCCTAAAAAAAAACTTTCTAGAGCAGAAACTATTTTGAATATGTATAAATTTAACTTTTCTTAGATTTAGCCTTGGTACTTAGAGGATTATAAAATGAGATGTTTAGATGGAGGAGAAAGAAGGAAAAGTATCATAGTAGCAGTACTGAAACTGAAATAGAAAGCTTATCATTATTTTGAGTTGAGACAAAGGAGAGAGCAAACCATTTATTATAACTGACAATTCATCAATAGCACTACAAAGCTCTTTCATAATTCTTGCTTTTTGTCAAAAGTTCATAAATGAATGAAATGTGTGTGTGAAATGAAATGAAATGTGAAAAAATAGTGTCCCAGTAACTCAGAAATTCAGATAGTATACTAATTTAAATACAAGAACAAAAAAACTTCCTTGTAGCATTTTTTATGGTTTTAAAGAAACTAGACAAATTGAAATAATCCCTAATATCAAAAGCAGTTTTATAATTAAGTATATTTAAATACAAATCTCTCTTCATATTACCTATTTCATATGACATTCCAGCAGCAAAAAGCCATGCTGTATCTCCTTTGCTATATGCCCTATCATTATTTATCTTTATTATTACTCTTTTTTTCTAATAAAAGTTTTAATACAGAAATCTTTGGAGTAGAGTTGTCCCACCTTGAACTTAAAATTTCTTTTAAGCAGCAAAAAAAGTGAAGGATGGTTTACAAATTTATCAGATACAGAAATATCAGAGAAGAGCTCTTCAGCTCACTATTTGCATTTATAGTTCCATAGGAAAATTCATTGCTACCATTTGATAAGGACTCAGTGATGATGGTCACGATCATCTTAATCTCGTATTTTGTATGTCCCCTAAGGTTTGCAAAGCATTCTTCTCCCAAGGATTTTATAAGATGGTAGTACAAGTATTTAATCCCTTTACAAGCATTTTAATTTTTCCTGAACAACTTTGTTTTTGTGAGATATCATAGGACTGTGTATTTAGAGCTGGAAGGCGCTTTTAGATTTCATCTAGACCAATGTCTTCATTCTACAGAGATGTTAAATGATTTGTCCAAGATTACACAGATGGTATCAGTAGAGTCAGGATTTGAACTCAAATCTATTCTCTCCAAGACTACCACTCTTTCTACTACACCATTGATGTCAAACTCAAATAGAACTGGGGGCCACTAAGCTGTATTATAAGGATTGCTGGCAGGCTGCATATTGATTTAGAAAACCACATGTATTTATATGTTTCTTTTTTTTTTAATGCATCAGCACATTAAAATCAGATAGGAACTACATTTTCATCTGGGTCAGGCTACAATTTTGGAGTGTTGTGGGTCATCTACAGCTTGTGGGTTGTGTGTTTGACATTAAGCTGCCTCCATAAGGGAATAAGAGGCAGTGAGGTGGCATATTAGATAAGAGTGCTGGACCTGGAGTTAGGAAGACCTGGGTTCAAATCTGGCGTCAGTCATTTATTAGATATGTGACCCTTGTGAGTCACTTTGCCCCTGTTTGTCACAGTTTCCTCATCTGTAAAATGAACTGAAGAAGGAAATGACAAACTACTCCAGTTTCTTTGCCAAGAAAACTCCAAATGGGGTCATGAAGGGTCAGACATGACTGAAAAATAACAAGGTAATAAAGGCTTTGAAATGTTAAGTGACTTGTCCGTGGTCAAATTTAGCTAGTAAGTATCTAATTATTACTTAATTACAGCTCTCTACTCTCTGTGCCCCCATGCTCCCTCTGTAACATGCAGATTAATCTAATATTACATTGATGGGTGATAGGCTTCTTCAGATGATATTTGATTGAAGGAACTAGGAATTTTTAGCCTATAAAAAACAAGAGAGCTCATGATAGCTATTTTCAGTTACTTGACAGAACAATGTGTGAGAATCACAAAAGGCAAATTTAAGTTTGGTGTCAGGAAAATCTTTTTTAAAAAAGAATATTTTATTTTTTCTCCAGTTACATATAAAAACAGTTTTTAATATTTTTTTTAATTTTGATTTCCAAATTTTCTCCCTCCTTTTGTTCTCTCTTCTCTCCCTGAGACAGTGAACAATTTCATATAGGTTATACATGTGGATCATGCAAAACATATTTCCATATTAGCCATGTTGTGAAAGAAAACACAAACCAACAAAAAACCCATGAGAAAAAATATAGTAAAAATTAATATGTTTCAGTCTACATTCTCCATCAGTTCTTTCTGTGGAGGTAGATAACATTTTTCATCATGTTTTTGATTAATTATTACTTAATTACAGGTTTGGGGTTTTTTTGTGCCTTTAAAAACTATTTCACCAACACATTTGGGGAAAAGGAGGGAAAATATGCCCCTGTATTGTATTTCTATGAATTCAATATTATCATATGTTCATAACTGAATCTTGGGTTCCTATTATTTTAGAAATATCTTTGGGTCGGAAACATTTCATTATTATGAATGAGTATTTGATGGCCCTTTCTGAATGGTAAAGGAGTTTTTACATTGACTCCTTTTAGCCCTCACTGTTTGATTTAAACCTTCAGTTCACTTAGAAGAAAAAAATTCATCTTACTTAAATTAATTCTGTCCCTAGTTTGAGCTCCCACTGTTTAATATGAAACACTGTGATATCCTATAGTAATAAATGTATAAAACAGATTGGAAAAATTTAAAGTTTTGCCCTTCAAAGAAAACCTGAGTTGTCCTACTAGTCAAGGGAAACTTATTGAATCTATTAGTTTATAGTTGGCTAATTAAAGGAACTGATACTAGCCAAGGGTCCTCAAGATTTAGAAACCACGAAGAAAATAAAACGACAAAATCAATAGTATGTTAAATACAGTAGGCAGTGTTAGTACCCTATTCTTAAAATTAATTTACAAGGTCTTTACAAATAACCAAAGAGAACATTGCATGTACTAGAGTTCACAACTAATTGTTTATTTTTCTCAATTGTTTATGGAGTTGCGCTTTTAAAAAAAACTTTGACTGTTATTTGAGGAAAACAAAGAAATTTCAAAAATAAAAAAGGTATGCTAGCAATTAACTTACTGCTTCAGGAGAATAGTACATCTAGGGAACAAAGAAAGCAAATACAATGAAGGTTATTACAATAATTTTTAGTTTAGCACTTACTTAATAGCAGAGAAAAAGATCCTGCAGGATTTTTCTTTTTTTTTAGCTTGCTCTGACAAATCAGCAAATAGATAATGGAAACAGGGTCTCTGATTTATATTAGATATGAGTATTTTTTAAGAGAAATTACATACCTGTATAAAGGAATTAGATGCCTCTCCTTTTCTAATAGAGAAACAGTAATTATTCTATGATAGTCAGAATAACAGACCAAAAGGTTTTGTTTTTGCTTTATTTTGTTGAGTTGAGTTGGAAATTCTTGAGTGTTGGAATTTGTTATAGTATATATATGGATTACAAAGATTTTTGTTTTTTCCAGTGTTAGGAAAGGTGAAATGGAGAGAAAATAAATGCTTGCTAATTAAAAAAAATAAAAATTTAAAAACTATAAGCACCTACCTGGTCATGCATAAGCTAATCATTTCAAAGTAGTGAATTCAATAGAAACTTCTGTATTGGATTTTATTTAGTTGGATGACCAGTTCAATGGACAAGTGAGTCACAGAGTCACTTAAATTATAATGAGGCTTATGGGCTTATATCAGCTTACTGGCTGATAGGATAATAGACTTAGAGCTGGAAAGGGCCTTAGCCATCATTAAATCCAACTTTCCAATGCCTTCATTTTACAAACAAGGAAGTTGAAGCTGAGAAGGGGCTAAATGACTTGCCTAGGATCATACTGCTACTAATTATCCTAGGCAGGTTCAAACTGAGGTCCACCTAATTTGCATGTCCAATACTCTTATCTACTGTGAAGGAAGGAAGGAAACAAGCATTGGGGAATAGTGCTAAGAACTTTACAAATGTTATCTCATTTGATCTTAACAACAACTCTTTGTGATAGGTACTATTATTATCCCCATTTTATAGTTAAGAAAACTGAGGCAGACAGAGGTTCATTTACTTGCCCGGGATTACACAGCTAGTAAGGAACCAAAACCAAATTTGAATTTGAAACTTCCTGATCCCAAGCCCATCTCTCTATCTACTCCACAAGGGTGGGAGATATAATGTTGGGTACTGGGAACATTAAATAAGCTATTTACCTGGCTCATTTGTAAGCTGGCAAGCAGAGCCTGCCCAAATATGAACAAATCTTTGATTCATGGCTTCAAAAACTAGTTAGATGTAGGGTTTAGATTTTGAGTTTAGATTAATATTTCTGTTGATACTCCCTCTCATTTCCAATTAAGGAAGGAGGTTTAGTTAGGTAGCTGATGTTCCAGTGTGAAGTATCCTGTGAAGATCAGAGGAAGATTTTTTTTTAGAGGCAAGTAGCCATAGTAGATAGAGAACTGTACAGAAAACCAAGATGCCCGGCCATAGACAGCTCTCAGAACCTGAGTTTCCTCATGGAGGAAATTCTTAGTGAAAAGAATGATGGATTTTTCATCCAAGAATATGGGTCTAAGACTTGCCTCTACCAATTATTACCTGTGTGACCTTGGGCAAGTCATTTTATCTCTAAAATAGGGATAATAGCACTGTTACCCTATTTGTACCTCTTGTTCTATATCATTGTAATTTTGGAGGAGTATTCCTTTTAAAGACAGATGGAGGGGCAGCATGACATGTAGATAGAGAATTGCTTCAGTGTACATGATCTTTGGCAAGTCACTTTACTTCTCCATACCCCTAGTCCTGGTCTGCATGGGGAGAGAGTGTGCCTTACCTAGAGTTCCCTACATTGAAAACCACAGGTCTGTTCTTCAAGTCAGTCCCTTTCACCATTTTGACTGAAAACCTAACTCAGATCTTTGAAACATTAGGGCAAAAGAACTTAGGTTTACTTTGATTTTTTTTAATTTTGAAGTAAAGTCCCATTAATCTCCCATAATCCCTATTAAAAGAATTTTGTTGTGAATTAATATGTGGCTAGAAATCAGGCTACTGTTTTTATGGAGCTTAATTTGTGTAACTCCCCATCTGTTGAATTGCTTCTTTTCTTGTGCTGATTCAGGTCATTTTTGTTTAGTTGGGAGTGTTAGTAGACATAAGGAGCAGCAATGGAAGTGGAAGCAGAGGATCTTATAAGCATAGCTTCCTAAGATGATAGAGTCAAAGCTGGAAAGGACCTCAGTGGTAATCTTGAAGTCATTTGACTCCTTCATTTTACACAATGAAGAAACGGAGTCTCAGGTTCAGTGACTTGTCCAGCACCGCAAAGACAGGAGAGCTAGGATTTGAACCCAGGTCCATGAATTCGATGTTCTTTCTATTGCATTGGGCAGCTATTCTCAGGTTTAAAAAAATGTTAAAAACCTGAACTATAGTTAGTCTTCCAACCTAAAATGCATGCAGTAATTTTAAAAATTACATAGAATAATGCTAACTCACAGAGTTGTCATGATGCTCACATGAGGTTATAATAAAGTATTATGCAAACTTTAAAACCCTTTACAAAGATGGCAGAGTGAAAGGAGGGACTTCTTTGAGTCTTCCCCTAAACCCCTCCATACCTGTAAAAAATGACTCTAAACAAATTCTAGAGCAGGATAACCCACAAAATGACAGAGTGAAACAAATTTCTAACCCAAAACAACCTGGAAGTTTGAAAGGAAAGACCTATTGCACCAGTCTGAGAGAGGAGTACAGTCTAGTGTGGGCCTCACCAGGACAGACTGAGTCCCAACTGTGGCAACTGTGGCAGTTTCCTGACTTCTCACAAACACCAAAGATAGCATAGAAGGTCAGAGGGAAAGGTCTGTTTGACTTGGATGAGAGAGGAACATGGTCCAGCCCCAGCCATAGGGCAGTTGTTGAAGCAGGAGTGGGAGCAACAGTGGCTGCTTCTGGAGCTCTCAACTCACAGATGGTATGGGGATCAAGTGGCTGGTCAGAGAGGGATTTTAAGGTTCTTGCTGGCACTGAGTCAGGATTTTCTTGCTCTGCCCTTACTTGGATCTGGGTCACAGTCCTGGGTGGAAATCCTGGGGCAAGGAGGAGCACTGGTGTGGCAGAGCTTGTGGTAGTGGTGGAGAGGGAATCCTCTTAACAGTTACAAGGAAGAAAAGAGTGCTTGTGGTCACTCACATACCAGGAGAGGAGTAAACACCTCTCCTTTGATCAAACAGCCTTGGAAGAACTAAAAATTACAGGTCCCTAGAAGTATGTCTGAAAATAGCTACACAACCCCCCTGAAACTTGGGATAGTGCACTCTCCACTCTGGAAGCAGAGTCCTACTTTAACAAAGAGCTAAAAATTCAAGTAATTGGGAAAATGAGCAAATGACACCAAAAAAAGAAAAAATCAGACTATAGAATCTTTGGTGACAAGAAAGATCAAAACATACAACTAGAAGAAGACAACAAAGTCAAAGTTCTTACATCCAAAGCTTCCAAGAAAAATATGAATTGATCTCAGGTAATTAAAGAGCTCAAAAAGGATTTTGCAAATCTCCTAAGAGAAGTAGAAGAAAAATTGGGAAGAGAAATGAGAGTGATGCAAGAAAATCACAAAAAACAAGTCAACAGCTTGCTAAAGGGACCCAAAAAAATGTTGAAGAAAATAACACCTTAAAAAATAGACTAACCCAAATGGCAAAAGAGGCCCAAAAAGCCAATGAAGAGAATGTCCTAAAAAGTAGAATTGGTCAAATGGAAAAGGAGGTACAGAAGCTCCCTGAAGAAAATAATTCCTTCAAACTTAGAATGGAGCAAATGAAAGCTAACGACTCTATTAGAAATCAAGAAATTATAAAACAGAACAAAAGAAATGAAAAAATAGAAGACAGTGTGAAATATCTTATTGGAAAAACAACTGATCTGAAAAATAGATCCAGGAGAGAGAATATAAAAATTATTGAACTACCTGAAAGCCATGCTCAAAAAAAGAGCCTAGACATCATCTTTCAAAAAATTATCAAGGAAAACTGCCTTGATATTCTAGAACCAGAGGGTAAAATAGAAATTGAAAGAATCCACTGATGACCTCCTGAAAGAGATTCCAAAAGCAAAAGTCCTAGGAATATTGTAGCTAAATTCCAGGTACCAGGTCAAGGAGAAAATATTGCAGGCAGCTAGAAAAGAAACAGTTCAAATATTGTGGAAACACAATCAGGATAACACAAGATTTAGCAAGTTCTACATTAAAGGATCAAAGGGCTTGGAGATCAAAGGAATGTAAGATTAAAACCAAGAATCACCTACCCAGCCATACTGAATATAATACTTTAGGGGGAAAAAATGGGCATTCAATGAGAGGACTTTCAAGTATTCTTTAATGAAAAGACAAGAGCTGAACAGAAAATGTGACTTTCAAATACAAGAATCAAGAGAAGCATTAAGAGGTAGACAAGAAAGAGAAATCACAAGGGACTTATTAATGTCGAACTGTTTGCATTTCTACAGGGAAAGATGATATTTGTAATTCATGAGACCTTTCTTAGTATTAGGGTATTTGGAGGGAAAATATATATATATATATATATATATATATATATATATATATATATATATATATACACACATACACACACACACACACAACAGAGAGAGAGAGAACACAGGGTGAGTTGAATATGAATGGATGATAGCTAAAAGATAAAATTAAGGGGTAAGAGAGGAATGTACTGGGAGGATAAAGGGAGAAGTAGAATGGAATAAATTATCTTACATAAAAGAGGCAACAAAAAGCTTTTACAGTGGAGGAGAAGATGGGGAGGTAAGAGGGAATGAGTGAACCTTACTGCCATCAGATTTGACTGAAGGAGGAAATAACAAATAACTTGAGTAAGGAAATGTGTCTTACCATACAAGAAAGTAGGGGAGGAAGGGGATAAGAGGAGGGGAGATAATAGAAAAGAGGGCAAATGGGGGGAAGGGTGATCAGAAGCAAACACTTTTGAGGTAAGACTGGGTCAAAGGAGAGAACAGAATAAATGGGGTATCAGGATAGGATGGAGGGATATATAGTTAGTCTTTCACAATGTGACTATTACGGAAGTGTTTTGCATGACTACACATGTATAACCTACATCAAATTGCCTTCTCACTGAAGGTAGGTGGGGAGGGAGGAAGGGAGAGAATATGGAACTCAAAGTTTTGAAAACGAATGTTAAAAATTGGTTTTGCATGCAACTGGGGAATAAGATATGTAGGCAGTGGGGTATAGAAATCTATCTTGCCCTACAGGATAATAGAAGGGAAGGGGATAAGAGAAGGGGGGTGGGGTGTGATAGAAGGGAGGACAGTTTTAGGAAAGGGGTAATCAGAATGCATGCTGTCTTGGGGTGGGTAAAGGGGAGAAATGGGGAAAAAATTTGGAAATCAAAAATCTTATGGAAGTCAATGTTAAAAACCTATATAAATTAATTAATTAAAAATAATTTAAAAAAAACACTTTACACCATTAATCTTCATTCTGCTAAAATAACTACTCGCTTAAATTTTTGTTCAGTTCACGTATTATGCATATTGTATGGAAGAGGCAGTGCAGCTTAGTGGATAGAATGTTAATCTTGGAATTAGGAAACCTGGGCTTGAATAATTTTTCTCATACACTTGCTATACCTGAGAGCATGGGCAAATCACATGACCTCTCACCAGATTTCTCCTTGCTCCAAAAGGGTAATAATGCCTACTCAACTTGCCTCCTAGGATTATTGTGAAGAAAGTGCTTTGTGTTATCTGTCTTAGCAATTATTGTTGTTATATAAATGTAAGTTGTTGCTGTATTACTTGTTTTTATTGTGGAGTACTGTTCTGTAATGTGAGGATACAGAGATGAAATAGGATGGATAGTCTAGGCCTCATGTAAACTTAAGAGTTGGAAGAGACCTTAGAGTTATCTAGTTTAGCCCTTTACCTAAATATCATTCCTCAGCCAAAGGTTACCCAGTCTGGAAAGCCTTCAATAACAACAATCTTTATCACCCTCTAAGTTATTACTTCCTTATTATCTCAGTTCACATTGAGTGAGTAATACCTTGGGTGTTCATATAATACTTTATGCTTTACTAAGTATTTTTGTTGTGGTTATTGCTGTCTGAGCCCTTTATCCTTATAAAAATGAGTTGTGTGTGTAGATACCTAAAATGAGGCCTGAAAGGCCAATTACTGCTGGCTTATTAGGTAGCATTTCCTTGAGGGAGAATGACATTGCAAGACCAAGGGATTAATAAGTAGTATACTAAATGGAGGCTTAGAAATAGTTCATAAGGGTGGCTAGGTGGTGCAGTGAATAGAGCACTGGCCCTGAAGTTAGGAGAATCTGAGTTCAAATCTGGCCTCAGACACTTAACACTTACTGGCCATGTGACCTTGGGCAAGTCACTTAACCCCAATTGCCCTGCCTTCCCCCTTCCAAAGAAAAAAGAAAAGAAATAGTTCATAAAACTCCCATCCCAGAAAACCATGTTAGAACCAAAGGCATTTTATCTATGCAAATGGTGGGCTACAAAATCTCTGGTTCCTGCTCATAAGTGTATTCTTCTAATCCATAAAGAGTCTGGATACCAGATTTTAGGAAAGATTTTCAGAAATGGAGAGAGTTCAAAGGAAGAGAGACCTAGGTGGTAAAGGACTGGAAGATCATATCATATGAGGATCAGTTGAAAGAATTGATACCATAGGAGAAAGTTAAGAGTATGTATATAGTCATTGTCCTCGGATATTTCATGGGCTGCCATGGGGAAGCCATATTTCCTTGTCTTGGCCTTAAGGGACAGAACCTGAGAAGAAAGTCTGGAAGTTTTAGCACATTTTAGCTTGACATGAAGAAATATTTCCTAACAACTAGAGCTGTACAAAAATGGTACTACGGTATATCTACGGTATGTGTGTGTGTGTGTGTGTGTGTGTGTGTGTGTGTGTGTGTGTGTGTGTGTGTGTATATATCTACGGTAGTAGATATCTCCCTTCTAGATAAAGACTTTATTTCAAAATAAGTCTGGATGACTACTTATTTGGCATATTGTAGAAGTCATTCTTTCTCCTTTTTTTTTTTTTTTTTTTGGCTTTTTGGAGAGGGTAGGGCAGGGTAGTTGGGGTTAAGTGACTTGCCCAAGGTCACATGGCTAGTAAGTGTTAAGTGTCCAAGGGCAGATTTGAACTCAGGTGCTCCTGACTCCAGAGCCAGTGCTTTACTCAGTGCATCACCTAGCCAGCCCTAGAACAGTCATTCGTAACTGTAGCCATTTTGTCAATATGGTAAAGCATATGGTTGAACCCCATCTGAGAAGAATACATTTAAACAATTTAAGGAAAAGATACATTTCATTTGGAAGTTCATAAAAATAAAGATGTAATTTTTTTCTCAGTGGACTCTCTGAAATCTTTCCTTCTACTGCTTAGGGTTTCATAGGCTCCAGATTAAGAACTCTTGTCTAAGAATTATTCCCTCCTTAGTTTAGAGAGATAGGATTAAATGAGCTCTGCTCTGTCTCCTACTTTTGAGATGTTATATTAATGTTGGAAATTCAGCTGGACTCCCTGGAAGGGAGTGGGCTTCTTAATCAACAGGGCCCTGGAATTGCCTGTGGAGGAAAACTGAATTGCAAAACCACTCTTCTTCTCACTCTGTTGAACATTTATTATCCTCATAAGAAAGGAATGAAGTTTTCCAAAACTGTGGTCATTTATAGCAAATTTACCTGGCCTAGTCTTTTTCAAAACCCTAGAGCTGGGAGAAAAATCTTGTAAACTGTTTACTAACTTAATGTTTATTCATTTAATAAAAAAAAAAATTTATTAAGGCCTGTTATGAGCAGCTAGGTAGCACAGTGAGTAGAGCACTGGGCCTGGAGTAAGGAAGCCCGAGTTAAAATCTGGCTTTAAACACTTACTGTGTGATCCTGGGCAAGTCCCTTAACCCTTTTTGCCTGTTTCCTTGTTGGTAAATATGAACTGGAGAAGGAAATGGCAAACTACTATAGTATTTGCCAAGAAATCTCCAAATGGTGTCACAAAGAGTTAGATACAACTGAAAGAACTCAATAACAACAATTATGATGAGCCAGGAGTTAGGGGAGATAAAGCTTTTAGATAAGATAGGCACTCATGGAATTTACAGCCTAATAAAAACTGATCCATAGTTTACTAGAATACACAAACTAAAATTACTTTAATGATACATCAGAGTTGCAAAACAAAGTATAATGTAAAGCCATAGGAAGAAAATAGTTATTAACTTAGGAGGATCAGGGGAGACTTAAGAGGAAATGGCATTTTAATAGGTATTTAAAGAATGGAGATGAAGACAAGCAAAGACTAGAAGGATATTTTCAGGGAGCAACATGAACAAAAGCATGGAGATGGGAAACTTCAGGTCATATTTCATGAATAGAGTTGGACTTTTATTTGGCTAGAGTTTAAGGTATGTTGCAGAGAATATATAAAGGCTTGGAAAAGCAGAGTGGCATCAGATAGTAAAGGACTTCAATGCCTGAGAAAAGAGAGGTGGTACAGTGGATAGAATAATAGATAAGTTCACATCTGGCCTCAGATACTTAATAGCTCTGTGATCCTAGGCAAGTCACTTAACCTCTGCCTCAGCTTCAACTGTCAAATGAGGATAATAGTCTTCAAAGTTGTTCTTATAACAATATTGCTGTTACTGTGTACAACGTTCTTGTTGGTTCTACTAATTTCGCTCTTCATTGTCTTGTATGAGTCTTCATATGTTTTTCTAAAATCATCAAGTTTTCTTATAGAGTAATGTTCCATCACAAACATATACCACAATTAGTTTATCCATTTCCCAATTGATGGACATCCCTGCAGTTTCCAGTTCTTTGCAAACACAAAGAGAGCTGCTATAGATATTTTAGAACATATAGGTTAATTTCCTTTTTCCTTAATCATTTTGGGAAACAAACCTAATAGTGGTATTACTGGACCAAAGGGCATAGGCACTTTAATAGTTCTTCAGGCATAATTCCAGATTTCTTTCCAAAATGGTTAGATCAGCTCACAGATCCACCCACAATGAATTAAGATCCCAATTTTTCCACATCCCTTCCAGCATTTGTCACTTTCCCCTTCTGTCATTTTAGCTAATCTGATAGGTATGAAATGGTATCTCAAGGTTGTTCTAATTTGCATTTCTCTAATCAGTAGTGCTTTCAAGCATTTTTTCATATGACTATAAATTGTTTTGATTTTTGTATTGGAAAGCTGCCTGTTCATTTCCTTTGACCATTTATCAACTGGGCAATGACTTGTATTCTTACAGATTTGACAGAGTTCTTTTTGTATTTGAGCAATGAGACCTTTATCTGAGGAACTGTCTGTAAAAGTTTTTTTTTTCCCAGTTTTCTGCTTTCCTTTTGATCTTGGCTACATTGGTTTTATTTATACCAAACCTTTTAAATTTAATATAATCAAAATTGTACATTTTATATCTCACAGTGTTTTCTGTCTCTTCATTGTTCACCTGTCCATAAATCTGATGGGTGATTTGTTCCATGTTCTTCAAATTTTCTTGTAATATCTCCTTTTATATTTAGGTTATGTATCCATTTTGACCTTATCTTGATAAATGGTATAAGATATTGGTGGACATATATAATTTTATATATACATATGTAATATCATAACATGTAAATAAATACTGAAAAATTTCTTCAGCATAAAAATTATTTGAGATGTATAACTTATATTTTCAGTGACTTGGGCACTAAAAATTATTGCTTAAACTGTAAGTCTTTAGCAATTCTTATTGCTTTTATTTTATCATTACTTTTGTTATTATTACTTTCAACTTCCAATATATGGGAATATAATAGTTTTCTGTGTATTCTTTGAACAGTAGGTCACAACTATGTTACATGTCCATTGCATAAAAGATATAGGCTTTGAATCTTTGCTTAATAAGGTGGGTAGACTTTAATGAAGCAACTCCCATGACACAACTGTAATCAAATCAAGACAGATGAGTGAGAGAATTCAGATTAAAAAATAAATAAAATAAAACAAAATCCCTCTTGGCTTAGCAGCAGTCATTGTTAAGTCACTGAAGCAGCTTCCAGATAAGTTATAGGAAGTTCTGGCAGAGCCAAGATGGCAGAAAGCAAGAAATTCTGTGAGTTCCCCCCACAACCACCTCTAATACCTGTAAAATATGACTCTAAACAAATTTTAGAGCTATGGAACCCACAGAGTGACAGAGAGAAAGAAATCTCCCACTGAGGGCAGCCTGGCAGGCTGACAGGAAGGGTCTATCACACACAGTGCTTTGGGAGCTGAGGGCAGTCCCATGAGCCAGCGGTCCCAACCAGTGGTGGCCAGAGCAGACTTCAGGAGAGTGAATCACCAGTAGCTGTGGTGGTTTCCAGACTTCTCAACCCATAAATGCCAAAGAGAAAGTAAAAGGTTAGTGGAGAACTCTGTTGGAAGCAAGTGACCTAAGAAAATAGTCCAGACCCTGCCCCTGGGGCAAGAGGTGGTGGAGGCATGGCAGCTGGTGGCTGTTTCTGGAGCTCCTGGCCTGCAGATAGTAGGGGGACCAAGGAACCATTTATAGGGTAATCCCTTTTGCTTTATCCTGTTTGGATCTGGGTTGCTGTCTTGGGCGGTGGTCCTGGGGTGAGAAACACCAGTGTGCCAGTGTGGTGTCTGTAGAGAATGCGCCCTCCTCAGACCTCTGACAACATTTGGGAAAAACCCCAGGGATTTGGGAAAAAGCCCTCTCCATTGTAGAAACAGAGTTCTACCATGGCAAAGAGCTCAAAAGTCAAGTAATTGGCTGGCAAGATGAGCAAGCAGAGGAAGCGCTATCAGCCCATGGAATCCTTTTGTGGGGACAAAAAGGATCAAAGCATGGAACGGGAAGAAGACAATGAAGTCAGAACTCCTACATCAGAAGATTCCAAGAAAAATATGGGTTGCTTACAGGCCATGGAGGAGCTCAAGAAGGATTTTGAAAATCAAGTAAGAGAAATGGAGGAAAAATTGGAAAGAGAAATAAGAGTGATGCAGGAAAATCATGAAAAGCAAGTCAACAGCTTGCTAAAGGAGACTGAAAAAAGTACTGAAGAAAATAACACCTTAAAAAATTGACTAATTCAAATGGCAAAAGAGGCCCAAAAAGCCAATGAGAAGAATCCCTTAAAAAGCTGAATTGCCCAGATGGAAGAGGAGGTCCAAAAACTCACTGAAGAGAATAATTCCTTCAGAATTAGATTGGAGAGGGGGCAGCTAGGTGGCGCAGTGAGTAAGAGAACCGGCCCCGGAGTTAGGATGACCTGGAATCAGTCCCAGCCTCAGAAAATGAGCACCCACACATAAATAATGACTGGTCATGTAACCTTGAGCAAGTTACTTAACCCCAGTTGCTTAAAAAGAAAAAAAAGAATTAGATTGGAGCAAATGTAAGCTAATGACTTTATGAGAAATCAAGATACTATAAAACAGATCCAAACAAATGAAAAAAAATAGAAGACAGTGTGAAATATCTCATTGGAAAAACCACTGACCTGGGAAATAGATCCAGGAGAAATCATTTAAAAATTATTGGACTGGGGAGGAGCCAAGATGGTGGAGTAGAAATAGCACTTCCATGGTACTCCAGCCCACACCACTTCAAAATCATGTAAAAGGGGACTCTGAACAACCTCTGGAGCTCCAAAACCCACAGAATGACACAGAGAAGCTAACCTCCTGCTGAAGACAGCCTGGCAGCCTAGCAGGGAGAGGCCAGCACAATGCTCTGGGAGCTGAGCCCAGGACTGCATGAGTCAGAGGCTTTAGCCCCAGGGCAGCTGGACCATCAGCAGCTTGGGGGGACCCCAGAACACCAGCTGCTGTGGCTTTTCCAGAATCACCAACACATAGATGCCTAGGACAAAGTGAGAAGTTAGTGCCCTATGGACTTTGGGACCAGTATTTGGGAAGGCATCAACTTCTTCCCCTGGGGGCTAGAAGGGGCTGAGGAGCTGCGGCACAGCCGCCATTTTGCAGCTTCAGTTGCAGCTTCAGCTCCTGGCCTGTGAACTGTAGGGGAATCTGGCAATCAGTCAGGGCGGGGTAATTGCTCTTGCTTTAACCTACTTGGATCTGGATTGCAGTCTGGGGTGGAGGTCTTGGGGTGTGTGACCAGCTTGCCAGAGTGTGTGGGGGCTTCAGAGATGTTTCAAATGTATATAAATACTATTATTAATACTATTTTGCATGTAATTGGGAGATAAGATATGCAGGCATTGGGGCACAGAGAGTCACCTTGCCTTAATGGAAAAGTCAAAGGGGGTATGGGAGAAGATATGGGAGAGAGCAGATTGGATGAGAGGATATCCTGTGGGACTGCTATTCTGGGATGGTGGGTAGGGGGAAAATGGGGAAAAAATTGTAACTCAAAATCTGGCAGAAATGAATGATGTAAACCAGAAGTTAGTAAAGCATTTGGGAAAATAAATAAATGAATGAATGAATAAAAGTTATTGGACTAGGGGCGGCTAGGTGGCGCAGTGAGTAGAGCACTGGCCCTGGAGTCAGAAGGACTGAGTTTGGATCCGGCCTCAGACACAACCCACACAAACAAAAAAACCTAGCCATGTGACCTTGGGCAAGTTACTTAACCCCAATCGCCCTCCAAAAAGCAAAAAAAAAAAAAAAATTATTGGACTACCTGAAAGCCATGATCAAAAAAAGAGCCTAGACACTATCTTTCAAGAAATTATCAAGCAAAATTGCCTTGATATTCTAGAACCAGAGGGCAAAATAGAAATTGAAAGGATTCACCAATCGCCTCTTGAAAAAGATCCCAAAAACAAAACTCCTAGGAATATTATAGCCAAATTCCAGAGTTCCCAGGTCAAAGAGAAAATATTGCAGGCAGTCAGCAAGAAACAGTTTGAGTATTGTGGAATCATAATTAGAATAACACAAGATCTAGCAACTTCTACACTAAGGGATCAAAGGGCTTGGAATATGATATTCCAGAGGTCAGAGGAGCTAGGATTAAAACCAAGAATCACCTACCCAGCAAAAAATGAGTATAATGCTTCAGGGGAAAATATGGTCATTCAATGAAATAGAGGATTTTTAAGCATTCTTGAGGAAAAAACTAGAGCTGAACAGAAAATTTTACTTTTAGATACAAGAAGCAAGAGAAGCATGAGAAAGTAAACAGGGGAAAGAAATTGTAAGGAACTTATTAAAGTTGAATTATTTACATTCCTGTATGGAAAAATGATCATTGTAACTCATGAGACTTTTCTTAGTATGAGGATAGTTGGAGGGTATACGTACATACATACATATATATATATATATATATATATATATATACACACACACACACATTTATATGTTTATATAGGAGGGTGCATGTATATATGTATACATAGAGGGCACAGGATTATTTGAATAGGAAGGGATGATATCTCAAAAATAAAATTAAGAGGTGAGAAAGGAATATAATGAAATAGGGAGAGATATAATATGGTAAATTATCTCATATAAAAAAGGCAAGAGAAAACTGTTATAATGAAGGGGAAGAACAGGAAGTCAAAAGGGAATGGGTCAACCTTACTCTCATTGAATTTGGCTTAAGGAGGGAATAATATACACACTCAACTGGCTATCTTACCCTACAGGAAAGTAGGAGGGAAGGGGATAAGAG